>JAJJWW010017866.1:0-382905 GCA_023531295.1 Papaver armeniacum
ATCTCCCTCTCCTTCCCATTACTTCCCTTTGTCGAGTACGTCTTAATCGTGGCGACCTTGTTCTTCCGAAGATAGAATTCCTCTCTAGGGCGACTTCTTGTATAGAATGGCATCCATGGATCGAGTACATACTTTCGATCCCCTACTGCAAGGACATGATCATTAAGCTGGGGATGATGGATGCTCTTTCTTCGTCACGCTATAGGCGTCTTACCAGGAACAACCGGGATATGATTCGTCTGTCTCTTAGGTGGGTTCCCTTGGTTCACACATGCCTCTTCGCTTGGGGAGAGGCATCACCTACATTAGAAGATGTGGTATCTCTGACTGGCCTTCCCCTCTACGGAAGTCATGATTTTAAAGAAGCGTCGGGTAGTTTTTCTGATGCCGACATGCTCATATTGGGCTTTTTGAAGTAAGAACGCACAGATTCTAGAAAGTTAGTTGCTAAAGCGAATGCACCTTCTGAGGCACAGACTCTTGTTGGATCGTCCAGGAAAGAAGCCAGAGAAATTGCGCCAAGGAAGGGGAAAGGGGTACTTTCTGCAGAGGAAACTGACGCCCATGCAATTCCTAGAGGGTCTGCTAAGAGAGCCACCTTGAACCTGTGGGTGAAGATGTGGGCACCCAAGTTGGTGGGTGAGTCTGGCTGGGAACCCCCTTCTCCTCCTGCTGGATCTACTGAGCGACATGAGTTAGCCGCCTTCTTGTCTAACTTTTTTTCTCACAAAGTCTTTGAACATTCTCCAACCAACGTTGTGAGAGACGAGTCAATGATCATGGAAATACTCATGTCACGTGGCGTCTCGTTTCCCTTGGCTCCCATGTTTCTGGGCGGGCTATATCATCATTTGGACTTGCTGGTGAGTGATATTCAGAAGGCTAATGACGCTTCCTTCACAGTTGAGACGTTCCTTCCTGCTAACTTCATGCAGATGTGGGGATGGGAGCATTATCGTTTTTATAAGCCAGAGACAAAGGTATCGGAGCTTACTGGTGAGCGGGTTGTTACTACGGAGGATGGCACAGAAAGCACTGTTACTTACCATATTTCCTTCCCTCGAAAGCTCTCTATGACAAGGAAGTCGCCAAACCGACTGTTCGTCTAGCGCCTTTACTGGATGATATAAACGAATTCACCTTTCGCCCATACGATGACAATGCATGTGGAGAGGCTTCTCATCGGTTTGTATCGCTCTTTCCTGAGGACTTTATGGATGTCGCCTTGGACTCTCCTACTTTTGATGCTTGCAATTTTGTGGTTCTTTGTGGCGCTTGTGGTACCTTAAGGTTTTTACAAGGGAAAATATTTTGCCGAGGCTTACAATTTGAATCGTGTTGCCCGCCAGGCCGGTTTTGACCAAGTGACCGGTTCATATCTCTCGCCTTCATGCTCCTCGGACCCACAAATGATAGAGGAGAGCTTCATACGTTTTGTCTTCCGGGATAAAGAGCCGCGGTTCTGTCGCCCGCCTTTTAACCCCTTAAAAGTCCCATAGCTTGGTCGGGATTTGAAGGTTACGCATAAATGGTTTTCATATTGGGTGCATGAGATGGAAGACGTGCATCATGCTCTGGCAGTTGATGTCGTGATGGCTCCCCCGCCCGACATGCCGTAGCTCTATCGCTTAGGGCGTACAAGGATACCTTCAGAGATTATGCGCTCTCATGGGTTGGCTTCTGGTGCAAAGAGCAGGAGTGCTGAAGCTCCTTCCTCTCAGGGTAAAGGGAAAAGAAAGCAGCCTTCCTCGTCAAAGATCAAAAACGTCGTCCGTAACCTTTGTGGGGTTTTTCCTCAGGAGATTGAGGTAACTCTTGCCTTGCTTCTCTCCTTTACCGTTTCTTTCTTTAATGACCTTCGTTGGATGCTTATTGCTTATTCTTTTAGTCGGATGCCCCTCCGCATGGCCCATTACGATAATTTGCTCGTGAATGGCTTAATATTAACGTGAAGGATCTACCACCGAGGTTTGCTGAAAGGCAGGCACGCCGTGATGCTGGTATAGTTCCCGTTCCGCGGTTTCCTGGATCTCCTCCTCGTCTGTCATTTTCAGATAGAGTTGCATCTCTACTTAAAAGGCGGTCGTCAAGAGATTGTCCCCAGCAGTCTGTTGGTGCCAGTTCTAGTTCCGTACTTGGTCCCGATGTTTTACCGAATCAGCCGGTGATGTCTCAGCAGGGACCATCAAGTACTTTGTTCGTTAGATTAACACGTGTTCGTTCATTTTCTTTTCCTCATTAAATAGCATATTTCCCTATATATATATACGCGTAAGGGGGAAGTTATAGGAAGAGGTATTGCTCTTTCTCTCTTTAGAATTTCCCTCACCCTCTTTCCTCTCGGATTCTTTAGGGCGAAGATACCGACAGGATCTTGATTTGGGTGCTTCAGTTGGGAGTTCCTCTTCTTCAGCTTCTTTTACAAGTCGCCAAGGCGTTGTGGCTTCTTCCCTCGTAAGTTTTTTTTTTGTGCGTCATTTTTACTAACTGACGTACATTCTCTGGTAAATATCTCTAGGCTATGGGCAAGCAGGATCGTCTAGAAGTTAGAGATGATCGTGACAAGGCGAAGAGGACCAAGACTCAGAGCGATCATCGCCGTCAGGCGGCTGCGCCCGGGCGGATTGCTCAGCCCAATCTTATGGCTAGTGGCGAGCGCAAGGATCCGCCTGTTTCCTCCTTTCAGATAGACCCATGGAGCAACGCCACGTTCATGATGGGGGGAATTGCGTTTCGGTATTTGGATTCTGGGTGCCTCCCCACTACGAGTCATTATACACTCAAGTGGCGATGCAGCACGGTCATATCACCTCAGACGCGATCTTCCCCAATGCTAACGTTCTTGTGTCTCATACCCTGAACGTCTTGGACGTATTGAGTGAGATGGTAGAGGCCGGTGATCATCCTTCTAGCGTGCAGCTGCAGAGCTGGCGTCAAATAATTGATGACGCTTCCAACATGCGTTTCAACATTGGGTGGCTGGACGCCCTTTGGAAGGAGGCTGAGACAAAGGCGAACACTCGTCGGAATCAATTGCCAGGCAATGTCGCTGGTCTCAAGGAAAGGGTTGCTTCTGTACGGGCTAATTTACAGACGTTAAGGGAGACTCAACAACGCCTGATTAAAGAGACAAGTGAGGTTATCGACCAGATCATTCAGGTCAAAAAGACGCTAGAGGGAGATGAGCGGTTGTTGGCGGACGCCGAGGCAGAGATGGCGGAACAAGACAAGTTATGAGTGCCTTAGTGACCTGAAGGGCTCTGTTGTTAATTTTCTCGTTCTTTTCTCCCTATTTTTTTTTTGAAAGAACATTTTGGAAGTTGTGTTATGAATTTTCTTTGGGCTACGCTCGTACTTCGAGGCAGGATTCTTTAAATATGGCTGGTTATCAGTATATTATTCACATTTGTGTATTTCAAGTGATTTTGGGTGAGTTAATGGCTATTTATTGTAGTTTAGTGGTAGAGATATCTTTGTTGAGGCGACTCTTGAATGTTCATCCCCTTATATGTAATTATCTTGAGCAAGAGCATACGGATGCGCATGGAATGTTGATGGACGCCGAGTTTCATATGGAAAGTTTTAGGCGTGCCGGTAAAAGTGTGCATATGGGCGTATCGGCCAGGTGTTCTGAATTAAAGAGTCGTCGGGTAGCTTTTGGTCTGGATTTGGCGTATGTTTCTACTTCTCATCATGTCATTGACGTGGCCCTTGTTCATGCCTTGGCTGAGCTCAACACCCATACACGTGTAAAAAAATTTTTTAGGGTTGGTATGCATGTGGCTTTAGGTTCATGTGAGTATATATATATATATATGTGTATCGTGTTTAGTTGTTTTCATTCTCTCTTGAATTATTCTCTTTCTTCATTTTGTTGTCGCATCTCTTTATGTCTGCTACTCGCTCTGTTAAGGAATGGGTTCTGGCGCTTGCTGTCGTACCTCAGAACCCTTGGAAGACAGTTGATGAGCAGGAGATTCGACGCTTAAGCGGGATTAAGGAGGAATGCGTGCGGGATCTAGAAAGATGTGAGCGAGCCTTGGGCAAGGCGCGTTTAGACTGGTCCGAATGTGCCGATACTTACTACATGGCGAGAGAAGGGATTATCCCCAAGTCGCCTTTGGTAAAGTGGAGCGTCATTTTAGACAAGCTGGGATTGCACGGATGAATGCATACGAAGCTATGAAGGGAGATCAGGGTAGTTTGTCTATGGTCGAGGAGGAGATTACAAAATACCAGGCCATGTTGGCCGGTTTGCAAGGTTGACTGCTGGTGGGCCTTTCTGGGGATTTATTAGGAATCCCGCCCCCCCCTTTTTTTATAAATAGTCTTCGGTATGATGTTCTTGTTAATTTATTTTGCTCTCAAACCCCCTTTAGAGTAGTTGTGATGACCCGAGAGGAATTGTTGTTGGAGGTTAGGCACCTTGTGCGTATGGCTGAGGCGGCACGCATAACGTTTGAACACTTTGTAGAAGAAAACGGGCGTTTCTCACGTATTTTGGCGAGGTTTAAGCGGGAGTTGCAAGAAGCTATTATCAATGTTGTCCCCGCGACGCTTTCTTTTCTAGAGCGCCGACAGTTGTGCTTTGGACAAGTAAATGGTAGTTATGATGGTTATGTATGTGCGCATTTTCTTACTAGCATTTTAGAAAGTGTTATTAATGATGCTCAGTCTCTTTTGGATGTAATCCCTTAGACAACTCCGTCGTTTGTAAATCTATCATTTGATATTAATATTTTAAAGGTGTTCTCCCCTTTCTCTTCTCTTTTTTTTTTTTTTATAAATTTTCATAAATGGAAATGTTAAACGAGGGCGCCTGCGTCATTAGGGACGCCAGGGCCATTCCTTAATGTGAAGGAAAAAGATGTGCTCTCCCCTTCTCTTTTTTTTATATAAATTTTCATGAATGGAAATGTTAAACGAGGGCGCATGCGTTATTAGGGACGCCAGGGCCATTCCTTAATGTAAGGGTAAAAGATGTGCTCTCCCTTCTTTTTTTTTTTTTTAATTTTCATGAATGAAAATGTTAAACGAGGGCGCCTGCGTCATTAGGAACGCCATGGCCATTCCTTAATGTGAGGGAAAAAGATGTGCTCTCACCTTCTCTTTTTTTTATTATAACTTTTCATGAATGGAAATGTTAAACGAGGGCGCCTGCGTCATTAAGGACGCCAGGGCCATTCCTTAATGTGAGGGAAAAAGATGTGCTCTCCCCTTCTCTTTTTTTTTTATTATAAATTTTCATGAATGTAAATGTTTAAACGAGGGCGCATGCGTCATTAGGGACGCCAGGGCCATTCCTTAATGTGAGGGAAAAAGATGTGCTCTCCCTTTCTTTTCTTTTTTTTAAATTTTCATGAATGGAAATGTTAAACGAGGGCGCCTGCGTCATTAGGGACGCCATGGCCATTCCTTAATGCGAAGGAAAAATGTGCTCTCCCCTTCTCTCTTCTTTTTTATAAATTTTCATGAATGGAGATATTATCGAGGGCGCCTGTGTGATTAGGGATGCCAGGGCCATGTCTTTGTCACTTATGTTCTCAGAGAACGAGTTTAAGAGGGTTTGAACACTCCTTTTAAGGGCGAGGTTTCAGTCACCCGTTTCCATATGTAAGGCGTGGGGGGTTTCTTAGACACTCACGTCCCAAAGAGTGGGTGCATAGAGGATTTAGACATTCTTCCTTTTATCAAGGATGAGGATTTAGTCACCTGTTGCCATGTGTAAGGCGTGGGGGGTTTCTTAGACACTCATGACCCAAAGAGTGGTTGCATAGAGGATTTAGACTCTTCCTTTTATCAAGGATGAGGATTTAGTCACCCGTTGCCATGTGTAAGGCGTGGGGGGGTTTCTTAGACACTCATGACCCAAAGAGTGGGTGCATAGATGATTTAGACACTCTTCCTTTTATCAAGGACGAGGATTTAATCACCCGTTGCCATGTGTAAGGCGTGGGGGTTTCTTAGACACTCATGTCCCAAAGAGTGGGTGCATATAAGATTTAGAAACTCTTCCTTTTATCAAGGATGAGGATTTAGTCACCCGTTGCCATGTGTAAGGCGTGGGGGGTTTCTTAGACACTCATGTCCCAAAGAGTCGGTGCATAGAGGATTTAGACACTCTTAATTTAATCAAGGACGAGGATTTAATCACCCGTAGCCATATGTAAGGCGTGGGGGGTTTCTTAGACACTCATGTCCCAAAGTGGGTGCATAGAGTGGACCTGTTTGTGTTACGCGCTAAAAGTCAAAAAACACATTATTCATATAGCAGGTTGGTTACATGTAGATGGTGTTTAGCCACTTCCCATTAATTTTATCGTTGGGTTTCCCCTTTATGGGCGTAGCATCTACATGTTCGATCTTGTATTAGCCACTGTCTGCCTCTTCAATGACTCTAAACGGGCCTTCCCAGTTTGGTGCGAATTTCCCGGCGCTCTCATTTCGAGGAACATGATGTGAGATGGCGAATACTAGATCACCTACAACAAAACTTCTCGGTTTAACCTTTTGATTATAAGCTCGTGCCAGTCGATCACGGTATCTCTCAGCATGGGCATGTGCGATATCTCGCTTTTCCTCAATCGTGTCCAATACTTGAAATCTTTTACTATCTTCGGGTTGGAGACCGCTTGCTGCGATGACGATTTCTGCTGGCAGAATAGCGTCTTCTCCGTAGACCATAGTGTATGGTGCGGCTCCAGTGGAGGATCTTTTTGCAGTGCGATACGCCCAAAGTGTCATGGGTAATTCTTCATGCCATAGTCGCTTATTATCATAGAAACTTCGGCTGAGGATACGGAGCAAGATTTTGTTGGTTGCTTCGGCCTGCCCGTTCCCTTTTGGATAGTAAGGAGTAGACGTCTTTCGCTTGACTTGAAAGTATGCTAGCAAGTCCTTTACATCACTATTAACAAAGAGCGTACCATTGTCGGACACAATGCACATAGGTATTCCAAAACGTGTGATGATGTGTTCCTTAATGAAGGCGGCAATGGTGGCACCAATAGTGTTCTTTAACGGAATCGCCTCTACCCACTTAGTAAAGCATTCTGTGGTTGTTATGATGTATTCGTGCTGCTTGGAGGATTTCCGTGTGATGGGTCCAATGATGTCCAATCCCCAAGTATGGAATGGCTAGGGAGTAGCAACGGTGTGCATCGTGGTATGAGGGGCATGTATCAGATTTCCATGAATCTGGCATTGTTCGCATTTCCGGACATACTCGGCTGTGTCGCTTTCCATTGTAGGCCAGTAGTAGTCTTCTTCGTAAATTTGCGCAAACAATTTGGCCTTCCCTTGATGCTCGCCATCATGAGTTAGGTCCATAACTTTGAGAGCCTCCGCCTTGTCGAGGCATGTCAGGGTTTCTTGGTTGAAGCTTTTCCGGAATAGCTTTCGGTCAAGGACAAAGTATCTCCCCGATTTCTTTACTAGCCGAAGGGCGGCCTTTTATCACTTGGTAATGTACCGTTTGTTAGATATGCGATATAGGGTTCTCGCCAATCTTACGTGTCCTCCTCGGCAACGCAGATTTCTGTTTCTTGAAGAGCGCCTTGACAAATCAAACAATTGTCTTGGAGCGCTTTAGCCTGCTCAGCCATGTCTGGCCAATAAAATCCTGCTCGCTGAATTCGTCGATGCAGCATGATAGACGTGGCGTGGCCGCAAGTTTGAGAGTGTATCTCCTCCAATTTTTATTTGATCTCATTTGGTCACAGGCATCTGCATAGTCCGCCACCAGTTGTAATGAAATATAAGTCTCCTTCAAGAAGGGTGTAATTTTTTAACATTTTCCATGAAAGTTGCCTTTCTTATGGTAGTCGTTTGAGATATGCTATTATCACCCGTCGCCAGTCCAACACTTCCATAGCGGCTCTTTCCTCTAAGGACATAGGTGAGGTTTTCTTGATGATGGTGATAACTTCTTTGTCTCCTTGTAGCATTTGTAGCTTTGACGCCATGGTTGCCAGTGCATCTGCATGCTTATTCACTAGACCCCCCATGTGTTCTATAGCAATGTGGTCGAAATGTCGCATTATCCTTTGGGATTTATCTCGATAAACCGCCAGTGTTGGTTCCTTCACATGAAAATCATCTTCCATTGGTTCACAAGGAGCCTCGAGTCGCCCATGACCTCTAGATCATAGATGCCCATTTCTAGCGCCATTTGCATCCATGTGAGGAAGCTCTCATATTCTGCCGCGTTGTTGGTGCAGGGGTAATCGAGTTTGTAGGCATATGGTTTGAGTTCGCCTTCTGGCGATTCAAAAATGATACCCGCGCCTCCGTGACTTCCGTAGGAGGAACCATCAAACGACATTTTCCATTTTCGAGGCGACACTTCTTCTGCTTCAGCGACTTCACCAGGGAGATCGGTATGGATGTCAGAAGTATCTGATCCTAGGAAGGCTGCTAGTAGGTCTGCAATCGCTTGTCCCCTGACCCCTTGAGGTCGTATTGGTGTGAAATCAAATTATAACAAATGCATTGACCAGCGCGCCATCTTGCCTGATTGGATAGGCTTGGTGGTTAGATAGATAATTGGGTTAGCTGCTGCTACCACATAGCATTTATGTTTTAGTAGGTAATGGCGTATCTTCTGCGCGGCTAGGATTAGTGGTAAACAAGCTTTCTCAGTGGGCGTGTACCGAAGCTCAGTATCTTTCATGGTTTTGCTGAGATAGTAGATGGGGATAAGGTTGGCTCCTCCCATGTCTTGAGCGACCAGCACTCCAATTGCAGTTTCCGTATGCGCGAGATATAGATACATGGGCTTGCCTTTTATGGGTGGGCGCAAGACATGCGGGTGGGTAAGCCATTTCTTGATTGTGTCAAAGGATTCTTGTTTCTCTTTCTCCCATGTGAACTTCGCATCCTTTTTGAGCATTGGGAAAAAGTGGTTCAAGGTCTGCGCTAGTCCTGGGATGAAACGCCTCACGTAAGAAACCTTTCCTATTAACTTCTGAAGTTCTTGTTTGTTCTTGGGCGGCGACATTGATATGATGGCTTTGGATTTAGCGGTGTCGCCCTCGATCCCTTTACTGGTGACTTGATACCCCAAGAACTTCCTCTTAGTGACTCCGAACACACACTTGGTCGGGTTCATCTTCAGATTGAAATTTCGACATCGCTGGAGGACCCGACGAAGATGTTGGGCGAATTCCCCTCGCTTTTTCGCCTTAATCACAAGGTCATCTACGTATATCTCGACAATTTCGTGATTCATATCATGAAAGATGGAATTCATCGCCCGTTGATAAGTCGCTTTTGACATTTTTCAATCCAAAAGGGCATGACAACATAGTAGAAGTTTCCTATGGGCGTGGAAAACGCCGTCTTGGCCGCGTCGCTTTCTTTCATCCTGACTTGGTTATAACCACTATGTCCATCCATGAATGCGTACATGTCGTACCCGCACGTTGCATCCACTGTCAAATCGATGTTGGGAAGGGGAAACTCGTCTTTAGGGCAAGCGCGATTCAAGTCCCGGAAATCTACGTAGCATTGAATAGTTCCATTCTTTTTCTCTACTGGTACAATGTTTGCGAGCCATGTTGGGTAATGTATGGGCTTAATGTACCCTGCTTCTAATAGCTTCGTGACTTCTTCCTTTATCTGCGCCTCGGTTTCATAATGAAATTGACGTCGAGGTTTCCTTATGGACTTACTACTTGGGTTGACTTTTAGATCGTGACAGACCAGGGCGGGGTTCAATCCTGGAATATCTTCATAAGACCAGGTAAAAACGTCTTTGTATTCTTTTATCAGTTCGTGCAACTCATGGCTCTCTTCGTCTGTCAGGGCCGCTCCAAGTTCAATCCATTTCGGGTCTTCCTTAATTCCCAAGTTTACTTTCTTTGTCGCTTCATCATGCTTGGGCGGCGCATTCTTCGTATTTCTTTCCAAAGTGTGGGGAGCGTCCCCAACTTTCAAAGTTTCCATTGCTTCTACGATGTTGAATTCTGCTGTCGGGGCTCCTGGGCTAATTGCTATAAGCGATACACATGGCGTCCGTCCGGGCGAGATACTTTTCGAAAACGTCGCTTATCCGCCTCGGCATAATCTTTCTTACGTCCTTGGCTGGAACTTCCTTCTTGGTAAGTCGTCTCCTAATCCGGAATCGGGATCGAATGGATGCGAGTCACCACTTCGCTTGGTTCGCTCAAACCGTCGAAGAAAGCCGCTTCAGCATAGCACTCTTCATCGGCAGAGAAGGGGTTCTCGGTGGCTCAGACTCTCTTCTGTTTTCCTTTGAGGATGAATTTGACGCATTGATGATAGGTAGATGACACCACTCCATGCTTGTGCAGCCATGGTCTTCCCAATAGGATATGGTATCCTGTATTGACGTCCATCACATGAAAGGGCTCGGTCGCGTTTATTGGACCGACTTTGATTTCGAGGTTGATTGTCCCAATCTTGTGTTGACTTAAACCGCCAAAGCCTTGGATACTGGTTTGAAACTTCTTAATTTCTGCTTCTTTTCCGCCGATACTTTTCAAGATGTGTAAAGGTATCAAGTTGATCGATGCACCAATGTCGATGAACGCCCGTTTGAAAGTATCATTCCTTACCCTGGCCGTAAGATATAACGGACGTGTATGGTCGCTATTCACAACCTTGTCTTCTTCAGTGAAGGTTATAACATTGGTGGGAAGCGGGTACCTCTTTTCCAGGTAGGCGCTCACGTCTTCTCGAGCTGCGATCCTAGTTAGAAACATCGATGCCAGTTGTCTCTGAGCGACATCAAAGCCTAGAGCGTTGAAGAAGTTTGAAAATAAAGGCTTCTTCTCCACTGTTTCCGCTATTTGTTCAGTTGTACCGCCTGATGACACCGCATATATTTCTTCCGCTTCAGCTACCTCCATCAAGCACTCATATCCCTCTCTGGGATCATGAGTCAGGGCTGCTACTCCGTAGTCTGGTAGCGGGTTGTCTTGTATTTCATTACGCCTCCAACATCTACTTCCTCATCCCCTTGTTTGTTATAGATCGCCCATTTGAAAGTTCGGCATTCCCTAGTGGGGTGATCTACCCTTCTGTGGAACAAACAATAACAGGGGTTACGCTTGTCCGCATCAGTAGGAACCTTCCTAGGCTCTCGGAGGGTGATGTCGAAATTCGCGATCCATTCTTTTAGTAGGCCAACCGCCTGCTCATAGGAACATGGGGAGTCAGAAGGTTCTTGCACTGCTCTTCTTTTACCTCGCCTGTTATCATTGCCCGGCGGACCTGGTCTCTTTGGCGCTCCTGAACCGTCTTCTTTAGCATAGGCGACCGAGTGAGACCATGATTTCTCAGAAGCTTCGATTTCTTCGTTGGTTGCATCAGTCTTGGCGAACGCTTCCTCTAGATCAACAAACATGGTTATCTCGGCGTTTTCAAACATTCGGCGTGTTTTAGGTTCGAGCACTAATATACAGATGTTTACCAATTCTTCTTCATGTACCTCTGTCCGGCATTTGAGAGACTCGCTCCTAAAACGTACCGCGAAGGGTTTAAGTCTCTCTCCTCTTCGTGGTTTAGTGTTCCCCAAATCAGAAATGAAAATTTTCACAGGTTTGGAGTAAAACTTTTGCATAAATGCTTGTTGCATCTCTCCCCATGACCGTATGTTGTTGGGTTTCAAAGAGATGTACCAAGTGAAGGCGTCTCCTGTAAGGATTTTCCCAAATTCTCTCATACATACAACTTCGTCTTGGGCGTACTCATTAAGTGACATGGTGAAACGGTGCATGGGTTTTGTCGCATTACCACTTCCTTCAAACAGCCTAAACTTTGGTGTCTTATACTTAGCAGGCATTGGCCTGGAAATAATCTCTGACGGGATAGGCGATGCTATGGTGTAGGCACTAGATTGAGTCTCAAGGCCATACTTTTCTTCAAGCAGCTTAGTAAATCTCTCATCTGATAAAGCGATCCAGGCTTGTTCATATGCCATAGGCTGGTTAGCAGATTGGTTAGTTATAGATCGCTCTTGGGGTGTCCGAAATCTTGGGTCTTGATCAAAGTCGCCCCCATGATTTAACCGAGGCGAATCCAGACCCTCTTCACGATTTCCTTCATGCTACGGATCGATGGACGCCAACTTCGCTAAAAGGGCTTGTCTCTGGCGATAATTTTCCTCTATGTCAGACAATATTTGATCTATTTCAGTAAGCGGTCCATACACGCAAGGCTGAGACTGGCGTGCGAATCTGTCAGTATCCATGCGATGAATCGCGCGCTAATCCAGTGACCTAGTCTCCCACTGTGGTCGCCAAAATGTACACAGTAAGGAATATACAGGGTACAGATAGAAGTAGGTTGTAGAGACTAGTTCCTAGAAGTAGAACAAAATTTCCCACAATGATATCACTGAGTCCTTTCATTAGGAAAGGACCACTATTTATAGTTATTTCCTCAAATGGGAGTGTTATGTGTGTGTCCTTTTCTATTTTCCTTATCTTACCACTGCCTCTTTTGACTGTACAAATGTACTTCAGATTCTTCTAGAAGATATGTCCTTTCTAACTGCTGCATATGTGTTTGGACGCTGACTCGTTTAACAGCACCTCCTTCAGGATAAGGGGAGGACTTGATGCCTTTCCATTAAGTGGGGCACTGCTTCATGCCTTTTTTTGGATACGGGGAGGCCGCACTTCTTCCTTGGTATTTTTTCAGGTATCTACAAATATGAGATCACATCACAAACAGGAGATCTAGGGAGCTCGACTCTTCCTAACGGACACTTTCACAATTTAACCTTGTTAGGCATGTATGGAGTCATGGAGACGTCCGAAGTTTGTATCAGTCTTGGAGATTGATGGGACCAAAAAAATTGTTCGTTGGTGTTATATTATATGCTTATTAACCATATTCATTTCAAGGTTTCAGTTGATACCTGTACTTTGGTGTCATTACTACCGTGGGGGAAACAAAATACACCTTTGTCTCATGATATATATGTCCCTTTTCATATGCTTATGAGTCGGTACGTCTAACCCTCATTACTTCGGGGGTATGTTCATTTTCAATTTTGCTACATTTAGCTTAATTTGAGAAATTTCTTTACCTCAACAAGTCAAGAGAATCCCATTTTGCATGTCAACCACTGACTTTAGGTTGAATAGTTTACTAAAAAGAAAAAAGCGGATCTCTTGTTTGCATACTTTAACATATACTGGTTCGTTAGTATATGAATGAAGTGGAAAAAAAAATGGAAGAAAAATAAATCCGACTCATGTCACTTTCTGTGAGTCCTTCTACAAAGTTGAGATTTGATGCGTGTCGTAACCACAACAAATTAATTAATATTTTTCCACTTAATTAACAAGTAATATAGTGTAGTCAAGTTCGTTCCCACGTGGAGCAAGAGTTTTTAGTTGTTTAATTGTCACAAAAAGGGGAGGGGGTTTGGTTTTAAATTTTAAAAACAAAAGAAAGTAAATAAAGCGATTAAAAGTATAAGTCGAAATCAATAAGAGAAGTTAGATCAAGGAATCCTTCTTCGTTGCAAAATAATGAATCAAGTTATGTTCTTTTCCACTTTTTATTGGTCACAAATTATCACCAACCGTAGGTAAAGCAGCTAGATCAGTGCTAAACCCCTAAATCCCTTGTATCACCGGATACGAAAGTTCTCGACTACCGTATTCTATTTACCAAACCACCTAGTAGTAGATCACTCAAGATGTAATTTAAATAAACGCATTAATATTTATGAACTTATTAGGTTGATATTAGTAGTTAGACTCTTAGATCAAGGTCTACTTTCTAACATTGTTTTCATACACAATTGCTCCACGGAATCCCTCCGCAAGGTCTCGTGTTTGCTACTTGTGTAAAGAGTCAAGAAACGATTACTTATCCCCTAACTTTCACTAGCTTTAGATCAAATTAACAAATCAATTTAGCGTGCACTATAAACAATCTATCAATCAACCATGAATGTATAAACATTCCTATTAGTAAAAACAAACAATAATCACGTGAAAAACTTCAAGCTAGAATTGAAAACAAAACTCAAATCATATGTTAAGAACTAGGAATTCATCCTCAATTAATAATAAAATTAGCTACTAATGTTAAGGAGTTCACACAAAGAATAAAGAAAAGAGAAGTGTTGTGTGTGTAAAAGGTGTGTAAAAGTGTATAAAGAACTTCTCTATTTATAGGCTTCAATTTGCTTGCAATCCCCTTAGGAATAGACTCCCTTTCCTTTAGCAATTCGATTTCCAAGTTCCAGTCTTTATCAACTCCTCCATCTTCTCTTTCCAAATCCAAGCTCAATTTTTCATCCAATTCCAAACCCAAGTCTTCACACCCATGAGTCTAGAATACTCTTCACAAAATTTTCTCTTCACAAAATTCAGCACATATTGGGTAGCCGAAAAAGTCCTCAAGATCACCGGAAATTATCCGGGAAAGTCACCTGAATATCACTGCCGGTCACCTGAGTCAAACTAATAGCGCCTTTAAATGTAACGGGTCAAGTGACAGTCTTTTAACAGTCAAGGTCTGAGTCAGTCACTCAGTCAGCTATCAAACTCTGTCTTACTGGGCTGACGCTACTGAGGTGCGCAGGGCAGGATCGTTTATCGTCGGCACTGAGTTAACTCGTCTGAGAGAAAATCCGGACAGAGTTCCGTTTGTTTATAGGACATTCCCGGCCGAATTCAGGCCTTTCTATTCATTCCCTGCGACAATTCCTAACATACATCTGGGATTCAATTTATTCACCAACTTAGCTTCACCTGTTCATATGCTACTCAGCTCGAGTTTTACCGCAACACCAACATAGAAACAATAACAATTTGTTCTTCTTCTTATGTTCTTCACCCAAAACTACCAACACACAGCAACCTCTCTTCGCTGATTTCTTGCCCTGACCATACAGTCAGCAACACTTCCACCACATACCCATTCGCTTTTTATACCAAATCACCACCAAATTCATGCTCCCGATCTGTAACTCAAGCAACACCAGCATGAAACCCTTATATCAGTTCCTTCTCAACCACCAGTATCATCGTCTCTACAAACCCATCTTCTCGACTTCACAGTAGCCATCAACATCTCCTCCAATTCTTTCGAGATCAACAGCCACAACCCATCTGTTCTTCATCAATTTGTGATTCAAATCTTTTTCATCTAAATCAACAACAACAAGAGTCCATCGATTAAACCCATTACGAACTCCAATTTCTCAAACCGTCAACAACACCAAACTCCTCCCTGAGTTCAATTTCTCTTCTTCTACGAACCCATCTTGCTATCTGCACCATCATTTCATTTCAAACTCAGTTTCTTGATTTCACTTCCCCAAATCCTTCAATCCCCGGCTTGAATTCATCATCGATTTCTTCTCTATGTCTTACAAATTATCTCAAGACCCCTTTCATCTCTCAATTTCTCTGAATTTCTCGACCTCAACAACATCGATTTTACTTTCTTCTCTTGGTTTCAACAGCAGCAGCCGCTGCTTTTTTTTTTTTAGTTTCAGGTGAAGGTGAATGAATGAGAGGTAATGATTTTGAGTAGATTCTCAATTTAGGGTTGTAGGAGTAGGGGATGGATAACGGTACCCTACTACATAGGCTAGGGGACACCACAGTGGATATCCAATAACATGTGGCCACCCCTTAACATCAGCTGGCTTGTTTTTAATATTCCTCCACATAGAGTTGCCCTTTAACCTTGGCTCAGTTCTAGATAGTGTCCGCCCATGAAATGACAATTTAGTCCTTTTTGCTCAAATATGATGATTTCTTCTTATTTTTCTCTGTATGACTCCAGAGTACCTAATAACTCAAAAATACGCGTAAAGTACATAATTTACAAGAAAACATAGCAGAGAAAGCATAAACAATAGATAGTAAATAAGGTGTATTCTACACCCTATGAAATTCCCCCAGACTTAGACTTTGCTAGTCCTCGAGCAAATCAATTTAAAACTTACAACTTCAAAGCGTTCCAGCGTCCCAAGCATCCAAAAAGCTATGAGGACATAGAGTTTCTGCATGCTAGTAATAAGAAGTTAGAAATACTAAAGAACATATTCTCATTCTGAAATGTTGAGTGAGAAATAACCACACCATAATGAGAGAATGCGTGTTTGAGAGCGATCAATAAGCATTTCGCCTCGACTTCTGCCTCACCAAAAGGATTTTATGAAATTGCACTCAAAAGACGTACTTTTATGGTTCTCACATGTGTGCAGGTAGGAATGAAGATAGAATTCCTGCAACACGTTGAATGGTGGGAAGGACAACTTCCGAAATATTTTAAAAACCCACATCTTTTAACATTTTAAAAAACCATTTTTCTGACGATCTATAAGAAAGGAAATCAACCACTATTATCGAGGATGAGATTACTTAATCACCTTCACATCCGATTGTAATGGTGATAACACTACTCTCACAACATCCAATAGAAACGTCTTCCGCTCCTCGTCTTTATCTTCTTGGTCTTCGTCTTCGGCTTCAACTATTGATGATAAGCTCTCGAACTTTGTAATTCCTTGACAATTTGTAACCCTTTTCTTCAAAATCCTTGTCGCTTGAAATTTCCTTATACATTTTCCTTCCATACGGCTTATTAAATAAATAAAAACAAAACAAATATTTCGCTTGTCTCTTGTCTTTTTTTTTTTTTTTTTTTACTTTAATTTATATAAAGGCAAGAGAAATAAAATACAAAACAAAGTGAAAATAAAACTAACCGTGGCCGTGGGAAAAGTACTTTACCGCTGATTCTTCAAAACTTGTATTGTCTCAATATCATAAATTTCAATAACTCTCACATTTTGATTTTCTTTGCTCTTGTAAATAAGTCTTCATACTTGGATATAAAATTATGCTCATTGTATTTTAAGTCTTCAACATATATGTAAAAATCTGCTCATTGTATATTGCTTTACTTGGATATAAAATTTGCTCATTTTCTCGTTTTTTTGCTTGTAAACCTTGAACGTCTTCAACTTTCCTTGTAGATTTTGATGTCCCTCCTTGTCGATGATGATGATGTTTCTATGGAGCCGTTGTTGTCGCGAGAGAGAATGGTGTTAACTGCAAATCGAACTACAAGAAGGAGTCTTTCATCTATAGACGTCACCCTCATGATTGACAAAATTAGCACTCAAGAGATCAAAGAGTAGTGCTTCTATTGGTGGCAGGTTGGGTAGCTCACCATTCTACCCGGAATTAACGTACGGTGACGCACACTCAAAAGAAAGCTTTTTAGTCAGCTACAAAGAATATTTGGTCGGTGCCTCACATGATATAAATACGGGTAGTCTCTACTAATGATTGATCAACAACTCTAATAATGCATTTCTCCCTACTCCTAATTTGCATCACCGGCATGATTAAATCCTTTATTTAACACTGTAACAAGTAAGAAATCCGAACGTAGTTCCCTAACACTTCCAAGTTCAGTTATGTCGATCAGAATTCTCTATGTAAACATACCTAGAAGTATGCTAGTGACTCTAAAATCTCTACAAGTTGGAGTTTTATGCAATTTTTTTTTAATATATGCGTAACCACTCCCCCACACTTAAACCTTACATTGTCCTCAATGTAATTCAATCGTCCTAGTAAAGTCAAGGTGGGAAATTTTAACATGATATGGAACAAGAAAAAGAAATAACAAAAAGAAAAAGGATAAGAAATACAAAACCTATGGGTTTCCTCCCATGAAGCGCTTGTTTTAAAGTCGACGGCCTGACTTAGCTCTTGTAAGAGCCATTAGCCCGCATCAATCTTTTTCACTGGAAAACATGACTTCACATCACTTGGGTATCTCATTGTCTCAAAGATATTTAAGTGGATGATTGCACCATCAAACTCCGTAGTCAAGGCGCCATTTTGGACATTAATCTTCGTTCCAGCGGTACTCAAGAATGGTCTGCCCAATAGCAAAGGTGTAGACTTGGACAAGTTCTCATCATGCATGTCTAAGACATAGAAATCAGCCGGGAATGTAAGCCCATTAACCTGTACCAAGACATTCTCAACAATCCCTTTCGGGTAAACATTATATCGGTTAGCAAGTTCAAAGAATCATAAATCGAGGAAGGCATAACATTAACCGATGCTCCAAAATCTAGTAAAGCTCGAGTAAACCTTGTTTTACCAATTGTGCAAGGTATAGTGAAACTACCGGGGTCCTTTAATTTTGGTGGGAGTTTCTTGAGAATGAACGCCGAAGCATTCTCCCCCACACTCATGACTTCATTCCCTTTTAACCTTTTCTTCTTCATGCACAACTCCTTTAAGAACTTTGCACAATGAGGAATTTGACGAATATCTTCAATGAGTGGAATATTGACTTGTACTTTTTTAAGGATGTCCCAAATATCCTTGTATTCCAAGTCTTTCTTCGACTTAGAAAATCGGCTAGGAAACGGGGGTGGAGTGGTGAAAGTACGAACCAGTTCCTTGGAATTCTCCTTTGGTGTGGTTTCCTCTTTGTCTTCGACTAACTCTTTATGCACTTCATCTTGTTGATATGGTTGCTCCACTTGTTTTCCACTACTCAAGGAAATCGCATTAACACTCTCTCTTGGATTCACAAATGGTTGTGAAGGAATCTTTTTGGATGCTTGAGCTTTCAATAGGTTCACATCGGTTACTAATTGCCCCACTTAAATTTCTAAAGCCTTGATTGCCGAATCGGTCTTTTGTTGTTGTTGTTGAACCAAAGTGGTGATACCTTGCATACCTTGCATCAATGCATTGAACTTGTCATCAATTGAAGAATCTTGCTCCTTGACTTGTTGTGGTTGGAATTTTTGTTGAGGTTGGAAGCGTGATTGTTGGAATCCACCTTGTTGCACATATGGATTAGGAGCCTCCGCTTGCTTGTTTGCATAACTAAAGTTAGGATGATCCTTCCAACCGGTATTGTAAGTATTCGAGTATGGATCGTACATTGGCCTTTGATTTGGATATAAAGCATTTACTTGTTCGGTCTCATCATCCGGAATAATAACCGCGGCCAATCGTTGCATTACCCTCTCTATGATCCCCATCCTTTGATCAAGGTGTGATGATAAATTACTAACTTCATGCACCGACCTAATCATTGGTTCACATCTTGTATAAAATTGTTGTGAGTTCGCCGCCATGCTTTCAATCAACTCGGTAGCTTGGGCGACCGTCTTGTTCACTAGTGCACCACCACCCGCGGCGTCAAGAAGAGATCTATCACTTGGTTGGAGTCCTTCGTAGAAGTATTGGAGTATCATTACGTCACTGAATTTATGATGTGGACAACTTTCCACCAATCTCTTGTATCGCTCCTAACATTCATACAATGACTCTCCCACATTTTGCTTCATCCCACAAATCTCCTTGCAAATTTGAGTAGCTTTTGATGCGGGAAAATATCTCACGAGGAAAAGTTTCTTCATCCCATTCCATGTTGTGATACTTCCGGAAGGCAAATAATACAACCATTCCTTAGCATTGCCTGCCAAAGAGAACGTGAAAGCTTTCAACATTGCTCCATCCTCATTAGTCTCCGGTGGAAGCATGGCCATGACTGTGGTATAAAAGTCCATAAGATGTTTGTTTGGATCTTCATTCACCATGCCATGAAACTTTGGTAAATCCCTAATCAACCCCGGCTTGATCTCGAAGGTTGAGTTAGTTTGGATACACCATTGTTGTGTATCGAGCTTGTGAGAAGCTAGGTCCTTAAGTGTACGATCAGCCATTGCTTCTTCTTCTACGTCCGAATCTGTTAACTCACTTGATGAAGAAGGAGGAAGCGGAGTGTTAACCGCTCGAATGAAATCCTTTAGTTGAGTGCCGGATCGAAGACGTATTGTAATCGGTCTGCCCTCTTTAAGCATTCACCAAAGACCTGAAACAAGATTCTCAAAAACTAAGTTAGATACGATATAAAATCTAACAAAGCAAGAATAAGGCAAAAAAAATAATAAAAACAACTAAATCGTCCGCTGCTCCCCGGCAGCGGCGCCAAAATTTGATGCGTGTCGTAACCACAACAAATTAATTAATATTTTTCCACTTAATTAACAAGTAATATAGTGTAGTCAAGTTCGTTCCCACGAGGAGCAAGAGTTTTTAGTTGTTTAATTGTCACAAAAAGGGGGGGTTTGGTTTTAAATTTTAAAAACAAAAGAAAGTAAATAAAGCGATTAAAAGTATAAGTCGAAATCAATAAGAGAAGTTAGATCAAGGAATCCTTATTCGTTGCAAAACAATGAATCAAGTTATGTTCTTTTCCACTTTTTATTGGTCACAAATTATCACCAACCGTAGGTAAAGCAGCTAGATCAGTGCTAAACCCCTAAATCCCTTGTATCACCGGATACGGAAGTTCTCGACTACCGGATTCTATTTACCAAACCACCTAGTAGTAGATCACTCAAGATGTAATTTAAATAAACGCATTAATATTTATGAACTTATTAGGTTGATATTAGTAGTTAGACTCTTAGATCAAGGTCTACTTGCTAACGTTGTTTTCACACACAATTGCTCCATGGAATCCCTCCGCAAGGTCTCGTGTTTGTTACTTGTGTAAAGAGTCAAGAAATGATTACTTATCCCCTAACTTTCACTAGCTTTAGATCAAATTAACAAATCATTTTAGCGTGCACTCTAAACAATCTATCAATCAACCATGAATGTATAAACATTCCTATTAGTAAAAACAAACAATAATCATTTGAAAAACTTCAAGCTAGAATTAAAAACAAAACTCAAATCATATGTTAAGAACTAGGAATTCATCCTCAATTAATAATAAAATTAGCTACTAATGTTAAGGAGTTCACACAAAGAATAAAGAAAAGAGAAGTGTTGTGTGTGTAAAAGGTGTGTAAAGTGTATAGAGAACTTCTCTATTTATAGGCTACAATTTGCTTGCAATCCTTTTAGGAATAGACTCCCTTTCCTTTAGCAATTCGATTTCCAAGTTCAAGTATTTATCAAATCCTCCATCTTCTCTTTCCAAATCCAAGCTCAATTCTTCATCCAATTCCAAACCCATGTCTTCACACCGATGAGCCTAGAATACTCTTTACAAAATTTACTCTTCATAAAATTCTGCACATATTGGGTAGCCGGAAAAGTCCTCAGGAACACCAGAAATTAGCCGGGAAAGTCACCTGAATATCACTCACGGTCATCTGAGTCAAATTAAAAGCGCCGTTAAATGTAACGGGTCAAGCGACAGTCTTCTAACAGTCAAGGTCTGAGTCAGTCACTCATTCAGCTGTCAAACTCTGTCTTACTGGGCTGACGCTACTGAGGTGCAGGGATGGATCGTTTATCGTCGGCACTGAGTTAACTCGTCTGAGAGAAAATCCGGACAGAGTTCCGTTTGTTTACAGGACATTCCCGGCCGAATTTAGGCCTTTCTATTCATTCTCTGCGACAATTCCTAACATACATATAGGATTCAATTCATTCACCAGCTTAGCTTCACCTGTTCATATGCTACTTAGCTCGAGCTTTACCGCAACACCAACACAGAAACAATAGCAATTATTTCTTCTTCTTATGTTCTTCACCCAAAACTACCAACACACAGCAACCTCTCTTCGCTGATTTCTTGCCCTGACCATACAGTCAGCAGCACTTCCACCACATACCCATTCACTCTTTATACCAAAATCACCACCAAATTCATGCTCCCGATCTGTAACTCAAGCAACACCAGCATGAAACCCTTATATCAGTTCCTTCTCAACCACCAGTATCATCGTCTCTACAAACCCATCTTCTCGACTTCACAGTAGCCATCAACATCACCTCCAATTCTTTCGAAATCAACAACCACAACCCATATGTTCTTCATCAATTTGTGATTCAAATCTTTTTCATCTAAATCAACAACAACAAGAGTCCATCGATTAAACCCATTACGAACTCCAATTTCTCAAACCGTCAACAACACCAAACTCCTCCCTGAGTTCAATTTCTCTTCTTCTACGAACCCATCTTGCTATCTGCACCATCATTTCATTTCAAACTCAGCTTCTTGATTTCACTTCCCTAACTCCTTCAATCCCTGGCTTGAATTCATCATCGATTTCTTCTCTATATCTTACAAATTATCTCAAGACCCCTTTCATCTCTCAATTTCTCTGAATCTCTCGATCTCAACAACATCGATTTTACTTTCTTCTCTTGGTTTCAACAGCAGCATCCGCTGCTTTTTTTTTTTAGTTTCAGGTGAAGGTGAATGAATGGGAGGTAATGATTTTGAGTAGATTCTCAATTTAGGGTTGTAGGAGTAGGGGATGGATAATGGTACCCTACTGCATAGGCTAGGGGACACCCCAGTAGATATCCAATAACATGTGGCCACCCCTTAGCATCAGCTGACTTTTTTTTTAATATTTCTCCACAGAGTTGCCCTTTAACCTTGGCTCAGTTCCAGATAGTCTCCGCCCATGAAATGACAATTTAGTCCTTTTTGCTCAAATAAGATGATTTCTTCTTATTTTTCTCTGTATGACTCCAGAGTACCTAATAACTCAAAAATACGCGTACAGTACATAATTTAGAAGAAAATATAGCAGAGAAAGCATAAACAATAGATAGTAAATAAGTTGTATTCTACACCCTATCAAGATTCATGTGCTTTTAAATACAACATAACTTTGTTGAAGCTACTGATTATAAAACAATAATCTAATAAGTGGATTTCATCTCACTGGACATTCATGCTCCGGGAAAAATAAAATAAAATCATGTGTGTTTAAATTTTCTTCAAAGCATAGAGACTTATGACTTCACCTTTTAGACGGTACATTATCATTAATAGAGAATTTTATATGGAATATACAAGTTTTCTTAGTGATCGAGATCAACAATCATAATTTAATTTGACCTCTAATATAGCATGGACTTACCTTTAGAAAAGATAAAAAACAATGGAACTAGGTATGTTCTTAAATAAAATAAGTGAGCCCAATAATTAATCACTGTAACGTACCTCAAAGCTTTGGTTCCCACCACACATAGCCAAGACCAGATCGTGCATGCCCTGAAACTAAGATCGGAACTAGACAAGATAAACAGCTTGAACGGAACGGGAAAGGATAGCCTGAGCCGAACGGGACAGGATAGCCAGCCTGAACGAGACGGGACGGGACGTCCAGCTTGAACGGGACGGGACGGGACAGCCATCTTGAACGGGACACGCGGCTCGGCTCGAGCATGGATGAGCTGCAGGAGACGAACATATTTCTTTTCTTCCTCTTTTCAGAGACCTCCGTATTCTCTTCCTCCTCGGAGAAACGCGAAAAGACTCCACCGCAAATCCCAAAAATGACAAAAGAAGGTAATTAACAATAACATTAATAAAGATTAAAGATTAATCAAAGTAATCCCACAAATTACAAATAATTAGTAAGATTAATTAATCAAAGTAATTCCTGATTATGATTAGTACCCTGATTACTCAAAGTCATGAACAATACCGAAAAGAAATAACTAAATCAAAATAATTCCTGATTACAAACGATTAATCAAAATAATTCCTAAATCCTAAGTAAATCAATTTTCGCCGCAGATTTAATAGACCCAATGTATATGCCAAAATAAAAAACAAGTGAAAAGAAAAAACAATAATCCAACTTTGCTTATTTGATTCCCGCGTTGATGGAAATCATCCATGTAGAAAAAGAGAAAAAAAATCAATCGATCCCATATAGCTCTGCGGTACAGCTTCGTGCATGATAACGTGATTCAGGAGAATTATGGATGAAACAGGGAAAGATAAGAGGAAGGAGAAGAACAATATTATTAGAAGACTAGTCTAGAATCATTACATAGTTTCCCTTATATACAACCATAGGAATCTAGTTGGACCGCATATATAGATCAATATTAAGAACAATATTAAGAACAATATTATTAGAAGAGTAGTCTAGAATCATTTCTTCTTCTTTCAGAGCTCAATTAGCTTCCAAATTCATCAACCTCCTCTTCGATTTATATAAATCTCAAGATTTACATGAGTCATTTTCTTCGATATATTGGAATTGAATTCGACAGGGGGAGAAAGAGATGAAGAACAAAAGAAGAGAATAAAATCTCTTCGATATATTGGTATCTCGGTTAGATTTAGGTCTTGTTTTTGACGTAGGTATTGTCCACACCAACGACGTTACTTAACTTCCAGTTAAGATTCGGTGTAAACAAAGTGTAACGAAATATTTAGGCACAAAAGTTGACAGAAGTATTGTATACCCCCGTTTTACCTAACGGAGTTGCTAACGGCCAGTTAAGTTTAGGGTGTAAATGTAGTGTTATCCAGATTTAAATATTTGGACTAATAGAGTAACGCCAAGTGTCCTCACCAGATTTACTTATGCCCAACGAAATCTTCTCATGCATCCTCAAGGGGGTGTCGTGCTCACCGTGCGACGTGGGAGCTCATATGACTTAGGATTTTAAAGGATTTACTCTCATTTGACTTAGAGATTTTACGTTTTGTTTCCGTGAAATCTCGAGACCCATTTCTCAAATTAACAACAACAACTCCACTGATTCCGTCTAGCAACCCTGGTGACCTCCTTATTCAATACTGGTATTTCATGAGTAAGAACCATGGTTTGTCAGAGAAGAAAAGTATGGTAGGAATTTGTTACCGAAGAAGAAGAAAAGTATGGCAGGAGGAAACCCTAATTTATATTTCTTCTTCTTTCAGAGCTCAATTAGCTTCCAAATTCATCAACCTCCTCTTCGATTTATATAGATCTCAAGATTTACATGAGTCATTTTCTTCGATATATTGGAATTGAATTCGACAGGGGGAGAAAGAGATGAAGAACAAAAGAAGAGAATAAAATCTCTTCGATATATTGGTATCTCGGTTAGATTTAGGTCTTGTTTTTGACATAGTTATTGTCCACACCAACGACGTTACTTAACGTCCAATTAAGATTCGGTGTAAACAAAGTGTAACAAAATATTTAGGCACAAAAGTTGACAGAAGTATTGTAGACCCCCGTTTTACCTAACGGAGTTGCTAACGGCCAGTTAAGTTTAGGGTGTAAATGGAGTGTTATCCAGATTTAAATGTTTGGACTAATAGAGTAACGCCAAGTGTCCTCACCAGATTTACTTATGCCCAACGAAATTTTCTCATGCATCCTCAAGGGGGTGTCGTACTCACCGTGCGACATGGGAGCTCTTATGACTTAGCATTTTAAAGGATTTTCTCTCATTTGAATTTACGTTTTGAAGTTACCAAAACAGAAACAGAAAAATTTGTAGTACTTAAAAATAGTTATGCTACCAAACAGTTTGACTTGAGTCCATAATACCACCGGGTCAATAACCCAAACACAAAGACGTATCAAAATTCTTAATCCAGACACTAATTTGATATCTATTTTACACCACCTAGCTATAAGTTAAATATTCTCCATTGTAGGATTTAGAAAAGTGCATTGCCAAAGCTAAAGGTATTTCCACTCTTTTTCTAAGCTTCTACCACTGTAGGTGCTCCGATAGGTACTTTGCTCAACACAACATAAATTAATCTTTTTAATTATTATTTAAGTAATTTAAATTTATCAAACAAAATTAAGAAATCAAATAAAATTAACTAAAACAAATATATTCCAATTCCCCAACTCTAACTCTCACCTTAGAGCAGTTCCTATGGAATAAACAAACATGAAAAATAGATGTTCAACTCAATATATTTGTTGATTTGAACATTGAGATGGAACACCCAGCATGTGCCTGTGGTAAGACGGCGATCGTGGCATAATCGTCCGCGTGTCAGCCAAAAACACGCAACCAACAAGCACACGCTGGCGTCCTTTCAACAACCGCTCACTACTAATCAGGTACTACTTTTCCACTTTAAGCAATTGAATATCGTTTTATATTCTATAAATAAACATATTCGATTATTATTGTATAGATAGATATATTCTGTTTGGTAGATTAAATTAAACGGAAATGATTAGTATCCCGCGGGCCATTCCGTGAGTGAGTGAGAGTGAGGGGTGGGACCCACACAAAACCCACCCCTACAAAACCGCCAAGCCATTAGGGTTTTGCCCTTTTTCCTTCTTGTGGGACACACCGCGGGACTACCCGCGGTGAGTCTATCACTTCCGTTAAATTAAATGGGTTGATGTGATAGTGGTGGGGACGAATTCAGTTGCGGGACCAGGGCATTTTCCATAGTGGAAAACGGTGTTCTACCATCCATCCATGTGGATGATCAAAATTATCATTTTGCACATTGCCATAGGAACTACCCTTACACATTCAGCATACACACTTAATTTGCATCAGCTCAAGGTATTGAGTATCTTAAGCAGAGAATGGAACTGTTAGATAAAGTCTTGCAGAAGAAAAAGGACGCCGCAATTGAAAAGCCACGAGGCCCACGACAAACAATAGGTTCTTATTTGTCGTAGAGGAACAAATGCAAAAAGATCCTATTTATGAAGATGCCAAACCCAATTTTATCAAGCCAACTAAATATACCTTTTTGTTTTACTACTTCCTTTAAGTTCGGAACTGGACTGGATAAACAGCTTGAACGGGACGAGACAGGATAGCCAGCCTGTACACGACGGGACGGGACAGCCAGCTTGAACGCGGCTCGGCTTGGCTCGAGCATGGATGAGCTGCAGGAGACGAACATATTTCTTTTCTTCTTCTTTTCAGAGACCCCCGTATTCTCTTCCTCCTCGGATAAACGAGAACAGACTCCACCGCAAATCCCAAAAATGACAAAAGAAGGTAATTAACAATAACATTAATAAAGATTAAAGATTAATCAAGTAATCCCACAAATTACAAACAATTAGTAAGATTAATTAATCAAAGTAATTCCTGATTATGATTAGTACCCTGATTACTCAAAGTCATGAACAATACCGAAAAGAAATAATTAAATCAAAATAATTCCTGATTACAAACGATGAATCAAAATAATTCTTAATTCTTAATTAAATCAATTTTCTCCGCAGATTTAATAGACCCAATATATATTCCAAAAAAAGAAAAACAATAATCTAACTTAGCTTATTTGATTCCAGCGTTGATGGAAATCATCCATGTAGAAAAAGAGAAAAAAAATCAATCGATTCCATATAGCTCTGCGGTACAGCTTCGTGCATGATAACGTGATTCAGGAGAATTATGGATGAAACAGGGAAAGATGAGAGGAAGGAGAAGAACAATATTATTAAAAGAGTAGTCTAAAATCATTACATAGTTCCTTACATACAACAGTAGGAATCTAGTTGGATCGCACATCCATGGGCCGTAGGCCATGTAACATGTTGGTGTTATATTATGCAAAAAATTGGGATAAGAAACAAAGGAATCGAACGGAAATGACTAAACTAACCTTTGAGCAAAATTAGATCCGAGAGTGATTTTTCATTTTTATTCTTCATCTTCTGAAATCGAGAGAGTGGGAGAAGAAGAAAACCTTAAGTGATGGAGATACTGCTATTGATTTTTCTTCAACCATGGTTAAGATTAGTTTTTTTTTTTTTTTTTCAATTTCCTCATTTGCATCTTCTATTTTTGAATCTTCTGCCATCATCTTTGGTATTCTTTTAACCCTAATTGCATCTTCAGGTAAAATTCCTCCACCACTTTCATTCAATTTGATTTCGATACTATATGTTTGAATTTTGATTTGTGGGTTGGGTTTATAAAATCTTATTGCTGTGTTTGGGTTTTAGTCGAATTAAGCTGTCACTCGAGTTCATATTAGTTCATATTACCATGGAATCTAATTAACCCAACCAAACACATTTTTTTTGACTAAGGAATCCATTCCTTGGAGTTCAATTCTAGGAATTGGATTACCCCATAATCCAATTCCAAGGATTTGAAAATCATGAACCGAACGCTCTGCTAGTTTACCTTTTCGGTGCTAATCAGAGCAGAAGTGAAGAAGTTGTAAAGTAATCTGCTTTCCTCCTTGAACTTTCTTACTTGCTTTTGATTTTATTTCCATTCCCAGAATTACATCTAGAATTCTTTGATTTTTTTTCTCTACTTTGTGTCAAAGAATAGCTATTATATGCATGTCAAATACACGGAGATGGAGTTATGTTAAATTTTAACCCCAATCTTTATATCATGTGCAGTGTATAATCCTTGGTAAATTTGTAAGATGGCAAAGAAAATCTGCACGAACATTGTGAGTAGAGATGGTGTGGATCAGATAAGTACTTTACCTGATGATGTGTTAGTCAGAATTCTATCCCTTGTTCCAACTGAACAAGCAGTTTTAACTAGCCTCTTATCCAAGAGATGGAAGTTCTTATGGACTTTAATTCCCATACTTGATTTTGATTATGCTCGCTTTTCTCAAATATTTAATGCTCCGAGCTTGGATGATCAAAAGAGACGGTTTCTTGAGTTTGTCGAACATGTTTTTTTTCTTCATGAACTTGAACCTTTAGAGAAGCTACGACTAGCATTTGACATTACTGAATTCGATGATTACATTTCTAAAGCTTCCACGTTGGTCAGATTTGCGATGAGAAGTAATTGTTTGACAATTGATTTGGAATTCTCTAGTCAAAATTTGTATTCCCTAACCATATTCCCTGAATACGATAAAATGCATACTTTGCCTCCTTGTTTTTTCCCACACCAATCAGTCTCCCAACTGAATTTAACCAGCTGTAAGTTTATACCCTCTTTATATCGAAGTTTTACGTCAGTAAAAATTGCTAAGCTTACAAGTGTCGAGCTACAGAAAGACTCGGTGTGTGATTTACTCTCCAAATGTCCATGCCTTGAAGAATTACATCTCATTAATTTTAAAATTCCTTCTTCTGTTCTCGAGTTAAATGCCCCAGAATCCAACCTCAAGTGCTTAGTGTTGAAATCTTGTTTCTTGTTCTCTTTTGAGCAGGCCTCTATCAACATTCCAACTCTTTCGCAACTAAAGTTCGAAGGAACCTTTGAGTCAGGTTACCTCTCTATCTACAATTCAGAAAATCTTATTGAAGCAGCTATTCAAATTCATTATGGTCCAGATGATGATTACGAAATGCTATGCAAGCTTCTAAAAGATCTTCAGAATGTTAAAGCTCTAACAGTATTTTCCGGTGAGCTTGAGGTATGTTTGTTGTTCAAGAATCATTGATATCTAAATTTTCTTTTGTAAACCTTAAGAGCTTATTTAAAGTCAGAATTAAGGCATGACACTCTCTTTATAATTGTGTTCTTTGTTGTTTCCCTAAATTAGGTTCTCAACATAAATGGTGGGATGAGTTTGCGAACTCCGTTCAACAATTTAAAACATTTAACCGTAAAATTAAGAAAGGTTGATAAAGAGCTACTGGGGTTTGTGTGCTTGCTAAGGAGTTCTCCTTATTTGGAAAGTCTTTGTCTTTCCATAGACTTTGATGCGTATTTGGTGAGTATATTTATGTTGCATTTCCACATTTGAATTTTTAAGTTTCCCTTACTTCTTTAGTCAATGATAATATCTAATGAATCCGGCATTGCATGCAGTTGCCTGAGAATGAAATGTTATCCGCAGTCTATAACGGGGACGAAGAAACAGTTCAGCAACTATGTTTACTTCCTCCTGAGTGTTTAGCCCATCTTATGAAAATCAAGATTGAGTACTTTCAAGGCCTAAAAGTTGAAATGGAGTTTGTTAAACTTTTTCTAAGGAGTTCATTATGTTTGAAGGAGATGGTTATTTGCATCAGTTCAGGATATCGTTTTCTGAAGTTGATGAAGGGGAAGGAGCTTTCTAGGACTTTAAAGAAGAAGAAAGCTAAGTTGATTGAGAGACTGTTGGCTTACAAACGTGCGTCTCCAGATGCTCAAATATTACTCAAGTAGGGAAAGGTCTTATTGGTGCGTCGGAGCCTTGGGGGCAAAAGACAAGGCATCCCAGTTTCTGAACCTAAATGTTGAAATATATGGGAATTTCATTCTCAAGATTTTTTTTATTTTATTTTTTGGTCTAATGCAAGATTACCTTTTAAACCACTGGTGCAATAACATGAGGGACTACAGTTAGAATTCATATGAAAATTTCTTTTGTGATGGATAAAAAGTTTTTATTATTTATATTTATGGTAAAGTTCAGCTATGGTAGTGCCACAGATGCTGTTGTAGGTGCTTGGTTATAATTTGATATAAAAATGCCAACATTTTATGAGGCCTAGTTCAGATCCCTTCAACAATATTCCAGTTCTTCCAGGAAAGAAAAAAAAAAACAGTCTTTAAAATAGAAAAAAAAAACAGTCTTTAAAATGTTGGAGCTCTATTAATATCTGCTAATCACAGATTCCTATGCGTGTACCCTTTTGCATTTTTATGACCAATTTCCCATGCGTCCATCTTCTCTCTTTATTGCCACATGCATGGGCACCATGCACAGACGCATCTCCCCTCCTTTAAAACACTAAGTCATATAAGCTCCCACGTTGCACGGTGAATATAACACCTCTCTCAAATTAAATTAGATAAAAGCTTTCACTGGGGCAATGGAGGAGAGGACAAGTGGCGAGAACTCTATTGGTGTTTACCATTAAAATCTGATTCCACTCTATTTACACCCTATATTTAACTGGCCGTTAGTAACACCGTTAGGAAAAAAGTAGGTATACAAAACTCATGTGAGTATTTACATCTAAATAATAGCTTACACTTGGTTTACACCAAAAACTTAACTCTACTTTATTAACATCCGTTAGGTGTTGTACACAACCGTGAGAGATCTCCCAGGTTTAAACCAAATATAAGTTTACTTTTTTTACCATACTTATCCAATTCCGGTAAAAAAACAAACCTAAATTAACACGTTAGCATTCTTCTTCTACAACAAATCCTTAACATACTTATCCAATTCCGGTGAAAAAACAAATCTAAATTAACACGTTAGCATTCTTCTTCTCCAACAAATTCCTGCCATATTTTCTTCACCACAAAGCCATGGTTCTTCCTGCCGAACTACCAATCTTCGGTAAGGAAGACACAAGACTTGCTAGGAGATTAAGGCTTTCTATTTTGCTCCGTGATCCATTTCATATGCAGTTGATAACTGCAAGACTTCAACACAGTGCTGAGATTGACAAAAGAAGAACTAGAAACGTTACCAAAGCCATAGCAAATCTTGCATTGGACAGAACCCAGAAGAAAAAGAGAAACAATAATATCAACCAACCTGCTATTGATGCTGCAATCCATATAGCAAATGCTGCTGACAATGGTTTTTATTTATTTATTACACATCCATGGTTTTGACAATGGTTTGATTATTCTATTCATCTCTCATAAGTCTTTTCCTTATATTGCAACAGGTATCAAAAGGGATGCTAGGAAAGCTAGGCTTGCTATTTTACTACAAAAATGTTTTTACAAAAACATAAGGCAAACAAGACTTGCTAGGAATTCATCATCAGGCATCACTGTGACAAAAAACACTACAAACAAAAATGGTTATCAATGCTTATTCAATGCTTTAATAGAAACAAAAATGGACTCAATTCTAAATGTTGCTTTTAATACAGATACTACCAGGAAAACAACAAAGCATGCTGCCACAAAGAAAGCCATGCAGAAAGCATTAATCCAACGATGCCGAACACACAGGAAAAAATTGCTAAGGCGATTACGGAATTCTAAAAAACGAAAAGGTAAATCCCATTATACCAAACCTAGGTCTAAAATACAACAAGATACCATGTGTTGATACTGATAAATCAAAATTGTTACCAGCATCAGCAGAAGACGGATCTAAAACTGCAAATAAACAAGCAAAAACCTTTGCTGCAAGTTACATGGATGGTAACATTTTTTGCCTGTTCTTTATATATGGTACAGTCAATGCTTTCTTTTATATATGGTCTAAGCTACCCTCATAACAGCAATTTGATGAAGTAAAGGTAACTAAAAAAATAGAGAATGAGTACCTAATCTGTATTAAAAAATGAGTACCTAATTTGTTTGTTGTCCTAAAATGAGTACCTAATCTGTATTAGAATCCATACCTGTATTAGGAGAACCACCAACACTTCTCAGGATCCACCAAACCCTAATTCTTCATCAACATTCACCAATTCCTCCATCTGATGCAAGCCCTGTGAACCTTAACCCTATTGGATCCACCACCCATCAGCAGCACCTCACTGATTAAATTTACAGCACCTAGAAACCCTAAGTAAGACATGGGTTTAGTTTGAATTTGCATAATGTTGCATAATGTTGTTTTACGGATGAATTTGCATATTGTTTTACGGGTGAATTTTCATAATGTTGTTTTGAACATTAGGCCATAAAGAGGGTGACCAAAATGAGGTGTGTCATGAAGGTTATGAATCAGAAGAAGAGTTCCCATATACATGTAAGTTAAGCATGCTAAAACCATAAAGTAGCGTGGATTCAATGTCTAATCGAAACTTACTGTTGTACTGAATCTTCTACATTGACCAGGTATGGAGCTGGAAAAGCATGATGTCGGGGGTCCAACTGCAGTATGCCCTCATTGTCAAGCAATGATGTGGGATGAAGAGAGGACCAACAAAAGCCAGAAGAATAAGCCACCAGAGTTTGGACTTTGTTGTTTGAAAGGAACTGTTAAACTCCCTCTTCTGCGAGAAGCACCGGAATTTTTAAAAGATCTACAAAGATATTCAGGTGGTGGTTCCCGATCATCTAAATTCATAATCAACATTAGGGCTTACAATTCTATGTTTGCATTTACCTCAAACGGGGCCAAGATGGCGAAAAATCAGAACGATGGCAAAGCTCCGTGGGGATTTACAATGTATGGCCAAAATCATCACTGGATTGGTTCTTTATTGCCATTGGACGATCAGTTCCCTGCATTTTGCCAGCTGTACATGATTGATAATGAAAATGAGATACAACATAGGAAAAATGCTCTGTCCAGGAAAAAAAAAAAACTGCAGACAGATACAACTGCAGATACTCATGCTGATCCACAAAAGGAGGACATCGACGAGTACCAAAGTAAAACCACAAGCAAATTGGATGATAATGTGATAGCAGGGTTGAAGGAAATGTTGGACAGGCACAATTGGTTGTGTCAGAAATTCAGGATGTGGAGGGATAGATATGAGGAGAATGAGCTAGGAAAAGTTGAGCTACGGCTTATTGGTACCCGAAGTAGAGATGCAAGGCAATATGATCTGCCAACTGCATCTGAAATTGCAGGGCTTTTAGTTGATGATCCAGTCGAGATGGAAAAAGGGATATTATTATTAGTGAGAAAGATGGGAAGTCGAAAGATATAAATGAGCTGCATCCCAGTTACATGGCATTGCAGTATCCAATTTTGTTTCCCTACGGTGAAGATTCATTTCATACTAATATCCCATATAATAAACAAAGTAACGCTGACAAACAAGATGAATTAGGTGTCGAGAAGAAAAGGCAATACATAACTATGAGGGAGTACTATGCATTCAGAATACAAAAAAGGCAGAATGAAGGACAAACCCTACTCCGTGGAGGCCGACTATTTCAGCAATTCGTTGTTGATGCATATGCTACAATTGAGCAGAGCAGATTGAATTGGGTAAGAGGCCACCAGGAAGAATCTGCGTTGCGACATGTATAAAGGTATAAGAGAAGCGAGAGTACTGGAGACACAGAACAGTGTACGGGGCAGGGTGATCTTGCCATCAAGTTTCACCTGGTGGCCCACGGTATATGATCCAACATTACCAGGATGCGGTGGCAATATGCAGGGAGTTAGGTCCACCAGACCTATTTATTACATTCACATGCAATCCAAAATGGAACGAAATCACAGAAGCCCTAAAATTCATTGATGGTCAGAAACCTGGTGACAGACCGGATATAGTAAGTCGTGTATTTCACATAAAATTGAAACAATTAATGTCTGATTTGGTGGGAGCCAGGCATTTTGGAGAGGTCAAAGGAGGTATATTTCACGTATATATTTATTTTCAGTATATTTACATTTTGGGTTAGACTATACTGATATATTTCATATTCCAATGCAGCTTTATATACTGTTGAATTCCAGAAACGGGGTTTACCTCATGCACACATATTGCTGTGGCTTGAATCAAAGGATAAACCCAGAAGTGCAGCGCATATTGATTCCATCATTTCAGCAGAGATTCCAGACCCAGACAAGGACAAAATTGGATACGATGCGATCGCCAATTTATGATTCATGGTCCATGCGGCGATGCAAAGACTGACTCTCCCTGCATGAAGAATAAAAAATGTTCAAAAAAATTCCCAAAGAGATACTGTGACAAAACATGTGTTGATGAAAGTGGATATCCAGTTTACAGGAGGCGTAAAAGCGCATGGGGAATTGAAAAGGATGGAATCAAGTTAGATAATAAATGGGTTGTGCCGCACAACCTCGACTTGATAATCAGATATGATGCGCATATCAATGTCGAAGTATGCAACTGCCGAGGTATGACTGTTAAATATCTTTTCAAGTACCTGCACAAAGGAAAGGACAGAATAACGGCCATTCTACAGGTAATCCCAGCAAATAAAAACAATTCAGGAGACAACGGTGACACTGATCAAATTAAGAAACCAAACAAGGATGAGATAGATATATATCTCGAAGGACGTTATCTATCAGGTGCAGAATGTACGTGGAGAACACTTGGTTTTGAGATTCACTATCGAAGGCCTACTGTAGAGAGATTACCGTTACATCTCGAGGGGGAACAGTTAGTGATCCACAAAGATACCGATAACCTGAAAGATGTACTTGACGATGCAGATCCAGATTCATCGAAATTCCTACAGTGGATGAAAGCTAATAGAGAACACGAAGATGCAAGGGAACTAACATATGCAGAGTTTCCAAAGGAGTGGATCTGGGATGCAAATAAAAAGAATGGAGATCAAGGCAAAGAATTTGGAAAATTGGACGTATCTACTATGTACATCCCACTGCAGGGAGAAATACTACCTACGTATTCTATTGAACGTGCAAAAAGGTTGTCGGAGCTATGATGACATTAAAACAATTGAACAAGACAACTCATTCTACTTTCAAAGCTGCGTGTTTGGCACTTGGATTGTTAGAACATGATGGTGAGTGGCATCTTGCAATTCAAGAAGCAGCAACAACGTATAGTGGCAGAAGATTACGAGAATTGTTTGTCATACTTCTGTTGAATTGCAAGGTTACCGAGCCTAAGAAACTATGGGACGATAACTGGCATACTTTGGCCGAAGACATTGAATACAGCAACAAAAAAAAAATATGGAGATCAAGCTGTTTACTTGGCAGAAGAATTTTTGAAAAACTGTACATTGAGGGAAATAGAGCAGATTTTCTGGAAACATAACCGGACTTTAAAAGAAGATGAGTTCTCAGACATCCCATACCCAGACATGTCTGACATCGATATACCAGAAAATAACTTGATACATGAAGAGATGAACTACGACATGGGCTGTTTACTGGAAGAGGCAGAGAATTTGAAAAAGGGATTGAACGCAGAACAAGAACTGGTGTTTAGGCAGATTACAAATTCCGTTGAAGCAAATGATGGCCGTCTTTTTTTTGTGTATGGAAGTGGTGGTACAGGAAAGACATACCTTTGGAGAACTCTAATTGCTTCAGCCGTGGACGGGGTAAAATTGTTCGGCGGTTGCATCTTCAGGGGATATCGTCACTCCTTACGCCAGGTGGTCGTACTGACTCATTCCAGGTTCAAAATTCCGATGAAACTAAATGAAACATCATCTTTGCAATGTGATTAAGAAGTCAAAACTGGCAGAATTATTGGGCAAGGTTGATTTAATCATATGGGATGAAGCACCAATGATCAACAGGAATGGCCTTGAAGCAGTCCAAAGGGCACTAGCTGATGTGATGATGGAAACATATGGCAGAAAGGTTTTATTTGGAAAAAAAACGGTGGTACTAGGAGGTGACTTCAGGCAAATTCTCCCTGTTATAGAAGGAGGATCGAGAGAGGATATAGTTAATGCTTCTATAAGTAAGTCAAAATTATGGAAACACTTCGAGGTTTTTGAATTGACACAGAATATGCGTCTAACCACTGGAGATACATCTCATGACAAAAGACAAGAAATTGCAGACTTTGCAAAATGGATTCTTGATATTGGGAATGATGAACTACCAGCGGTAAGCTTGGACGGATCGGAAGACAAGGATTGGATAAAGATACCATCGGATTTACTGATTAAATGTAAAGAGAATCACATTCAGAAAATAGTAGACATCATCTATCCAGACTTTATGAACAAGAGGCTTCATAGGGAGTACCTTGCTGAACGGAGTATACTCGCGCCAAAAAATGAATGTGTCCACAGTATAAATTCGCATGTCTTAGCATCTGTACCAGGTAATTAATATACATATTAAATGCTGATTTTGAACCTTTTAATGGGTAGTTAAAACATAAATGGTAGTTGCAGTTAAAATATATATATTGACATGTGTTATCATGTATACCAGGGGAAGAACATACATATCTAAGTGCAGATTCAATTGGGCCAGAATCATCAGAGTACCACTCAAGTATTGTTTTTTACGACAAGGAATTTCTTAACAAGCATGAGGAATCAGGGATTGCCAGCCACAAACTAACACTGAAACTTGGAGTACCAATCATGCTTCTACGGAATCTAGACCAAGTGGAAGGACTATGCAATGGAACACGATTAATTGTGACCCAATTAGGTGAAACAGTTATAGAAGCAGAGATACTAACCGGTCCAGGTGTTGGAAACACAGTTTTCATTCCACGGATTGTGATGACAACACCGGAAACAAGTCTACCATTTATTCTTCATCGGAGGCAGTTTCCAGTGAGAATCTGTTATGCCATGACAATAAATAAAAGTCAGGGACAGAGCCTTCCAAATGTAGGTGTATACTTGGACAATCCTGTGTTCTCGCATGGCCAGCTTTATGTGGTCATGTTTCAAGGACAACTAGGCGGCAAGGTTTAAAAATTTTGATCAAAAAGAATGGTAATGAGCCAGAAGGATATACACAAAATATTGTGTATAAAGAGATATTTGAAAACCTTTGAATTTTATGCTTTAGTTCTATGTTTTAGTTCATTAACAACATTTAAATGCACTTGGTAAAGTTTTCTGTTTAACTTTTTACATGATCTGTTATAAGCAATTTATTAATCTGTTATTCTCTTCTTCCTTTGAAAATGGCTATAGTACAAGTACCAATCAGTTTCTACATAATCAGTTAGGCTTGACTTTCTACATAATTTGAAACAATTTAGTTCAACCATTAAATATAATTTCATCAACAGCTTATGACCAAATCAAGGATTTAACCAAATCAATATATTTACTATTTAAGATAACTATAAATATGATAGGTATATATTTAAGATAACTATAAATAAAATAACTGTAGATTTAACCATACAAACCCTAAACAAAAACTATATAAACATCTCATTCATCAAAGAATAAAGATATACAGATACAGATTTCACAAAACCTCTTCTACAAGGTACCATTTTTTTTTCTATGAAATCAAATTTGTGTTATTCTTTTTTCCTCTATATAAAATTGGTATAACAGTTAAAACTATCATGCAGGTGACTTGATTATCTACCAACTGCAGGGGTATGACTATCAAATATTTGTTCAAATACATCCACAAAGAGAAAGACATGATGGAGAAGAAGATGGAAAGTCTCAAACCAGAAGGACCAGAGGGACTGAAGGATGTGCACACCACCACATGGCACGAATGGCATCGACAACAAATCATTGCTACAGATGAGGCCTACCAGAATATGTTACTACAACAGTTTCCTGATTGGAAGACCTGTAAAGAAAAGAAAATAGATGAGGAAGCAGGCACATTCTATCAAGAATGGTCTAAAGCCAGCAGCACTGAAGAGAAAACCAAGGTTATCATTCAAACAATGCAGCATTATGGAGCCTTGGATGAAGAGATGATGCCTTGGATGGTTGAAATCAGGCAAGCTTACAAATCTCAGCAAGATGCAGATGGAGATGAACATGCCTATCCCAAAGCAAGCTCCAGTGCAATGGAATCAATGGAGGAATTAGACTAGCCTGAATTCCAGTGCAATGGAATCAATGGAGAAATTAGACTAGCCTGAATTAGATTTAGATTTCACTTTAGGCTTTGGGTCACAATTAGATTTAGATTTCACTATTTAGATTTCACTATTAAAACTTTTTCTATAATTTCATATCTATTATCCACAAATAATGCCAATCTAATATGCTAATGATTTGTAACCATGATACACAAATCTAGGTTGATTATTCCAGATAAAAATGTAAAAATCTAGATTATAAGATTAAAGAATGGATCCAATTCTTAATTCCAATAACCGATTAATCTAAAACCCCCAACTCAAATCCTGTAATTAATCAATCCAATTCTTTCTGATTTGTTCATAACAATAACATTCAATCGAAAGGGCTTATTCCACTAAAGAATAAATCTAAAACAATTCTTTCTAAAGAATTTACAATAACATGCAGTTATAGAAATGCTACAGATTTAAAAAAACAAATCTAGAACATTTATGAGGTCAATTAAATCAAATCTAAAACTACAAAAGCCTACCTGATTATACAAAAGAGTGCATATAATTCTTCATTCAGATCCCGTCCTGTCGATAAGTTCAGTTGTTCACTCAATTTTCATTTTCAGAAATGAAAGAGCGCTTCATTTGAGAAGGGGCTTATAAATGAAACCTGATTTAGATATACCCATTTCCAAAAGGAACTCGACGTGGCAGCGTTAACCAGTACCAGCAAAATAGGCAAGCCTATTCTATTTACCAAACCCGTATCCATTCCCTACCCCTAAACGGTTATTCCATATACCCATTTCCATATACCCATTTCCAAGCAAATATTTGCTCAACTGATAGTTTACCGAATGGATGAACCTAGATGATACGTACTAATATAAATTTATGCAAGATCTTCCTAAAATATTTTAGATAGATACAAATAAAATATTCTAAAATAAACAAGAATCTATACTCCTTCCTAATCCAAATCCAGATGGAAAAAAAAAACCCTAATTACTATGTTCGGAATCTATATAAACCTAACATTAAACACAACAATACACCGCAAAAAAATGCCGACACTTACCAAAAGAAAAAACACCAGAAAAAATATTAAACAAGCTTGCGAACTCCTGGAGAGAAAAATTGTAAGTTTGTTCTCATGATATTTTCATTCAACTTTTACTATTGATCTGTATTCATGCTAACCTATATTTTGTATATATTGATCAGGGTTTCTCACTAACATGCAAAGCCACCATAAAACAAGTACAACAGTCTTCACAGTACTTTTACATGGCTTGCGAGAACTGCAACAGAATTCAAGGAAACCTTGAAAACCCAAAGTTGTGTTATGGATGCGAAAAGGAAGTGAACAATCCAGTATCAAGGTAAAAGAATGCATCGATAGAAATAATACATACAGGAATGACATTTAACAAAAACGTTTTTTGCAGATTATTATTGAAACTATTGGTGCAAGATGAAAGTGAAGAAGCAATCTTTGTTGTTTCTGGTGAAACAGCAGAAAAGCTGATATCAATGGATCCAACTATTTTACTACAATTGTCAAAACAAGATAAGGTATAACAATAGTTTAACGTATTACTTACAATCATCTTACACGTTTATACATGGTTATTTTTACATGCCTTTTTTTTATTTTAGACAACTCAAGAGAAGATACGAGAAGAGATATCCGAAAAGATAAGTGGTTACGAGTGTGTATTTCACATTCGAATCAACAAGCTGACCTGGGGAAAGAAAAGCTTAGAAGTACATGAAGTTTCTCAAATAAAAATATCCCAAGAACTTAACAAAACAAAGGTAACATTTCTATACAAACTATCAACTCAATAAATAACTATTTCAATACTAACAAACATAAAATTACAGATTAATGCTCCAAGGAAAATGCGGTTATCGTGCTATCTCGATCTCGATGAGGAACTACCTCCACAAAAGAAGAACAAGGCCTACGGAAAGATTATCGTGCTATCCGATGCGATGAGGAATTTATTCCAAAAACACAGGAAAAATGAAAAATAAGAAAGTGGTGGTTATATTATCGACAATGAGGCTTGAAAGAAAATCCAAGTTAATATTTCTTATTTGATTTTTTAGATTTTGAATTCTTAATTTATAGTATGTTCTTAGTATACCAGTTGGCCCAAAGATTATGTTTTTAGTATGTTCTTTAAAGATTCTGAGTTTTAATTATGTATCAATGGTTAGAGTTTTATTTTCATGAATTCATATACCAGTTGGCCCAAAGAAAACCTTCCACACCACCTATTCAAACATACAAGAAAGTACCAATGATCCTGAATATCTAAAACATACAAGGAGTATCCAGGATCCATTAAGAAGAGCATGTACTTTTCCTTAAATTATAGAAAAGTCCAAAAATTAAAATGAAGATTATAGCAATCATAGTGACAGCCTTCATTTGTATCATAAAAGAAGCTTTGCTATCCACCATATCAAACAACTAAAGCATTATCTAGATGGGTGACTTTATTACAAAGTGCTAACAGGTAAACAAGCTGGAAAAATGGTCAAAGTGGGTAGACAGTACTTCTGTTTACACCGAATACTTAATGGACGTTAAGTAACACAGTCAAAGTGGACTTCCCACCATCTTTAGAAACAGAAAATGAACTCTCTTCCTCAACTCCATCGAAACCCTAGGGAAAAAACAAAAAACCTCCACCTCCATCGCAGTCACCATCTTCTTCTCTTATCCAACACAAAGTTTGGTTTCGTTCTTCATCTCCAAATCGTTATACTCGACGATTTTCTTCCAGTTCTCTCATTTACCTGAAACTGTAATGTAAACGAGAAGAAATAAAAATCTCAGCTGATTGGAGAAATAGATGGAGAAATCGAGAGACGAAGAGGAATTTAAAAGCATATTTGTGAGAGAAAGAGTTTGTTAATGCTGTTGTTAGATGGAGAGGATTAAGAAATAAGGGTTTGATTTTGCATCTGAATTAGAGATAATCTTCCTGTGAATCGAAGAACTGATGTATACTTAGGCCACGCCCCATCCCGATGTATACTTAGGCCACGCCCCGTTCTAATGTATGCTTTGGGATTTTTGATTTTTGAAGGAGATTAATGAATTATTACTAAATGCAGGTGAAATTGGGATGGGTTTGTGGTTAAATTAGGGTTTTGCTGTGAATTAAAGATGAAATCAAGGGATTACCAAAGAATCAGAAGATGGGTTTTCCTTCGATTTGGAGTTGTTGCTAAGGTGATAAAGATGAAGATGTTGCTGCTGTGACAGATTCAAATGAGTTGGTAATGAGTTCTTCTTTCTTCCTTTTTATTTTGGTTTTCAATTTTCTGAATCTTCCCATGAAGATGACTTTGTTCTGATTTGGTATTAATTCTTTCATCTTTAAAATGATGTTATACAGATACCTTTCAAGGAATCTGTGGCAGGTATGGCTTTGGTGTTTCATGAGGGGAAAGCAATTGGGAAGCCAAACCAGTTGGGATCAAGAAAGCTTTGGTGTTTCATGAGGGGAAAGCGCCCAGAGGTGTGAAGACTAATTGGATTATGCATGAGTATAGACTTGCACAAGAAGAGTGGCAGCACGAAGAGTGGCAGCAATTCAAGGGTACGACTCTTTTATACCATTAGCGGTTTATATTAGGGCATCTTATAATAATCAGACTTGCACATCTTATAATTTAACAAATTGAACTGAAATTAAATGCTTGCAATTGAACATGTTGAATAATCAGTCAGTTTAAATGTTTAGTATCAAGCTCACTTACATAGATATTACCAGGCTCACTTACATAGATATCAAGTTTGTAATACTATACATATTAGTCTCCAGAAGCACATTGTTCACTAGATCAGGAGGATAATGTTGAAACTTTTGCAAAATGGGCTTATCTTGAGTACTGACTATCACTTGCAGCTTGATGATTGGGTCTCATGTCAATAAGGCAAGAAAACCCATTTTCACACTTAAAGTTCAAAATGCACAAAAGAAAATCACCAACTAGATTTTCACTGCGTTTTAGATTGTTCAATTTACTTTGTTCAAGAAACTAAAGTTTCAGACACCTAATTCCAAAAGATACCTAATTTTAGATAAACACAAATCTAGCAGATAATATAGAATCTAATGAATATATTGCAGATGCTACATTCATTGTAAACAAATCAAATTAGATTTGGTTTGCCAACATAAGATTTACATTAATCTAACTCATGCCATATCTAGGACAGATCTAGCATTTTCTTGATAAACATAGTTTAATGATAAACATAAGATTTACATTAATACAAATCTATGCGATATCTAGGAAAGATCTAGCAGTTAGATTAATGACCAGAAAATCTGATAAAACCCTAATTCCATATATGTATAAATATAGATTAATAACGCACTCAAAAATACAAAAGGATTGGGTTCAGAAACAAGTGAAGCAGCCATGGATGATGAAACAACCATGGAAAGACCCAAGAGATTGGGTTCAGAAACAAGTGAACCAGCCTTTGATGATGAAACACCCATGGAAACAAGTGCTGAAGCAAGTGCTGAAGCAGACATGGATTATGAAACAGCCATTGAAACACCCAAGAGATTGGGTTCAGAAAAAGGTACGATATCATAAACTTAAAGGAATTTTGTTTCATCTTATTTTTAACACTATTCCATCAAATGCCTTTGGTATGCACAGAATTGCAAAGCCGATCGACGTTCATACCCAACACTCCGGCAAAAAAAACAAAAAACAGAAAAAGTGAGTTCAAAAACATATGCATTTTACTATTCCACACCATACATATGCATTTTTGATTAACCCTGTCCCATGTGTTTATGAAGGAGATGTTGATTCAGATAAGAATACAGACTCCAAAAGCTCCAAAATTCCAAAAACAGGAAAACTTCCAGATTTATGTCACATGACTAGGGGGGAAATTAAAATCTCAGGAAAACTTAGGATTATGCGGGCATGGGAAGAAAAGAATTTAAAGACAGGAAAGCTTTACAACTACAAAATGATTTTGATGATCGAAGAGAACGAAAACATCCCAAATTACAGGTTCTTCTTCACTGAGCTAGAACAACTCGAGGAAAGATATGACAATACAGTGTACACTACAGGTAACTTATTTAACATAAATATGCACAGCCTATAAAATATAAAAGAAACTAATAAATATGATTTGGCAGACGTCATTGGAAAACTAATACTAGCAAAATCACCGGAAATAATTCGGAAGAGAAACGATGAAGATGCCGTAAAAACAGATGTGACAATTGAGAATGAAAGGGGCACACAGGTGAAAATAAGTCTTTGGGGAGACACGGGAAACCCCATCCAAAAAATCAAGGAAGGCGAGAATGTGGCACTAATAGTAACTGGACTGACAGTGGATAAGTTTGCAGGTAAACAAAACACTTATTAACTCAGCCACAGTATTCCTATTTTGATATTCCTATACTAACATAAAAGATATTTGGAATGACTCAGACAACTACTTTTTGAAGATATCAAAGTCCACCACAGTATATGTGGATCTTGACATACCACAAGTTCAAGAATTTAAGTCAAAGTAAGTATATATTAATACATGTTCATGTCTACATGTCTATCAAGTGTTCATCCAAATATCTACATATTAACCTACATATTAACAGATTTGCAGATTCCACTAAAGTGGTTATTGTGGATAGCAACGAAAATTCAATGGGAGGTTCAATGGAGGAATCACTTTTCAGAAACAGGGTCACTGTGATGGAAGGACTTGCATTGCTGCAAAATTCAGACAACGATGTACCATTTATATACAATTTCACTGTGATAATGTATCCAAAAATATACTAATTATTGATAACCAATTATGACAGGGTACCACATTCACATTCAAAGCAACGGTGACCGGTATTCGAGAAAGATCAACATGGTTCTACATGGCATGTCCGAAATGCAACAAAGCACACATCATAGTTAAGGGAAATCCATGGTGCAACGGCTGCGACAAAAGAGTACGAAGTCCTGTTGCGCGTTACAAGTTGGAGCTCAAAGTGACAGACAAAACCACAAAATTTGTGTGATAATTGTTTGGACCGGCTGTACGAACCACTCCTCGACAATGTAAGAGTAGCAAAGCTCATGGAAATCAGCACTATAAATATAGAGGTATTGTCCATTCTCTACTATATGCTTAGATAATAATATAGACAATCAGCACTAACAAATTTACTTGAATAACAGGAAAATTTGGCAGAAAATGTACCTGAAATCTGGGATGCACTAGGATTGTCTTTCATATTCGAAGTGCATCTAAATGCGAAATCGTTTGGCTACAATAGTTTTTCTGTCAGGAAACTGTATCCAATCAATTTTCAGCTGGAAACCAATTTTGAATTGCGCAACATGCAGCAGGTAACAAAATTAATTCACAATATTCATATCTAATCAGATATAAAGGAAAATAAATAAATAAGTTATATGTGACTGCAGGTATCACCAAACAATGAAAGTGCAGGAGGAGATGAAGGTGAAAATATGGACGAAATGATAGCATTGGCGGACTTAGCAACAAAGGGATTACCAAATACAACTGACCAACATGTTGAGGATGAAAACTTGGAAGATGAGGCAGCATTGGCCGAAGCAGAAGCTGCAGAGAAAGGAATACTACAAAGTAATGAGAAAGAAGGCGAGAATGGCCAACATGGTGAGGATGAAAACTTGGAAGATGAGGCAAAGATTAGTGAAGCGTGAAGCTGCAGAGAAAGGAATACTACAAAGTAATGAGAAAGAAGGCGAGAATGGCCAACATGGTGAGGATGAAAACTTGGAAGATGAGGCAGCATTGGCAGAAGTAGAAGCTGCAGAGAATGGCGCATGAGATTTCCTTATGATTTCCTTTCTTTTAGATTTCCTTATGATTTGCAGAAACACAATTCTTATGGTTTTGGTATTTTTATTTTCTATGGTTGGTGTTTTGGTTAATATCCTTTTTTCTATACAGGGTTTTGTTGCTTTCTTCATGGCTATGTAATTGTTTTGGTATTTTTATTTTCTATGGTTCAAACCAAAAAAAAATGTGCTTATGGTTTTCGGCTACGCCCGGTGCGTAGCACGGGCCAAAAATCTAGTAGAGATTAAAATGTAAGGTACATAAACTTCTTCTTTCTTGCTGTTGATTTTATTTCCGTTTGTGTTCCATCTTATGCTTATCGGCCATATTCATTTTATTCGGCTTCAACTTCAAGTCAATCCAATTTTTCCTCGAAATCAAGTCTTTTACAGCTGGGCGTGCCCCTTTCCGTTCTACGAGATTATGACCACTATTCCTATCGGTCTATCTTCTCTTTATTGCCACATGGGAATCATGCGAAAACGCATAGAGTTTTGAGCTTTTCACCAATAAATTGCTTCCTCTCCACCAAAGCCAATATCTCTAGTTTACAATTTTTCTAGTAATCAGAGCACAAGTGGAGAAAATGTAAGGCAACCTCCTTCCCTCTTTTGAACTTTCTTTCTTGCTTTTGATTTTATTTCCATTTTCAGAAATCACATGCAGGAATCTTAGATTTTTTCTACTTTTGTTGTGTCAAACAATGGCTATTACACTATTATTATGTGTTGCTAATTACTACTTGCTTGCATGACAGATACATGCATGGAGTTATATGTTTCATTTTAACCCCCAATCTTTATACTATGTGCAGTGCGATTTCGGGTAAAAGAGTCGGTGAATTTGTAAGATGGCAAAGAAAATCTGCACGAACATTGTGAGAAGAGAACCTGTGGATCAGATAAGTACTTTACCAGATGATGTGTTAGTCAGAATTTTATTGTTTGTTCCAACTGAAGAAGCTGTTGTAACTAGCATCTTGTCCAAGAGATGGAAGTTCTTATGGACTTTAATTCCTGTACTCGACTTTGATTTCATTCGGTTTTCTGTAAAGTTTCTCACCTTGGATGATGATGATATAAAGAGACGGTTTCTTGATTTTGTCGAACGTGTTTTTTCTCTCCATGAACTTGAAACTTTGCGAAAACTAAGGCTAGCATTTGAAATAACCGAATTCGCTGATTATAGTTCTAAAGCTTTTTTGTTGCTCAAATTTGCAATGAGAAGTAACTGTTTGACACTTGATTTGAATTTTTCGTATTCGAATCCAATGTCTATCTTTGAAAACATCGATATGTACACTTTGCCTGTATGTTTTTTCCCACACCGATCAGTCTCCAAACTGAAGTTAACCTGTTGTAAATTTATGCCCTCTTTGTATAGAGGTTTTACATCGGTTAACGTTGTTAAGCTTACATTTGTTGAGCTACAGAAAGACTCCGTGTATGATTTAGTCTCCAAATGCCCACGCCTGGAAGAATTACATCTAGTTCGATGTGAAATTTCATCTTCTTTTTTCGAGTTAAATGCCCCGGAATCCAATCTTAAGTGCTTAGTGTTGCAATCTTGTTACGGCAATGATTCCCTTGGTTTTGAGCATGCCTGTATCCACATTCCAACTCTTTTGCAATTAAAGTACGAAGGGGTTTTCACATCAGGTCACCTATCTATTTCCAGTTCAAAGAATCTTATTGAAGCAGAAGTTGATATCTCTTGTAGTCTGACTCTGCATAATGAGCACCAGTTGACATGCAAGCTTCTAAAGGGTCTCCAGAATGTTAAGTCTCTTGCACTATTTTCCCATAATCTCGAGGTATATTATTCAAAATTCATTGATTATCTCAAAATTGTCTGATGTAAATCTCAAAGTCTAAACTGAGAATTTTAGCATATATGGCATTCTGTACTCATAATTGTATTCTTTGTTGTTTCCCTAAATTAGGTTCTCAATATGAATGGTGGCATAAGATTGCCAACTCCCTTCAACAATTTAAAACATTTAACTGTAAAGCTAGCAAAGGTTGATAAAGAGCTACTGGGGTTTGTGTGTTTGCTAAGGAGTTCTCCTTATTTGGAAAGTCTTTGTCTTTCCATAGACTTCAATTGTTTGGTGAGTACATTTATGTTGCATTTCCACATTTCAATTTTTAAGTTTCCCTTACTTTTTTAGTCAATGATAAAATCTAATTAATCCGGCATTGCATGCAGTTGTCTGAGAATGAAATGTTATCCGCAGTCTATAACGGGGACGAAGAAACAGTTCAGCAGCTATGTTTACTTCCTCCTGAGTGTTTAGCCCATCTTATGAAAATCAAGATTGAGTACTTTCAAGGCCTAAAAGTTGAAATGGAGTTTGTAAAACTTTTTCTAAGGAGTTCATTATGTTTAAAGGAGATGGTTATTTGCATGAGCTCAGGATATCGTTTTCTGAAGTTGATTATTGGGAAAGAGCGTTCCAAGACTTTAAAGAAGAAGAAAGCTAAGATAATTGAGAGACTGTTGGCTTACAAACGTGCATCACCAGATGCTCAAATATTACTCAAGTAGGGAAAGATCTTATGGGCGTATCAGAGCTTTTATCAACTTCACGCGTAGCCTTTGAGGAAAAAGATAAGGCATCCTATTTTCTGAACCTAAATGTTGAAATGCATGGGAATTTCCATTTTGCTGTAAATGTTTTCATTCTCAAATGCGTTTTTTTGGTGTAATGCAAGATTGCCTTTTAAATCGCTGGTGCATGTAATAACCTGAACTATTTAGTAGTATGTAAAACTATTCCGCTTTGCAATTTTGAAGCATTTATCTTTAAAATTATTGCGGCTTGAAAGAGAGGTTCTGACCCTCATGTGCTTGTTGAGGAATTCTCCTTATCTGGAAACTCTTTCATAGATCTTTATTGTGGAAATGTGAGTATATCGATGTTGTCTATTATCACATGCCCATTTAATCGCCTAAAATTTTCATGGGACATGACCGACAATGATTGTGGTTCAGTGAATCAACTTCACCCAAAATCATTCAGCCTTGCATACTTACATCAAAGTATGCATCTGCCTTCACTCATAAGGCATTGCACAACGGAAGTCTTTTCTTCTTTCTCTCTAACTCTTCATGCCCCCATAAGCATAAGAGGTTCTGCCATGTACTTGAACAATTCTCACACAACATCAGCAACATAATGAACACAAAGATATACTGCAACAAACCCATTTTATTGCACTAAAGGAAGATTACAAAACTCGTCCATCACATGGACCAAAAACAGGCCATTCACCCTCTTGGTGAATGCCTATCTCTCTTAAACATGAGACTAACTCTCCTATGTAAGCCTACTGATTTTTCCCACTCCTTAGGACTATTTATACAACAAACTCACTAGCCAAAACCGTGCACAACACTTGCACACGCATGGAACAACCATGTGTCCCATCAGGTAGTTTCCATAACCGCCAATCGCTTTTCACCGCCACCTTTTGTGTTGTCATGCAGATTGAAGCCACACTTGTCTTGAACGGTTAGGGACACTCTACTAAGGCTATGAACTCATTTCATAATCTTTGGCACGCTTGTGAAGCCAATAATCAACTTATAACCGTCACTTGAGCCGTATTGCACACTTGTTGTGCCATACTGGATTCTGTCTTGCGCCAACGTTCAGCCCTCTTGGCCCTGCATGATTATCATTCTAAACTCATGCCCGGACATTCCTTAAGCTTCAAACATCGATGCCATCTCCTTAAGCTCACTCTAGTCACTCATGCGTCATATATGCTTCACTTTGCCAATTAGCTTGACAATAGTAATGCAACTCTTGCATTACCAACTTGTTTGCATTATTCAAGCTTTGTCCAACCTTGAATATATGCCATAGACCAACTATTCGTCTATTCTTCACTCTTGCATCCTCCTTGAGCTTGGGCCAACTCAGTTCCATGGATATGCATCGATGCCAACATCGCATGTTGCATCTGTCACTTTGGCCATGTCTTGCCAAACCTTCAATGAAGCTTCATTGTGTCGGCCAATAAGCTTCATTACTTAGCCAAATATGCTTTACAAGTGTAGCGCCACTCTTGCGCTTCACCGGCCCCCGCAGGTGCCACTATCTTAGTGCTTGATGGTCTATACCGAATACCGCTATTATGGCTTGCGTTGCGCTATTATAGCTTACGTTGCGCTATTATGGCTTCGCAATGCACCATTACGGCGGAGTACAGATTTGGCCTGCAACTCTGTGATGCACAATCATTGTGCTTCACTTGCAGTACCGTAATACCTATGCACATTTGAATATCCAAGTCTCATGCTTTCGTCACAGAGTATTTTATTTGATTTTTCAGGAGGACTTGGAAGAGATGCTTTTCTCAGTCTACAGTGATGGAATATGCACAGTTTTGGAGCCACTTTTACTTCCTTCTGCTTGTGTAATGCATCTTACAAAAATCGAGATTAAGAACTTTCAAGGCTTAAAAGTTGAAATGGAGTTTGTTAAGATTATGCTCCAGAGTTCATTATGCTTGAAGGAACTGGTTATTTGCATCAGCTCAAGATACGAGTAGACTGAAGCAGTTAGATGAATTTTTGCAGAAGAAAAAGAATGCGGCAGTTGAAAATATATTGGCATACACATGTGTGTCACCGGATGCTCAAATATTAATCAAATAGGGGAGGATCTTATGAAGGCTTCCCATTTTGTGATCCTGATTGTCGAAAGGTATGATAATAGTTTCCATTTTAGAAAAAAATTTCATTCTCAGTTTGTGATTTTTGTTTAAGCGTAAGATTATATTGCCTTCTAATTAAATCACAAAATTGGTCAAAAAGACCAAAATTTTTTTTTTACTTGTCCATTTGAACCGTGTTTTAAATTTTTTTGGACAAATGACCCAGTTTCTCTAATTAAATCAGGTGGTTCAATGTAACTTGCGAAGCTGGTTCGTATCTAATGCACATCGCAAGTGAAACTCAATTTTTTGTAGATAAGAGGCGATGGAGACAGGAGACTGGAGCTATTTGTTTTTATGCATGGGTTATGGTCTCTTTTTGAATGAAATACGTTGCAACATTTGTGATATACCATGCTCATTATATTTTCAGAGAATTACTAAGGTGGTTTTGCGTTTTATCATGTCAACTTACGATCCCATCGAATGAGTGGTGGGAATATCTTAGCAACGTAGCATTATGATTGTAAAGCTGCATTCTATTTATATCTGGTTATATGCTCCACATTACGGGTGTACAATGCACTGACTAAACCACAAACCATAGCTCGTCGGTTCTCAACTAGAGATATCATAGACAAAAAAATTAAAAAAAAAAACAAAACAAAACAGTGTGCAATCTGAATTGCATTACATCTTGTGTCCAAGACTAAGATGGTCACATGACTAGCGTTGCTTGAATTTAGATTTGCTATGATAGACATGCTCGAGCGTCCAAGGCAACAAGAATAACCAAGCCTTTAGTCTCAAAACAGTTGCGAAAGTTGGCGTAGAGTAGAAATTGAAGTTACCAAAACAGAAACAGAAAAATTAGTAATACTTAAAATAGTTATGCTACCAAACAGTTTGACTTGCGTCCATAATACCTCCGGGTCAATAACCCAAACACAAAGACCGAAAGACGTATCAAAATTCATAATCCAGACACTAATTTGATATCTATTTTACACCGCCTAGGCCTAGTTATAAGTTAAATATTCTCCATTGTAGGATTTAGAAAAGTGCATTGCCAAAGCTAAAGGTATTTCCAGTTTCCACTCTTTTTCTAAGCTTCTACCACTGACACTGTAGGTGCTCCAATAAGTAACTTCGCTCATTATTCGGCTGCTAAAGTCAACACAACATAAATTAATCTTTTTTAATTATTTAAGTAATTTAAATTTATCAAGCAAAATTAAGAAATCAAATAAAATTAACTAAAACAAATATATTCCATTTCCCCAACTCTAACTCTTACCTCATAGCAGTTCCTATGGAATGAACAAACTTGGAGTTTGTTCATTTTGTTCCTATTATAGAATGAACAAACATGAATTAAGTAATGGCTAGAATATGGGACGGACGTGAGAACTTAGGGAGGGGAGAGAGAAGAGAGGAGAGAGCTCATTTTCTTGGTCCTAAAAAACCAACAAGAGATTCAATTATTATTGTATAGAATATTCAATTATTATTGTATAGATATATTCAATTTGGTAGATTAAATTAAACGAGTTGATGTGATAGCGGTGGGGACGAATTTAGTTGCGGGGGACCGCTAAACTTAAATTTGTTCATTTTGAGGGCATTTTCCATAGTGGAAAACTGTCTTTGACCATCCACCTGGCTGATCAAAATTCTCATTTTGCACATTGCCATAGGAACTGCCCTTACACACTCAGCATACACACTATTAATTTGCATCAGCTGAAGGTATGAGTATCTTAAGCAGAGAATGGAACTGTTAGATAAAGTCTTGCAAAAGAAAAAGGACGCCGCAATTGAAAAAATATTGGCGTGCACATGTGTGTCACCGGATGCTCAAATATTGAAAAAGTAGGGGAAGTTCTTATGGGTACCGGCGGTGGCCATATACACTAGAGCTGTCCATCTGATTGTCGAAAATATTGTAAAGCAATAGGAGAGAAGGAATTCCATTTAGTGATCCCGATTGCCGAATGTCGAAAGGTACCATGTGAATATCTATTTTTGTTGACATTGTTGTATTAAATGCTTTCATTCTCAAGATGTTTTTTGTCTGCTTTTTGGTGTAATGTAAGATTGCGCTTCTAAACCGTTGGTCAACTGGTTTATATCTGAATGAACACTCTAAATGCAAATAGTATTATTGGAAAAGAAGAACATAACAAATTTTGCCATTCCACCACTCTCATTTTTCGTATAGTGTTGCAAAGCCACGACAAACAATAGGTTCTTATTTGTTGTAGAGAAACAAATGCAAAAAGATCCTATTTTTGAAGATGCCAAACCCAATTTTATCAAGCCAACTAAATATACCTTTTTGTCTTTACTAATGGGGGATTAGGTTGATATAATACAAGGTTAGCGAGTTTAAAAATATTAAGTAATTATGTTCAGCATAAAAACAACAGTAAAAGCTTTAAATACCATTCGTCACCAAGGCAAAAATTTTTACAAACACACCTTCATCAATCCATGGAGAACCTTCTCTTTACACTTCTCTTCATTTTCCTGCCTTTATTGTTCATAGTGATCCTGAAGAGAGCAATAAACAATTCCATAAAAGAAAACCTGAATTCGAGATTGCCTCCAGGGCCTAGGAAGTTACCTATCATAGGGAACTTGCACCAGATGTCAGGCTTACCACATCAAACCCTCCGTAATTTAGCCAAGGAACATGGTCCTCTTATGCACCTACAACTTGGTGAGGTTTCTGCTGTTGTTGTCTCTTCGCCAAAGGTTGCTGAACAGATTATGAAAACACATGACCTCAGTTTTGCGGATAGGGGAGAACTCCTTTCTGCAAAGATTCTAACTTATGGTTACAAAGATGTGGCTTTTGCTCCCTATGGTGATTACTGGAGGCAAATGAAAAAGATTTTCACGTTGGAGCTCTTAAGCGCTAGACGTGTCCTGTCATTTCGTTCGCTTAGAGAAAAAGAAGTGTCGAAACTCATTCAAAGTATATCCTTGACTGGCGCCGGATCACAAATCAATCTCAGTAAAAGAATTTATTCTTTGACAAGTGATGTAGTATGCCAGGCAGCATTTGGTCAGAAATGTGAAGAAAACGAAGAACTGCTATCATTGATGAATCAAGTAATTAATATGGCAAGTGGTTTTGACATTGCAGATGTATTCCCTTCACTGGAATTCCTTCACATAATCAGATCCACAACGTATTGCTTTTTATGTCTCTCATCATGCAGATTTTCCTGCAATAAATTTCTTGGAAATTATCGAAACTGATGAAAACTTACAAGTGACTCATTTACATCTTGTCCAACGCTAGAAACCAAAAATATGAAATCGTAAGAGGAAAGAGAGAGTACCTGCTGCTATTCCAACAAATTAATCAACTGAAAAACATTAGATAAATCTTCTTGCTGCTCCTCCTGCTCGTCTCTTTGAATAAAATCAACGTACAGTCCTTCCAGAAAGGAGAGACTTTTAAGATCATAGGTTAAACACTTCTTCACTTCAGGGCAATTCCAAATTGTTAACTTTTGAAGAGAAGTCCATCCTCTTAAATCTGGAAGAAACTTTAGAACTGGACAATCCTCCAAAACCAGTTTCTGAAGAGAGCCACTATGGAGTTCTGATCTATGCAGAGTAACCTCATTCTCATTTTCTTGACCTTCACTTACTTGAAATCCTTGAAACTTACTGCACCACCAAATCCTCAGAGTTCGAAGATTACAGTTACTTTGGAGTATGTTATATGGAAAGTATACTAGCTCCTCTACAAATTCGAAATGAAGACTTGTGAGAGAGGTCAGCGTTCTCCCAACTGAACTTATGATGAACTGATGATTGATACCCCGTAACATCAACTCTTTCAAAGAAGGAAGCGAAGGAATTTCTGTCAATTCTTTACTGTTATCAATTGACAGATACTGAAGACTTGGACATGGATGGGAACAACACATTTCTTCTAGATAGAACATACTAGAAAGATAGAGACGGGATAACGAAGGAAATCCGCCAATATCAAAACTCTTTAAAGACATTAATTCATATAGACCGAGATGCGTAAGATGTTGGAGATGCCAAATAGCTTCCGGAAGTTGTCTAAGTCCATTGCAACCGATAAGGTCCAAAGACTTCAGAGAAGGAAGACCAGTTGGAACACACATCCACGTTGGTAGGTCACACCCCATGAACTTAATAATTTGCAACTTCCTCAAACCAGTGTGAGGTTGGAGAGCTTCAAATACTTGAAAATTACATGAATTCTGATCCCACAACATGTCAGATGACTCTTCTACTTCATCCCATGCCAGTGTTAATTCACGAAGACTCAGTTTTCCTTTGAAATTTGCTCTCTCAGCCTCTACTGAATCTTTAACATTATGAAGATTGTTAATGCGTAGCTCCTCAAGATTGTTTAGGCTTTCTAGCTCTTCGATACCATCGTTATGATTAGTACCGTCACTACGTTTTTCCCTAACCCAGTAGATTAAATCTTCAAGGAGAACTAGTTTCTTCATACCCAATGGTGTTTCCTTTCTATTGCTATTAAATCTTCTCAATCTTGTCCAATTATGCACCTCTTTGGGAAGTTCACAATTAGAAAGATACACAAACTCAAGATTGACCAGGTTAGCACAAGACTCGGGTAATAGTTTGATGCCTGTATCCATTAGGTTCAAGAATCTTAACTGAGTTAAAGCTCCGAAATCTTCGGGCATTTTTGTTAGTAAGGGGCAGCCTTGGAAATCAAATAGCTTTAATTTGTCAAGAATCTTCACGAGGTCGGGTAAGGATTTTAAATTCTTACAGCCACCGACATTCAACTGCTGCAAATTGCCAAGTTTAATGATGAAACATGGTAGTTCTTCAATCAGGTTATAAGAAATATCTAGAAGTCTAAGATTTTGTAAGCGAGTGACTGATTCAGGTAAGAATTTTAATTTGCAATAACTTATATCCAATGTCTGCAAATTATAGAGACTGGTAACTGAATCAGGTAGCTCTTCTATCTTAGTCCTTGTGATGTTGAGATGTCTTAATTTTTTCAAAGAATGAATGTTTCTAAGAAGATTTTCGATACTGCATCTCATAAAACTCAATTCCAATGTCTCCAAATTATAAAATCTACTGATGCAGTCAAGATTGTTCGCTACTTTTCTAATATCAAGACTAGTAAGATGGAGGTACCTTAAATGTCTCAGCTTATTAAAACTCAAAGAAGGCAATTTCGCAAAGGAAAATTTTGGTGAACGACCTATATGGAGTATACGCAAGTGCTGATTTCCTAAAAATATATCAGGGTACACTTTGGAACCTTCAGCGATAAAAAGTGTCCGCAACTTGTTTGCGCTAGTTAATCTTTCTAGAAATGTTGTTGACAAATCCGCATCCAATATTAACTGTAAACGACGTATTTCAGAAATATTTTTCAACTCACTCACCTTGAAAGACACCAACTCCTGATCCCCAGCAACAGATTGTGCAAGATCGTGCACAAGATCATGCATCGTGCACAACGTTGTCTCGCCCAATAAACTCTTTCCAATACCTTCCAGAAATGAACTCCATACCAAACTCTCAAAGCATTCACCCGCAATATCTTCAATCGAACTTCCATTTCCCACATTACAAGTATCCAGAAATCCTTCTGCTATCCACAGCTGAACCAGTGTTTCTCTGTTTATGTTCCAACCTTTGGGAAATATTGAGCAGTAAGAGAAACATTGTTTCAGCTGGGACGACAAGTTATCATAACTCCATTTTAGAATTGCTATGACTCTGTTTTGACTTTCTATATCATTTTTTTGGATAGACAACCAATCAACTTCTCTATTCCGTGTTCGCATTAGACTACCGAGGAACTTTGCTGCAAGTGGTAAACCACAACATTTTCTTGCTATCTTCAATCCTATGTCTGTCATTTTTTCGGTCTTTATTGCTCCACCAGGATAAAATGCTTTCTTCTCGATAATAGACCAACATTCATCATTTCGTAATCCTTTCAATTTGTAAGGAGGAATACTTCCCTTGACGACATCTGCAACCTGGGTTTTACGGGTGGTGATTAAAATTTTACTCCCTTGAGCACCAACAAGCAACGGACTGCGAAGTTTCTCCCATAGCTCATCATGCTCGTTCCATAAATCGTCAAGCACAAGCAAAAATTTCTTCCCCTTTAACTGTTCTCGAACTTTACTTGCTAGAACATCGAAATTTGATAAAGTATCAAACATAACTTGAGTAGAGGACTCCATAATTTTTGTTAAGAGCTTCTCCACGTCAAAATCTTCTGATACATGAACCCACATTCTTAGCTTGAACTGTTCATTTACCAATTCATCGTTGTAGACGAGTTGAGCCAGAGTCGTTTTCCCCAGTCCTCCCATACCCACTATGGAAACGGCGGACACTTTTTCAGGATTGCTATCGCAAGATGTTAACATATCTATTATTCTTTTCGCATCATCCTCCCGTCCCATAATGTCTGATTGACTTACAGATGACTCGGTTTGTCGGCTCCGTTGATCACTACTTTCACCATGAGAAATAGTAGTATCGGTTGCAGGTGTAATTTGCAACTGAAATCTTCTCATATCTTCTGTAATTGCATCTAACCTCTGGTTGATATGTTTGATTTCTCTGGCCATCTTGAAACAAAATGCAAGTGGGTTGTTGGCGTATGAGAAGAAATCACGAGCCTTATACTTCAAGTTGTTCCCCCTTTCGGACCTACGCATGGTTTCATAGGAAAACTCAACCATCACATCATCCGCATCATAAGCAATATCTTTAAGCCTTCTCAACCAAAGACCTACAGCAGCATCATTTTGTTGCTTCTTCTCCGCATCAGCTATGACAGCAAGAATCATCTGTAAGGTGTCTCGGAGTTTTTTGAGCTCATCTTTTACACCCCAAGCCAGACCGATCTCTCGACCAACGACAGGAAGCAATTTGTTTAGTATTTCAGTTACACCATTAGTAAGAATTCCTTCAGAAATCGACATAGTAAAGATATTTGTATTTTGAAGATGATAGGAAATGAATGATAAATAGTTTCAGAAACTGATGTTTTAAGATCTTATGAATGATCTGAACAAAAAACTCAGTACTAACTAGTCGTGGTCAATAGTCAATAAAACAATTAAATTATTTATCGAGATTTTCAATCACTTACTCGAATAAATCACCCACTATGTTTTGTCTTTCAAAACCTTAATTAATCAAATTTTAAAATAGTGAAAAAGTACTTGATCATGTGATATCTAACTCGAATTATTTCCGACACCCACCAGAAACCACAAGTGTGCATTTGGGAGAAACAAATCAGGTGCGTTAGGAGGTGAATCTCTAGGCAGATGCAAATGGGAAAAAGTTGTTTTAGCAAAATGACATCGACATATTTTAAATGTATTGGGAGGTGAATTTAATAACAGTGGTTACATTAATCGCACATGGTAATGTCTGCCATGGTGGTGGCCTTCTTACTGATAAAACATGAGCATGAGAGGAAAACTAAATAGATTGGGATAGAAATCTCTATCGCATCGTATAGATTAGAAATACAAAGCCGTAGTACATATACAGAGATTACAACGAAAAGAAAGGAAACAATATACAAGAGATACATACAAGGGATACGTACAATACTATGACAACACTAAATATATATGCAGTTAAGAAGAGGATATGTAAAGATACTATAGTATCTCGTAACACCCCCCCTCAGACTCAAGATGGTGCTGAACTCATCTTGAGTCTGGAAAGCAAGAACTTTAGTCGAGGGGCAGGATGTGACTTGGTGAATAAATCTGCCAAATTTTGCCATTCCACCACTCTCATTTTGCGTATAGTGTTGCTAAGCCACGACAAACAACAGGTTCTTATTTGTTGTAGAGGAACAAATGCAAAAAGATCCTATTTATGAAGATGCCAACCCCAATTTTATCAAGCCAACTAAATATACCTTTTTGTCTTTACTAATGGGGGATTAGGTTGATATAATACAAGGTTAGCGAGTTTAAATATTACATAATTATGTTCAGCATAATAAAAACAACTGTAAAAGAGCTTTAAATACCATTCGTCACGAAGGCAGAAAAATTTACAAACACACCTTCATCAATCCATGGAGAACCTTCTCTTTACACTTCTCTTCATTTTCCTGCCTTTATGGTTCATAGTGATCCTAAAGAGAGCCATAAACAATTTCATAAAAGAAAACCTGAATTCGAGATTGCCTCCAGGGCCTAGGAAGTTACCTATCATAGGGAACTTGCACCAGATGTCAGGCTTACCACATCAAACCCTCCGTAATTTAGCCAAGGAACATGGTCCTCTTATGCACCAACAACTTGGTGAGGTTTCTGCTGTTGTTGTCTCTTCGCCAAAGGTTGCTCAACAGATTATGAAAACACATGACCTCAGTTTTGCGGATAGGGGGGAACTCCTTTCTGCAAAGATTCTAACTTATGGTTACAAAGATGTGGCTTTTGCTCCCTATGGTGATTACTGGAGGCAAATGAAAAAGATTTTCACGTTGGAGCTCTTAAGTGCTAGACGTGTCCTGTCATTTCGTTCGCTTAGAGAAAAAGAAGTGTCGAAACTCATTCAAAGTATATCCTTGACTGGCGCCGGATCACAAATCAATCTCGGTAAAAGAATTTATTCTTTGACAAGTGATGTAGTATGCCAGGCAGCATTTGGTCACAAATGTGAAGAAAATGAAGAACTGATATCATTGATGAATCAAGTAATTAATATGGCAAGTGGCTTTGACATTGCAGATGTATTCCCTTCACTGGAATTCCTTCACATAATCAGTGGTATGAAGCCTAAACTGAAAACCTTATTTCATAAAGTGGATAAAATATTAGAAAAGATCATTAGAAAACATTTGGAGCATAGGCCAGCCTTTAAGGATCATAACATGCATGAAGTCAAGGAAGATCTTTTAGATGTACTTCTACGAGTAAAAGAGCAAGGTGAACTTGACTTTCCGATTACAAATGAGAACATCAAAGCAGTTATGGTGGTAAGACTCTCATTGCATCAAACCAATTTATATTTTATTAGATTATGAAGTTTAGTAGTCTCGTTTCAATGAAGCAAAAGTTAATATTAATGATTCGTTTCTTTGTTATGTTTAGGAGATTTTCTCTGCAGGAACAGATACATCATCAAGTACAACAGAATGGGCTATGTCAGAGATGCTGAAAAAGCCAAGAGTTATGGAGAAGGCTCAAGCCGAGGTAAGAAGGGTCATGAACAGAAAAGGAAAGATTGATGAAAGTGAATTACAGGAACTAAAATACTTAAAACTAGTTATTAAAGAAACTTTAAGGATGCACCCTTCTGCTCCCCTTCTACTCCCACGGCTAAACAGAGAGAGATGTGAGATCGACGGGCATGAGATACCGACCGGAACCAAAGTCATCATCAACGCTTGGGCTATTGCAAGAGATCCAGGACAATGGCATAATCCAGATACTTTCGAGCCAGAAAGATTTGACAGCATACCTACCGATTACAAAGGAACAAATTTTGAGTATATTCCATTTGGGGCGGGTAGAAGGATGTGTCCAGGCATGGTTTTTGGTATATCAAATGTTGAGCTTCTACTTGCTCAACTGCTCTACCATTTTGATTGGCAACTCCCCAATGGGGTCAAGCCAAAAGACCTGGACATGACAGAGCAATTTGGTGCAGTTGTCAAAAGAAAAAACGATTTGTACTTGACTCCTGTCCCTTATACAATCTGATGTTGATTCCTTTACAATTAAGCTCGGATATATGGAAGCATTCAAAAATTTCTATTTATAATTCTTTCTTTACAGGTCCAACCATTTTTGCAGCCATTTTGTTGCATTCTGAGTGCTCTTGAAAATGAAAAACAAATTAATCTATATGTATACTTGTGCATCGATAATGCAATCGAAACAATTGAAAGAGAGTAAACAAATCATCAACCACTGAGTTTAATTTGAACAGGAATTTCCACAAAATTTTAAATCCGTGTTTAACAGTAGATTGTAATGGAGGGTTTGGGGCATTCATAGAAGATATATAAAATGCAGAAAACCCCACAAAACATAGAACAAGTAGAAATTTCAATACCTGACTCAAAATCCAGCTTCTCCCATTCTTCTCCACCTCTTCCTTTTCTTCTATTTCAGCTTCACTTTCATGTTCAGAAGAACCCTTGTTTGTGTATGATTCTTCATTAGTACCAATCCTTGAAGCCGATTCTTTCTCTGGTTGTTGTTTCAATTCATTCCTTTTTCGTTTAAGTATGTTAACTCTACCATTAGGATTGGAACTAAGAAAATCTTCATCTGAATTAGTCATTTTTGAAGAAATAAGTGTAATCTGAGATGAAACCAAATCGCTTGATTCACGATTTGGAGGTATCTGAGATGATGAATTTGGGGGTTTTGAATCAAGAATTGGGTTTCTTAAAACATGGGTTGTTGTTGTTGTTGTTTCATAGAATCCCAAATCGTTTCTTTCCACCAAAATCTTCTTTCTTGATGACATAAAATGTTTGGGTGTTGATGGTTTTTTAAGATTTTGTAACTTAGAAGAAGAGTAACTCATATGTTTTGCCATTATTAAATTCTCTTGGTTTTCATTTCTTTCTCTTCTTCTAGAAATCTTTTGCTTTAAATCTATAGAGCAACAAGATAAAAAATCAGAAAAGAAATACAAAATGAAAATCTCATAGAAATTAGACAAAAAAGAGCTGTACTTACCGGATGATGATCGGAGTAGTCTAGGTATAACAGCAGGTTTGATTACTTGTTTACTGTAATTTCTTGAATCGTCCATTTGATTTTGAGTTTTCAGAAGAAAAAAAAAATTATCCTCAAAAAGTTTATGGATTGATTTTGATTTAGACAGAGAGAATCAAATGAGTGGTATTTGGTACTAGGTTTGTAATTTTGTATTTTGTATAAGGGATGGGGAAGACGCAGAGTTGCAGCTTTTTGGGGATGTTTATATTATGTGACCGTTGAAGTCATCTGGCACCATAACGGTACAATTTATTGACTTTTCAAAGGTCTTTGGTCAATTTGTTTGAATCTTTGGAATATAATTATTCCTATTCCGGAATAAACGGTCCCAGACTCAGTTTTGGAACCAAAATTATAAGGCACCACTATCTTATGACATGAATGAAAATTTAGCTTAATGGTATTTCAGTGCTGCAGTATGAAACGATTAGAATGCTGTCTGCTTGATGAATTATTGATTAAACCTCAGCTATGATGCTTGAAACGCAGAACTTAGATGGGTCATTGCGTAATGTCAATCATTATGCGTTGAAATATATCCACACACGTAAATCGTAATAACCGCTTTGTTGTGCTCAGCTTTTACCATCAAAGTCCTATATGATACTGATAGCTGTGATGCCTTCAATGTGGAATGTCAGATATACGGATTGATTCAATATGCCTTCATATGCATCTTGATACAGAAGAAAGAAAGGTCAATGAGATTACAGTCGGTGGTCTTGTAGCGAAAATGCTTCCTATCCCCCACCCCCTTCCCCCACTCTTTTCCCCCGCCTATGTGTCAAACATCTATCGGTTAAGTCTAATAATAATGGGACCCCTGCTAATCTCAATCGAGGGATCAAGGGCTAAAAACGATGACACATAATGGGGGAAAGGACCGGGGGAAGGGAGCGGGGGAAGTGTAGCACTTCCGGTCTTGTAGGGTGTAGAGGTCTCTGTGACTGTTACTCGTTTTCATGTGGAACAATAAACGCCCAGTAGGACCACTTATTGTTGTAGGTGTCAGTAACATTAACAAGAGGTGAAAATAGTTAGTCTCTATTACGAAGCAGTCTCAGTGGGAATTTGATGAATCCAGTTTGAAATGATAAATATACGGAAAATGGGTCATTTGTCCAAAAAAAATTAAAATACGGTTCAAATGGACAAGTAAAAAATTTTATGGGTGAAATGGACAAAAAAAAATAGTAAGGATGAAACTGGATTCATCCTGGCTTAAACTTAAAAATAAGAAGGATGAAACCTGGATGCATCCCGTGTAAAATAAAAATAAGAAAAAATATTTGGAAATGGACAGGGATGAAACGGTTACATCCCGCCTATTTTTAAATTTTTGTCCATTTAAATAAGATCTAAATCATTTATCGTCCTTTTCACCCAGAAAATTTTAATTTTGGTCTTTTTAACCAATTTTGTGATAAATATATGGAATATTAATGGTTGCATTTCAGACTTGTAGTTTTCTTAGTTGGAATCCAGAAGATAATATCTCAAGCATGAAATTTGGCAAGTGAAAGTGGCACCTGCATTGTTTTCCTTGGATTTACGAAGTACGGAAGCCTGATGAATAGAAAAGATGGCAGATAAAGACTAGAAAATAGGGATAAGCTAGCGAACTCGTACTTTCATTAAATCCTTCATAATCTCAAGTTACATTCAACTCTTCTCTTTATATGGAGAATATAAACAAAGAATCCGCAAATGTTACGAACATCTTATTAAGAAATAGCTAGAATATATAGTATCCCATAAACAAGCAAGGACTTAATTAATTAACAGACTTTGGTGATCATCCCACCATGTTTGATTCCATAGAGCCAAAGAAGGAATTGAACCCAGAAGTTCTCAGCAACAAATTTTGTTACATCCCCAATATTGCTGCAATATCGCTCACATGTAGTAGATTTGTTGAATGCTATATGGGTACACGTATTTAGAATTGCGCTCGAGCAACTTCTTTGCAAAAATGTGATAAGTAGCATCAGTTGGATGAGCCTCGTCCCAAAATACATACTTGGATCGGTCTTTACAAACCTCTCCCTTTGCATCGCAGGGTAACAGACCACGTAATGGATCGGGAAGTGTTTGGCAACATGAGTCTCTGAAATTCTCAAAGCCTGGTTAAACATCAAAAATACAGACCGATTAACAATTATAATGAAAGTGGTTACCCAATAATCAACCTCCAATTAGCGTTATTAGCAAGATTTCTAGCATACGTACCGTAAGATTGATAGTTATCAATAACATCTGTAAAAACGCCGTAGATATCTACATTTAGGAATTTGGATTCCACAAATTTTGAGTTGAACTCCATAACTAGGCTCTCCAACTTCTTGTTGAATAACATTGCTGCATCATTCATTTCACTAATGCACGCATCATCTTTCGCATGCCATTCGGTGGCATTCAAAATTCTATTTATAGCTCTTTCTAATGGAATGCAACCAACAGGTCCAACATTCGCAACAGCAACCTTTCTTGCACCCATTTCATACAGCCTCTGCCCATGAAAACGAAAAACAAATTAGTCTCTACATATACGTATTCATCGAATATTTAAGCGAAACAAATGAAATACAGCAAAGAAATTATCTTACTGTTAGTTGAAGTCTGAATCTTGAAATCAGTTTGTCTACGAACATTGCCGGGGTTAGCATCTTTTGCTCCGGTATTGAGAGAAATGGAATGAAATAGTTGTCAATGAAATCATTGGAACCCATTACAACAACAAAAACAGCTTTCGCAAGAAATTTCTTCGAACCACTGTCACCAAACTTGGAGATTATATGGGTCTTTGTATTTTCAAAGTTATCGAGTTGTGCATCCATGTTCATTCGATTGCCCTATATATACAAATGTTGATTCAATTAATTATTTATAAGAAATCTAACAATTAAGAGGATAACGTATACATCGTTTAGGAATTACGTACTAAGATCATGCCAGTCTCGTTAAGAATTCCACCACCACCAGACGCATAATTGACTCCACGAAGAACGACATCTCCAACTGTTGTTGGATCTAAGTAGGCAGGAATATAGTCTTTCACGCCAAACATGTCTCCTGGTCAATATATGAACGTTTTAATCAAATTTACATTTAAATTAAATTAAAACCTGGATAATGTCTAGCATAATTATATCCTAACAGTTCAAATTCATATACATATATATATATAAAATAAATAAACACCCGAAAATGTAATGCAAAATTGTTTCCCCAACTAGTCAGTAGGTACGCCGTACCTATTATGTCAATGAGTGTTCTTCCGTTGGTATAACGTCCGGTCCAAGGTTTCCCGCGTGGAAAATCAATTCCGTAAGGACGGAAATTGTTTTTAGTAAGTGTATTATGATCAATATAGTTATTGTTACCAACATCAACCAAGGAATCTCCAAGAATATATATCGCCGGACGCTGAAAACCCTTGTCATTCCTCTGGGGTGTCACTGAACCACAACTCATGGCAAACACAACGAGAACCATAAGAAGGTTCATCGTAAGATACTTAAGAAAATTTGAGTATGAAGAGATTATAATGCTATACATTTTAGAGACTCAAATACGAAGAAGTAGGTAACTTGAAAGGAAAATTAAGTTGTGTTGTTGTAATGCAGTTGCATGGATCGTTGAGAACATATTTATTAACTTTTATTGACTCTAGCTTTTATTGTACTCTGAAAATGCAGTTCACCATAAATTATAATCCGAGCTAACTTAGATGACATAACGCGTGTGCGGTGGATAATTCAGGCAACATATATAGCAATGTACTATGTACAGAATTTCGAACATATTTTCTTGGTCAGTTTTATGTTTGCAGTTGTGCACAACCACACATATTTATTAGCACAACTACTTATAAAGACGGTGGCCTTCTAGTTGCAGTATTCTACTGTACGTTTGTCTTAATTGCAGCAGCATTCTAGTTGTTGTCTCGGGTAAATACATTCTCCAAAACTTCAGAATTTGCAGCTTTCATAATTTGCCTAATGAGGAGGATATCAGCGTGTTAGGCTGACCCCCTAACGTAAGTATTTTTCTCCATTGTAATCAATGAATTCTAAAAAAAGGTAATTTGGCATGATATCTACTTATGCCGAGACTAAATGGTCACATCACATCACTCGCATCGATATCCTTATATCTTGTGCAATTTTTGTTCATACGATAGGTGAGATCAGTTTTGCCCAAGAACTAGCTTTGCCTGAATTTATTATATTAGGACCCGAAATGCTTTGTCATATTTGAAACCGGAAGTGGTCTCACAAGACACAAAACATTAGAGACCTAGTGACCGCGCGGATAAGACACAAAACACTAGAGGCCTAGTGACCGCGCGGATAAGACACAAAAAAGCATTAGAGACCTAGTGATCTAGTGACCGCGCGGATTTAGAGGGGGTTTTGATGCGGATCCCACGCCTTGTGAGATGTCGGTACAACCCGCTGGAATGTAGGTGTCGTGTCCTATTGTGATGAAGTGGGGCTGGAATGTAGGTGTCGTGTCCTATTGTGATGAAGTGGGGTTAATATACATTCCATTTGTTCCAAATATGTGTGAAGTGCCAGAGCATGCACCAAAATTTGGGTTGCTGTGAAAAGTTTAGCATGGATTGCAACTCTGTTAAACATGGATTTTACTTTTTAACCCTGAAGCTGCTGAAGTTCAATAGATTGTTAGTCTTATAAACAGCGACGGATCCAGGAATTTATGTTTGGGTGGGCTAATTTTTTTTTTCTCGAACTCTCAACTTAATTATCTCAACTGCAAGAATGACAACTGCGGTAATATACTTAAAATTGAGTATGGGTATGCCACACGATCTCTTTTTCTTGGAGCATAAAGCTTTGAATCAAATTTTTTCACCTTGTAACTAATATTAGGGAGGAATAATTTGCGTATCGAAAATAATAATTCTGATTTATTTAGCGGCCGAAGGCCGCACAATTTTTTTCTAGTTTTAAAGGTTATTATAGGGATGCAAAAATATTTGGAGTTTGTACATATACGCATAATAAGTCATGACGTAATGTATTTTTGTCTCATGAATATACTTCATTTTTAGATTATACATAGATATACATAAAATTGTAGTCATTTCATAGAAGAAAAATGAATTTTTGGACAAACACTTGCTTTTTTTCTTTTTTAAAGGTGGACAAACGCTTGCTTAGTTAAGGATAAGACACCCCATTTAACACACAATTTTATTTTATCAAATTGACACGTAACAGGTGAGCCCATTCAATACCTGATTTTAAGAAACGTTGATGGTGGTTTTTAAACAAGGGGTAAAATCGTAAAACCCCATGACCTAGTGTTACCCGCAACACATTAACTAAGAGCATTTAACTCAGGTGTAAATAATTAATAGGGGTATTTTTTCAAAATACCAGATTAGGGTTTTCGACACAGAATCCTAATTCCGAAACCAAGCCGCACACTGCGCACCATGGCAACAATGCCAAACCAAGCCGCACACTGCGCACCATGGCAACAATGCCAAACCAAGCCGCACACCGCGCACCATGGCAACAATGCCAAACCAAGCCGCACTGCGCACCATGGCAACAATGCCAAACCAAGCCGCACACTGCGCACCATGGCAACGACGCCAAAACCAAGCCGCACACTGCGCACCATGGCAACGATGCCAAACCAAGCCGCACACTGCGCACCATGGCAACGACGCCAAAACCAAGCCGCACACTGCGCACCATGGAGCGACGCCAAAACCAAACTACATATCGCACTCATTGGCAACCATGCCAAACTAAGCCGCTACGCCATTGGCACATGCCAAATATAGCGCCCTAGGCTTGCAAAACGTGCAACTAGGTCAACATTGCCGTACGTGCCATTGGCACATGCCAACACGTACCACAAGCCATATTTCCAAGCCACTATGCCATTGGCACATGCCAAATATAGCGCCCTAGGCTTGCAAGACGTGCAACTAGGTCAACATGGCCGTACGTGCCATTGGCACATGCCAACACACACCACAAGCCATATTTCCAAGCCGCTATGCCATTGGCACATGCCAAATATAGCGCCCTAGGCTTGCAAACCATGCAACCTAGGCCAAGTCGGCCACGCATGCCATTGGCACATGCCAACATGCTCGTTGGTAGCTTTTCCTACCAAAGCCACGGCCCTAATGACCACGCATGCCATTGGCACATGCCAACATGCTCATTTGGTAGCTTTTCCTACCAAGGCCACGGCCCTAGCGGCCACGCATGCCATTGGCACATGCCAACATGCTCACCGGTAGATTTTCCTACCAAGGCCACGGCCCTAACGGCCACGCATGTTATTGGCACATGCCAACACGCTCGCCGGGTAGCCTTCATCACCTAGCCGTGCCCCTTAATGCACGCCGGTAGCCTAACTCGCAAAACCATGCAACCTACCACCAAGGAATTCCGCACATGCCATTGGCACATGCCACACACGCCACTAGCAACTGGCATTGCCACTTACACTCAACGTACAACCTACCACCAAGGCATTCCGCACATGCCATTGGCACATGCCACGCACGCCACTAGCGGCTCCGGCATTGCCACTTGCGCTCGAGGTACAACCGCAACAAGGGCATTCCGCACATGCCAATGGCACATGCCACACGCGCCACTAGCAGCGCCACTTGCACTCAAGGTGCAACCAACACTCGAGATATCAACACAAAGCGGGGATGCTTTCCATGGTTTTGGTTTGGCGGTCACTGATTGCAGCGTACACTACGCTCACATTAAGAAAGCGTGAAAATGAATAAAGCGGTCAAATAAATGAGGAAATAATGGTGAAAACGTTTTCACCCATTAACACCATGCGGTTACCACCTCCTCCCATTATTTCACCCTTTACTCTCTTCCTTCATGAGGCCAGGGTGCGTTTCAATCTCGACTTGTATAAATAGGTCTTACCTATTTCCACCGGACACAACAAGTCTCGGTCGGGAGAAAAATACTACACTCTCGGAAAAGGCAACTTTGCAAGCTCTCCAAAAGCTTTCATCTCTTGCAAGCTTCCGAAGCTTCCACTTTACGATACAAGTCGAGACACTACTCTCCCAGAGTATTCTGGTCTCAACACCTTTCTTGGCTTTCCTCCCCAAATCAACCCTTCCCTCCACTTTGTGACCGAAGCAAGTCCGGAACGGCCATTTCTTGGTTTAGGTAGGACTTGTACAGATTGATCTCTCGAATCTATAAAGTGATCACGTGCAACACATTTGTTTAGGGTTTGAACCAGTTTCTCACTCACCTACCGAATTTACCGAAATCGGCAGAAACTATTTTTACCCATAAACAATTGGCGACCATAGCGGGAGGATTGATCTATCGGCTACAATGTCAGACTGTCGATCTCGTTCTTCGATCTCGTTCTTCGACCCAGATGTCAAGATGGACTCAACTGCCAGACGACCCGGTTACCAGTTGTAAAACTACACCTAAAAACTGGGGACTCGTTGAAGATGCTACCAGCGATTGGGGACTTGCGACTCAGTCCGACTCAACTACCAGACAACCCGGTTATCAGTTGTTAAAACTACACCAGAAAACTGGGGACTGCTGAAGACGCTACCAGCAATTGGGGACTAACTGGCGATGCTACCAGCAAAGCCTCCTTTTACTTGGAGAGAGGCGTGTTTGCAAGTGAGTAAATTTAGATTGGGCAAGATAAACGATCTGTTTTTAGGTTCTTAATAAAACCGTCATACTATTGCGTCTTGTGCCTATTGCTAGCACACACTTTCATAAAAGCAATATTTCTTTCCCAAAACATAATCAGAGTCATATTATCAAAACCATTCATCCCATAAATAATCCAATATCCTCAAAAGCTACCAGCTGTCTACCAAAACCGGTCAAACTTTGAACCAGACATCCAATATGTCTTTCAAAAAAAAAAAAAGAGAGAAGAAGAACCTAAATGAAAGTTTAACAGAGAAACATTCAAGGAAAATCATCCAATGTAAGTCCGCTTTTCTTGGAGAAAGTCAACTTTGCATCTTCAAGAGCCGCTCTCTTCATAGTCAACATCTTGGAAAGCTTTTCGAGTTCCACCTCCTATCGTGCAATCTCCTCGGCGGAAAGGCTTTCGATTGCTGCATCTTTCAACTTTTGGATCTCAGCAAGGCCTTCGACAAACCACGAAGTGTTGAACTCCTTTTCTACGCACACGTCGCGATGGTGCTCCCAGTCGGCAATAACGTCTTCAAACGGTGTGACCAGTCACCTCACGCATATCCTCGATGGAAGATAAAGCCTCTTCCACACGCTTAACCAGCGCAAATCGACTAGTGACTTTCTTGGTTGTGGCCATATGTCCGTACTTCTCCCAGATTCTGGTGTACAACGCCTCATGCTTAGCCGGAATGCTAAAGCCGCCAACCAGCACATGACCTGGATAAGAAACCAAGTACGGAGGATCAAAAATGGCGCCTGCACCTGGCCTCACGACTCGCAGAGGGTCTTCTTCCATGTCTACGGCAGCAACCATCAGAGAATCATCCAACGTTTGGACCACATCTATGCCCGGCAATTGGCTAACGCCCATCTCCAAGTCACCAGCGGTGGTCACCAAAGGCAAGTTTTCGTGTGGCTCTACCCCAGAATCATCCTCGAACCGGATTCCTCTTGCGAACTTGAGTTAGACATTTTTCAAAAGAAGGAACAGAAGAAGAAAGAAAAGAAGCGCGAAACTCATCGAACCACTTCCCGAAAAAGAACCAGTGTTGCCAGAGGAATCACTCTCACTTGTCGAACTTTCTTATTTCTCTGACTCATCACCGCTATGAGAAGGCTCGTTGTCTTCTTTGGAATTCTTTGAAGAAATTGCCGTCTCTCGGCAACGTGCAAGGGCGGCGAATGCATTAACACTACCGAAGCCACTGGAGGAAACAAGACACATGTTTTCAGCAGAAATTCACGTGTTTTGAGACAAACCAACGAAGAGGCGACACATACCTGGTTATTGGAAAACCGAAAGACACGAGAGCCGAGGGAGGGTCTTTTTGAAACCGTCCGGAACCCGCCAGCCACGATTCTTCGTTCTCCGTTCCTTGGCACAGGGACTTTCCGAGTTGCTAGGCAACTTTCGCTTGAGATCTTTCAACATTGGATACTTCTTCAAAGCTGGCTGGGGAAGGTTTACAACGAACGTTCTCCACCACGTTATTCACAAAATCTTGGATCATAATAAACTCGTCACACGGAACTCATTATAGCCGAAGGTCGTCGAAGTTACTCTTCCCACTTGAAAGAAGGAAGGCGGATACTGGCTCAAGGGCGCTAGCATTAAGGGCGACACGCAATGAATCCTTAGGGATCACCGGCTGGTAAGCAAGAGGCACCCCTTGATCGAAACCCATGTGACGAGCAGCACGGTCAATATTGTAAGAAGCTATCTGGAAAGACCCCATGAAGAAAGACGGCATATAAACGGACATGCAGCTTTGAATAAACAAGTATTCACCAACGCTCAAATCGCCATCAGAAGACAAAGACATGATCGGAGAAGAAGCAAAGGTTTCAATTTGAGTCACCGACCTATGGACCGGCTCCCACGGGCGAAAACTGATTTCATACGACTTGTCAAGAAGACTAACCAAGCTCATGCCAACCTTTGGACGCCTGTTCACCCATCGAAGAATTCGGGACCCCCCAACTCGCGGGAATCGAAGGCATCGGTTTGAGCATACTTCTCAAAGTGCTCCCATGGCCGGACTTGCGGAAAGCAACGTGCACATATGAATCCACTTTCATGAAACCATTGAAACTCGCATGTTCTCAACCAGGTGATCCGGATGCACATACAGGAACCGAGGAATAGCTTGCCAATGGGAAGAACTTCACCTTTTGCTAACTTCACGGCAATCGCTAGCAACTCTGGTCTTATTTCCTTCTTGCCGAGAACCGTCATCAAAAATGTCTCTAGACAACCAAAGAGCCAAAAATCTTTGCAACATGGAGATCGTTTGCTTTTCTGTTCGGGTTCCGGCTCGTCCAGGAAACCATTGAGACATCCACTTGACTATAAAAGCACCTTTCATTCTCTTTAGGACAGAATCCTTCGACTTCGCAGATGCGGTCTTTTCGAGCGTAACTTCCCAACTTAGCGGCAAGGTCATCCCGCATCTTCACCTCACTTTCGAGATAATTGGATTTTAAGATTCCCGATTCACGGAAGATTCGGCAAGAGAGCCACACTCTCCAAGGAGAAATTTATCTCACCCCATCTACATATGATTGTATGGGTGTTCGAACACCATCCGGAGATGAAAGCAACCAAGCCCGGGATATCCTTCCTAACTGGAGGTTTCCGAAGCTCGGCGCATCAATAATCTGCGCTCGAGTCGGGTTGGTGTTTATGTGTTCCTTACTCACCATGAACTCAACCCATCTATCAAAAGAACGCAATGGGCTTTGACACATCCTGAAATCAATGTTGGAAGAGGAGTATACCCCTTTTTTGAAGACAGAACCGTATGGTGTTCTCTGGGCGAACCGAACGTGTCTTCTTTTCATCTTCACCACCGGTTAACAAAATTGGCACGAAACCTGGGTGATTTTTCCGAGCAGAGACAAGTTTTTTGGCGAAGAACTCATCATCCATGTTTGGTTTGGAATTATGGACATCTTTTGATGAAGCGAAATTTTGTTCAGGTAACATCTTGTCGGATCTCTTAATAACAACTTAGTAACAAAATATCTGCACACAAAAAAAAACAAAATTATCTCCCTGACACATAACCGCGCCCGACAAAAGGAAAACCCGAAATACAAAAAAAAAAAAAAAAAAGAGGGCGTATTCTCTACGGGTTCAAAACGCACACATGATGATTTTCTTCGGGTTCAAGACTATATACGTGATATTTTCTTCGGGTTCAAGACTATATATACGATATCTCCTTCGGGTTCAAGACTATATAAGCGGTATTTTATACGGGTTCAAGTGTGTCTACAGTATCCTTCTTCGGGTTCAAAATTATATATGGAGCATTTTTCTACGGGTTCAAAACTGCACGCGCAGTATTTCTTTCAGGACCAAAAAATCATATATACAATATTTCCTACGGGTTCGACGTCATATGGAGCATATATATACAGTATTCTTCTTCGGGATTCATGTACAGTATTCTCTACGGGTTCAAGACTGCACACGCATTATTTTCTTCAGGGTTCAAAATTATATACGCGGTATTTTATACGGGCTCAAGTGCGTTAGCAGTAACCTTCTTCGGGTTAAAAATAATATATGGAGCACTTTCCTACGGGTTCGAATAATATATGCAGTATTTCCTTTGGTTGCATACATACAATATTTTCTACAAGAGACACGCCAAGAAATTATATGCACAATATATAAACGCCTACTCTTAGGGTTTACACCTACATAAAAAGGGAAACAAGATAAGTACTGGAAGACATACCTGGAAGCTGGTTTTTCTTTGTGACTCTGCCGCTAGTAGGAAAGGATGAAAAGATGAAAGTGCAAGATTGGAGAAATGGAATTTATATATATAGGCGTGAAGATTCTGAAATAGGGAAGGATTTCCCTTTACCAAAATCGTGCGTGTAAGAAACGGGCCCACAAGGGCGCCCAACTTCCTAATGTCGCCCAAGCTGCACCGGCCCCACCAATTGCACCGACTTCCCAACGGCCGCCCAAGTCACGCCTGCAAGCACATTTGGCTTCCACACCTTGCGCCGGTCCCACCAGCCTAGCACACTCGGTTTCCCAACTCACGCCAACTTCCCAACGTCGCCCCCGCATGGCCCCACCAATTGTGCTAGCCTCCCGATTTGTGCAAAACTACCGAGGCAAGGATTCCAAATCCTATTTATAAAAGGTTAGACAAGCCTCCTCAATTCTCTTTACGGTTTCTTTGTTGATAGTTTGTCACCATCTTATGCTTACCCAAAGAACAAAGCCCTTGTTCCGAGCTAAGCGGGGACTTAATGTTGATGGTGGTTTTTAAACAAGGGTAAAATCGTAAAACCCTATGACCTAGTGTTACCCGCAACACATTAACTAAGAGCATTTAACTCGGTGTAAATAATTAATAGGGGTATTTTTTCAAAATACCCAGATTAGGTTTTAAACACGGAACCCTAATTCCAAAACCAAGCCGCACACTGCGCACCATGGCAACAATGCCAAACCAACCCGCACATCGCGCACCATGGCAACAATGCCAAACCAAGCGCACACTGCGCACCATGGCAACAATGCCAAACCAAGCCGCACACTGCGCACCATGGCAACAATGCCAAACCAAGCCGCACACTGCGCACCATGGCAACGACGCCAAAACCAAGCCGCACACTGCGCACCATGGCAACGACGCCAAAACCAAGCCGCACCCTGCGCACCATGGCAACGATGCCAAACCAAGCCGCACACTGCGCACCATGGCAACGATGCTAAACCAAGCCGCACACTGCGCACCATGGCAATGACGCCAAAACCAAGCCGCACACTGCACACCATGGCAGCGACGCCAAAACCAAACTACATATCGCACTCATTGGCAACCATGCCAAACTAAGCCGCTACGCCATTGGCACATGCCAAATATAGCGCCCTAGGCTTGCAAAACGTGAAACTAGGTCAACATGGTCGTACGTGCCATTGGCACATGCCAACACGTACCACAAGCCATATTTCCAAGCCGCTATGCCATTGGCACATGACAAATATAACGCCCTAGGCTTGCAAGACGTGCAACTAGGTCAACATGGCCGTACGTGCCATTGGAACATGCCAACACGCACCACAAGCCATATTTCCAAGCCGCTATGCCATTGGCACATGCCAAATATAGCGCCCTAGGCTTGCAAACCATGCAACCTAGGCCAAGTCGGCCACGCATGCCATTGGCACATGCCAACATGCTCGCTGGTAGCTTTTCCTACCAAAGCCACGGCCCTAACAGCCGCATGCCATTGGCACATGCCAACATGCTCGTTGGTAGCTTTTCCTACCAAGGCCACGGCCCTAGCGGCCACGCATGCCATTGGCACATGCCAACATGCTCGTTGGTAGCTTTTCCTACCAAGGCCACGGCCCTAACGGCCACGCATGTTATTGGCACATGCCAACACGCTCATTGGTAGCCTTCATCACCTAGCCGTGACCTTAATGCACGCTGGTAGCCTAACTCGCAAACCATGCAACCTACCACCAAGGCATTCCGCACATGCCATTGGCACATGCCACACACGCCACTAGCATATCTGGCATTGCCACTTACACTCAACGTACAACCTACCACCAAGGCATTCGGCACATGCCACGCACGCCACTAGCAGCTCTGGCATTGCCACTTGCGCTTGAGGTACAACCCGCAACTGGGGCATTCCGCACATGCCAATGGCACATGCCACACGCGCCACTAGCAGCGCCACTTGCACTCAAGGTGCAACCAACACTCGAGATATCAACACAAAGCGGGGATGCTTTCCCGGGGTTTTGGTTTTGGCACATCACTGACTTGCAGCGTACACTACGCTCACATTAAGAAAGCGTGAAAAGGAATAAAGCGGTCAAATAAATGATGAAATAATGGTGAAAACGTTTTCACCCATTAACACCATGCGGTTACCACCTCCTCCCATTATTTCACCCTTTACTCTCTTCCTTCATGAGGCCGAGTGCGTTTCAATCTCGACTTGTATAAATAGGTCTTACCTATTTCCACCGGACAACAAGTCTCGGCGGGAGAAAAATACTACACTCTCGTAAAAGGCAACTTTGCAAGCTCTCCAAAAAGCTTTCATCTCTTGCAAGCTTCGAATCTTCCACTTTCCGATACAAGTCGAGACACTACTCTCCTGCAGTATTCGGGTCTCAACACCTTTCTTGGCTTCCCTCCCCAAATCAACCCTTCTCCTCCACTTTGTGACCGAAGCAAGTCCTGGAACGGCCATTTCTTGGTTTAGGTAGGACTTGTACAGATTGATCTCTCGAATCTATAAAGTGCTCACGTGCAGCACATTTGTTTAGGGTTTGAACCAGTTTCTCACTCACCTACCGAATTTACCGAAATCGGCAAAAACGATTCTTACCCATAAACAGAAACATCATGAATACTTGTTTTTCCCTATAGCCTTTGAACGGTTGAGATGCTATTCAAAAATTAATTCATGCGGGACAGGGTTCCAAAATCTTCTGATTTCTTCCACGCAGAATCATATCTTAACAATTAATGGCCTAATTAAAATTTACACCTGGGCTAAATTTTACAAATATTAAAAATTACACTAACAAAACATCTTTTTAGAAATTTTGGGGTGGGCTTCAGCCTGGGTAAGCCACCCCCTAATACCGTCCCTGCTTATAAACCTCAGTCTTTACTGACCAAAAAAACTCAAAAATTAAATATTAGATTTTGGTCTCTCGAGAACAATGACTCGATCGCAAAAATTAAAATTAAAAATAAATAAATCTAGAGGCCCAAATGTACAACAACAACAATTATTGCTTGTTCGGTAGGCGTTTTTTTTCTTCGGTAAAGCAAGAAATTTATTAAAGAATGAAGAGAACAATACAAACAACCACCGCCAAAAGGCAAGAAAAGAACAACAACAACCCCTACAGACGACAAGGGCTAAAACAACTCAAAAGAGAAGAATACATTAGTGAGGAGTAACAAAAAATTGGTTCCATCCAGCAATAACTAAAGAAGTGACAATGCCTTAGATCGATCAAGATCTAGCATTTTACAGTGATGGGTTCTCTTTTTTCGCCGGTTTGATCGTGCTCTTTTCCTCTAAAGTTTGGATTTCGTTTTCGTCTTGGGGCTTTTGTAGTTCTGTCGGAGGTAAGTTGAATCTTCCATCTACTTGTGATTGTCTCTAATATTGTCTGGTTTTGAGTAAATCTCCATCTTTTCCTCGTTTTTCCTGTTTGTTAGCTTTTGTTGAAATTCTTTCCCCTGTTTCTCCTGTGTGGTTTTAAGTAATACTAGTTTTTTGAACCTTTGCTTTCTAGTTTTCTTCTAGTTCTCTCTGCTTGTGTTTTAATGGACTTTTAATGTCGTTCTCTTCGATTGCTTGTCCTCTCAAGGGAGGCTCCCCTCCTGTGTTAGTGCAGAATCACATTCCCTCAAAAGTGGCTTCTGTTGCTTTTGTTTTAATTCGCTTCCCTCTCCCTTTTTGAAAGGAGAACTTCCAGCAATTAAGTTGTCAAAAAGCATGTATAAGAATGGTTTAAACCAATGGAAATATAGTCTCATTGGAAGTCTTCATTTAAACAAGATTAAGCTTGAAGAAGCCAGAGATCAATTGTTTTATCAATGGAAAGTAAAAGGTGAAATCAAGCTCATCCCAATTGGGAAGGGGTTATTCGTTATCAAACTAGATAATGAAAATGATAAGACTAAAATTTGGTCACGCAGCTCTTGGAAAGTGAATGATCAAACTCTACAAGTAAGGGACTGGGAGCCAAGATTCAATCCTGAAAATCAGAGAACTTCTCTGGCTAAAGTATGGATCAAGTTTCCAAGGCTTTGTTTGGAGTATTGGACTGAAGAAAACTTGCTGGCAATGGCCAAAGCCTTCGGAAAACCTATTCAGGTAGATAAAAATACTCTTTCAATGGATTTTGGTTTCTTTGCAAGTGTATTAGTAGAAGTAGACTTTGCAAATAAGATTCCAGATCGAGTTTGAGTAGGAAATGGTGATGATGCCAGTGAAGAAGAAGGATTTTGGCAGGGTGTTGAGATACCCAAGGCCCCTAAATTCTGTTCTCATTGCAGAATTATGGGACACTTGGTTTCAGAATGCAGATCAAAGAATAAGGTTGTAACTTCTGAGATTAAGAATACAACTGTTTCCCTTGATACCAATAAGAAAAAGAGAAGAAAGTCTAAGAAAAATCAAGAAACGTTGTTGTTTGAGGAGATTCAAGAAGGTATCAAGAATGTTGTTGATAATGATAATAGTGTTCCGCTGGCTTTGCAAGGTGCTAACTCCTATTCATCTGATCCGTCAACTCCCCATGGTTGCGAAACCTTTAACATATTCCAAGGTTTCGTAGAAGAGAATGAGGTATCTTCGGTTCCTTAGTCTTGGAAGTTGCTGAGATTATCATCGCCAAACCAGCTTCGTCGCAGCCAATTCTTGGAGCAATCTTAAATCCGAGCCAAAAATATAAAGTGACAAGCCTATTCCCTAATGGTACGCTAAGTACACATAGAAATTATTGTTTTAAATCTTTGTCTGATCCTAACAAAATTCCTACAGTCAACCTAATGGAAGCTGGTTCCATTTTGGGTTTTTTCTTTCCTTCTTCAAAGGAAAATCGTCAAGAAATGTTTAATGAGGTTGAGAAGAATCACAAGGGTCTTGTTTGTATGGTAAAATTACTTCTACCCCAAACACGAATTTGGTGATGATTTTGTTCAAGATCGATCCGCTGTTTTAGTCTCCAATAGAAAAATGTAGGGGGGTACCTGCAAAAAACCATCCGATGCTTAAGTTAGACAGAGTTTTTCACATGAGTTTTTGTGGAAAGAATTTCTTAGCCCTTTATTTATATGGTCTGAATTAGGCCCTCAATCCCAATTTCGAAATGAATATAATTTGTCTTAATTCCCTTGCATGCCTCCCTATATTGATATTCTGCATGAATGGATGGCTCTGGAATAACTGGTCCTTGCATGTCCCCAACCATGAATTGCATTTACTGGCCCCTGCATGTCTCCCTGTCATAAATTGCATTGACTGGTCATGCATGCTTCCAGAATCTTCCTCATGGGTCTATAGAGTTAACCAAAATGATGCAAAGGATTGCCCAAACAAATGAGTACAAATCCCAAGCCCAAGAAGAAAGTCTGCATAAGCCCACAGACGGGATGAGAAATCCGCAAGGCTAATCAGCATGGGGATAAAAAATCCAGGGATACGGAATTATGTGGCACTGCATTGCACTGAATCAGGACTACGTTATTAATTTTCACTGTGTTTAGCTGAATCGGGCTATAGAATTAAGTTATGCTGTGCTACACCGAAACAGAAACATAGATTTAAGTTGCGTCGTGCTGCACCATAGCAGAACTGCTGCCGGACGGATGAAGCTGGACAGCTGCTGCTACACCGTATCGCTGGTCGGACAGAGGTGGTCGCCACTATGGTCGCCGGCTTTGGCCGCTATCGCAGGAGAAGCTGATCGGTGACGGAGAAGATGACGGTAACGCTAATGGCGTCATCTCTGGGCGATCTGATTCGTTGAAGGGCTAACGGCGTCAAACTTAATTGACGTCGTCAGCAATATGCTAACGGCGTCGGGAATATACTAACGGTAACGGAATATTCCGTACCATAACAGAATTATTGACTGTGCCTCGCTGATTGGATTAGCGGATGACGTGGCAGGTGCTGGTTGGTCAGTGTTGCTGACGTGGCATGCTAACATGTCACTTTTTGCTGACGTGGCACTTGTCTGTCGATAATACTGCTGATGTGGCAAACTTTCCGGTGACGTGGCACACTTCCGCTGATGTGACACACTTACGTTGACGTGGCATGATGACGTGCCAGTGGTGATGGTGCTCCTTTCTTGCTTTGATTTGGACCTATGTACATGTGCTTCTATGTAAGGTATTTGTAACGCCTAGTTAGCCATACTTGGCTAACAAGATGAGCATAGTAGGCCCGATGAACCATACTTAGCTAATCGGAGGAGCCTTTTTGGCCTAGGTTAACCCATTTTTGGTGTAGAATATTTAAGGGTACAAAAATCACGCCACCTCTTAATCCATAACTAGTTATGGGTTAAGAAGTTCGGGTTCCCCAATTCTACTGAATTTGCAATTTTCTGGAGTGTTCCATAACTCGCCCCCAAGCGTGTTGCTTGGAGTGTTATGCAACCCGCCTCCAGGAATGTAATGGATGCGCTGGAGTGTCACATATCTCGCCCCCAAATGGTTGAGGTGACATATAACTCGCCCCCAGTATGTTATATGTCATGCTGCTCAATGCTCGCACAAGGGTGCACTTCCCTGCTGCATTTTTCTCGTGTATGGAATGAAAGGTTGAGTTTTTATGCTATCTTGAATTTGTGCAGGGGGCCAATCCTACTATTCAAGATGCGCACAGAGTTGAGATGTGTACATTTTCACATGCCTGGACAGTTGAAAATGTTCTCCACATTTGTTGATGTCCCATATGATGGGGATACAATTGGAATAGGGTAAAGATGCTCGAACTGTGCATTCACCCTATTTGCGAGGTGTCGTGGCGACGTCGCTAATGATGAGACTCGAAGCTTTGTTTTTCCATTTAGGGCCGATCGGGTTTGAACGTCCATGACATCTTATTATTAAACACGAATAATTTTGATAAAGTGCGGAATACCAAAATAATGTTGAATTAAATTTCTGAATAGAAGTAACAAGATAAATACCTACTGCTCGACAACGGCTGCCTCGTTAAAACCTTTGCGTGGAAAACCCAGTGGGATAAAACCATCAAAATGGAAAAAGAGTGCAGCACAGCAGGATTTGAAACTACACTTAATGATAAAACTTCTTCAAGTGGAACGAATTCCATGGCTCCCATGGTTTTGAATCTTGAGTACCATCGAGGTTCCTTAGGTAGTAGGAGCCACGAGACGCTGGCCTGTCCACTATCTATGGACCTTCCCAGTTTGCTCCGAGCTTCCCACAGTTTGGTTCCATTGTGGCTGCTCGGGTTTTCTTCAAGACATATTCCCCTGGTTTGAATGATCGTTCTCTGACTTTGCGATCATATCTCAGCTTGATTGCCTGCTGGTATCGGACCAACTGTTGTAAGGCTGTTTCTCTTTGCTCTTCCAGCAATTCTTTATCCAAAGCCAGTATGTTGTCGTTTTTCCCAGATTTGACAGCACGAGTTTTGGTAGTCTTGAGATGTACCTCGGTGGGTATGACTTCCTCTGTCCCATAAGCCAATGTGAACGGTGAAAATCTAGTGGATCTTTTTGGGGTCGTTCGATAGGACCATAAGACTCCTGGGAACTCTTCTGTCCATTTTCCCTTTGCCTTCTCCCGCCTTTTCTTGAGATTGTCCATAACAACGCGATTGGTCTCTTCCGCCTTCCCGTTGCTCTGAGCATAGTAAGGAGATGAGAAATTGTGGCGAATATTCAGGTTCTTGCAAAAGTCTTTGATCACCCCAGAATCGAACTGCTTCCCATTGTCTGATACTATCGCGTCTGGGATTCCAAATCTGCAGACGATATTCTCCCATATAAACCTCTTCACATCATGTCTGGTAACGTGTACCGGTGCCACTGCTTCGACCCATTTGGTGATAATCAGAAGCGGCTAGTACGAACTTAACGCCTCTTTGGGAAGTGGTCCAACGATGTCTAGTCCCCACATAGATAATGGCCAGGGACTAAAAACTGGATGCAATTCGTTGGCGGCCCTTTTTGGAATTGGAGCGTGCTCTTGGCATGGCACGCATTTCTGCGCGTATTCTTTAGCATCTTTCTACATGTATGGCCAGAAGTATCCCTGGGAAAGTATCATGTGCGCGAGACTGCGCCCTCCAGAATGGTTGCCACATATTCCTTCATGAGCCTCCGCCAATATTTGTTGCCCTTCTTCGGATGATATGCACCGCAAAAATGGCTCCAAAGCTACAGGTTTTCGGTACAGCTGTCCCTCGATCATTGAATACCTCAAAGAATTCTTCTTCACTTTCGAAGCGAGACGCTCGTCTACTGGGAGCTCACTGGTTGTCAAATACCGAACATAAGGTTGACGCCAGTCTGAAGTGTTTTCAGCAGGACTGCTTGAATCATCTATCACTAGACTGTCAACATCCATATTGCTGTCAACGTTCTCGGTATCTCCCTGTGCTGATGTAGTTGCCCTCTCGCCCCCACTAGCGTGTTGAGAGCCAGAACAAAGTGGTTGTTGGATATGCTAGGTAACTCTTGGAAATCCACTACAACAAAATGGGTGGTATCGGTTTCGACTGCGGAAGAAAGATATCATAAAGTATCTGCGTGCCTGTTTTCCAGCCGTGGTCGCTGCCCAATAGAGAACTGGTCGAATTCATTTGCCAGCTCTCTCATATGATCCAAATATAGGGCCATCCTCTCTTCCTTGGCTCTGTAGGTCCCGGAAACTGGTTAACTACTAGCATGTAATCAGTTACAAGCTTCACGTTCTTCGCATATAACTGTTTGACAGCCTTTAAACCGATAATTGCAGCTTCATATTCATCTTCATTGTTTGTTGCTTGAAAACCCAGCCTGATCGCTTTCTCGATCCTCGAACCTTCGGGAGTAAGGATGACGCATCCAACTCCAGCTCCACCAATATTTGATGACCCATCAGTAAATACGATCCATAATGGTTCAGGTGTATCAACCTCTATTGCGGACTCGCCCCTAGTCTGATCAGTGGCTGACTCGATGGACTTGAACAATTCCTCTTCTTATCCAACAACCGTTTCTATATCGTCCACTAGAAAATATGCTAGCAGTGCAGCCAGGGCGTGTCCTTTATCTGCAGTTCTGGTTTCGTACTTGATTTCGTACGCCCCCAGAAAATTGGACCATATGTCTAGTCGGATGGAATCATCAGCACGTTCTAGGATTCTCTTCAGTGGGTATTTTGAGTAGACTACGATCTGCCTCCCTTGGAAATAAGGCTTGAGGTGACGAGATGCATGCAACATTGTAAGTGCTATCTTCTCAATTTTCTTGTACCGTGTTTCCGCCCCCGTCAAGGATTTACTGAGGAAGTAGACATGTTTTTCATGCGGATCCGTAACAAACAAAGACTTGCACTCACGGCGTTCTCCGTTGCAGCCAGATAAACTCCGATAGGTTGTCCAGTTTTTGAACTCACCAAAACTGGGGGGGTTGACATAGAGGTGTCAACGGGCCAAGCTAGGGTCAACCCTAACCCTAGTACTATTCATCTACAAGCCCAAAATCTCAACCCTAGCCCTAGACGGGTTGGCTTGGCGGGTTCACGGGTTGGCTTGTTTTACTAAGCCACACAAAATTCAAGTATTTCTATTTAAAAATAATTTTATTTTTTTGGTGCTAATGAATCAATTTATTTTGGATTTGATATCTCTATTTTATTGATATGGGATGTGAAGGGATTGATGATCTAAAATAATACAAAGGATTTAATTACTAATTGTTATTCGTTAATATGTATATAATAAACGTAAAATGTGTTTTTTATTTCTTAGGTGTAGGCTTCTTTGGTTCTATTGAATGTAAATTTCAAGTTATTGGTTGTCATTCAATTGTAAATAAGATATAAATTTGGAGATTATTGAAAAAATATAAAATGATATCACGGGAATTTTTTTTTGTGTCTCACATCAACCAAAAAATCAGACATATGACTATATGAGCGACTATATGAGCATATACTCACGGGTTGACGGGTAACCCGCGGGTTGACCCTAGCTTGGCTTGTTTTCTACTAGGGCTAGATATGCTAACCCTAGCCCGGCTTGTTTAGCCAACGGGACAAGCCGAGTCAGGTTGAAATAAGCCAAGCTAGGTCCAACCCGCAAGCCGGGTTGAAAATTGACAGCTCTAGGTTGACAAATACTGCTTGATCTCATCAAAAGCCTTTTCGTACTCATCCGTCCAACCAAAAGTTACTGCTTTCTTCAAAAAGAATGGCTTGAATCGATCCGACGAGCGTGAAATGAAACGATTTGAAGCTGTTAATCGTCCTGCTAGCTTCTGGACCTCCTTCTTCGTTCTTGGGGATGGCATTTCTCTAATGGATCTGATTTGTTCCATATTCTCCTCGATTCCTCTGTACGTCATCAAGTATCCAAGGAACTTTCCCGAGGATAGCTCGAACGAACATTTTGCTGGATTGAGTTTCATTCGATATTGCCTCAAGATATCAAACATCTTCTGTAGATCAAGAAAATGCGATTCCTTTTGCTCAGATTTTACTACCATATCATCGATATATACTTCCATCGACTTCCCAATCATATCCTTGAACATATGGTCTACCAAGTGCTGGTAGGTCTCCCCTGCGTTCTTTAGCCCAAACGGCTTTACAATATATCAATAAACTCCTATGTCAGTCACAAACACAGTATGCTCTTGATCTTCCTCGAACAAAGGTATTTGGTTATACCCTGAAAAAAACCGTCCATGGATGACAGTCTCCCATACCTTGAGGTTGCATCTACCAAATCTCTTATGCGTGGCAGCGGGTACAGATCACTCGGACATGCTTTATTCAAATCAGTAAAATCGATACAGATACGAATTTTACCATTCTTCCTTGGAATGGGTACGACATTTGACAGCCAGCGAGGATATTGCACTGGTCGAATAAAGCCTGCTTCCAACAGCTTTTCGACTTCTGCAGTAACTCCATCTTTTTTTCTTTACGCCATATTCCTGATTTTCTGACGAACTAGATGGAACTTCTCATCGATTTTTAGCCTGTGGCAGGCTACATTCGGATCTATCCCAGGCATCTCAGCAAAACTCCATGCGAAAACATCGGCGTTTGCCCTTAGCAATGTAATCAAACCATCACGTTCATGTGAAGGCAGATCTTCCCCTACGAACGTTGTTTTTTGCTCCGCATCTCTAATCTGGACCTCGATCAGTTTCTCAACTTTTTGGGGTTCAGCTGCGTCCTCTCCCATATATGATTCTGGAGGGAGAGGATTCTGTAATTGCTATTTCTGATCGACTCGTATGATTTGGTTCCCGCTAACTTCTGACTTCTTGTACTCGTCCATGGTACTCTCATGACACTTGTGGGCGGCTATCTGGTCGCTTCTAACTTTCACGACTCCTTCAGGGGAAATAAACTTTAAACATTTATGATATGAGGATGTGAGTGCATCGATCTCATGCATCCAGTCTCGTCCTACAATCGCATTGTAGGGAGCTCGGCAATCAAGCAATAAAAAATTGCTTAAAATCGACTTGTCAGCCATTGTTATAGGTATCTTCACTTTTCCAATAGCTTTTGTAACTTCGCAACTGAAGCCGATAATTAGATTTTCATACTCATCGATCAAGTCGTGTGGGAGATTCATAGAGGAATAAGCTCCTGAAAACAGCACGCTCACTGAGCTTCCTGTATCCACTAGAATTCAGTGTACACGAAACATGCCAATCCAAGCAGTTATAACGATGGCATCATTGTGTGGAGCATATACACATGTCATGTCTTCTTCAGAGAACTCGATCTTTGTGCACCCAAGCTCCCGAGTTTACGCTCCATTTTTTGACAAAATCGATATGATTTGTCAAGTACTATTCTTTTAACTGCCTGAGCTTTCTCCTGGTCTCATCTTCCAATGCCCGCCTGGTCATTGAATGGATCCTGGCATGACTGACGTTAATCACATGAGCATTAATCACATGTGATGTGCCAAACTGTTCAGGACCTTTCCCAAAATCCTTTTTCACGTACTCTTGCAGCTTTCCAGCGTCGATCATTCGCTGGACCTCGATCTGTAAAGAACGGCAATTCTCGGTCTTGTGACCATGGTCTTTATGGAACTTATTTGCTCCTATCGCGTTTATCACGTGTCTATGCTGGCAAAGGATGAGGGGGGCTCAAATCCTTGCTGATTTTCTCATATAACTCTGCAAGTTGTATGTTCTTCGAGTTGTCTTTCCTCTCATCATTTGGATGATTGGATGATATGTTAACATATCTCGTCTCTCGAGCTTTGGAATCATCCTCCACTCGATCATATTCTTCAACTCGATCATACAGTCCTTCCAGAGTCTTTGTTGTCTCTTGACCAAGGAACCGTACACACCTCTTTGATCGTATTAGTACGTCTGCTTGTAAGCTTCGATGACGATTTGATCGTTGGCACCATCTATATCTGCTAACTCTTGCTTGAAGCGTCGAGTAAACTGTCTGATGCTTTCCTCCTTCCGAATTTCAAGAAGGAACAAATCGTGGCATCCCTTCCGATCACGTCTGTTGTACTTGTAGTGGGAGCAGAATTCTCCAACCAATTCATGGTAAGTACCAACTGACTGTGTCGGGAGTTTATTGAACCACTTTATTTCTCCTTCAGCCAGTGACTGTGGAAACATTTTGCACATCAACTCATCACTGTGCTGCCATAGAGTCATGGCAGTTTCATAGTGAAAAACATGCTGATCAGGATCACCTATTTTCTCGTCGAACTCTGGCAGTTTCGGAACTTGAAAATTCATTGGCGGTCGGAATTCTTTGATATTCAGCTTGAAAGGGGCTCCTGCAGATTGATGCAACTAGCCTATCTTTTTTTCTCTGGACTGTTTTTTTTCGACATTACTTTCTCGATCATCTTACAAAGGCGAGCCTCTGTTATTGCTTTTACATTGCTATCTGAGGAACTGTCTTCTTGCCCATAATCTCGGTCCTCTAGAATAAGATGTAGATATCATTTTTTTCCTTTAGGGACCAGTGTGATCTCTTCTATTTCTGCCTTGCTCCGAGCGAGCATAGTAATCGTGCGAAAATTCTTTCTCATCGCGTCGATCTCGAACCTCATCTTCATCATTCATGAGACGTTTGAACCGGTGGAAGTTCTGGCAACACTCTGCTGAGTTGCATCTGGCCGGGTCCGTGCTCGCCGAGGTTGTACAGGCTTTTGCTTAGGTAGATCTCCAGTGACCAACAGATTTTTCTCTGGTCGATCAAGATCGATCACTTCTCTGTTTCGATCTGCAGCTTGTGGGTTAACTCGTCTTCCAAGACGCTGCCATACAAACCTACCCCTATGGTTGTTCAAATTACCATACCTAGGTCGAGGATGGTTTTCACATTCTAACCTCGGGAGAGCGTTCTCCTTCTCCAGCTGGTTCAACCGATTGAGTAACATCTCTTCCTCTGTACTAGGAGTCGCGGTGCGGCCATCTTGCAGGTCCTGTCGCTCGTCATTCCTCCTAGACGGGCTGTCGAGCGCATGCCCTCTGTTTCCTCGAACTTGTGGGTTTTCTCCATCAACATATATTTCTTCATTATCGATCGTCGGTTGTTTTTCCCTTCTCCGATTTAGATCTAGAGTTATGTCACGGAAACGATCTCGATCTCGTCCTCGTTCCAGGAAACGGTTATGAGCATGATCTAGATCTCGATCACGATCTAGGGCTCTGTCATGAGCACGATTTTAACCCTGCCTGTTTCCAGTGGGTATTGCTGGGGATGAATGAACCTCAATTTCGTGCCTTTCAGCCTAGCGTCTCCTGTACTGTGGAGATTTTTTAACATAATCGACCCTTCGTGCATTCTGTTTGACTACTTCATAACTCGATTTGGTAAAAAACAATTATCTTTTCTCGAAAACCTTGGTCGGCGCCAATGTTTGTACGGTAAAATTACTTCTACCCCAAACACTAATTTGGTGATGATTTTGTTGAAGATAGATCCGCTGCTTTAGTATCCAATAGAAAAGTGTAGGGGGGGTACCTGCAAAAAACTCTCTGATGCTTAAGTTAGACAGAGTTTTTCATAGGAGTTTTTGTGGAAATAATTGCTTACCATTTTGGGTTCTGGAGCCCTGTATTTATATGGTCCGAATTAGGCCCTCAATCCCAATTTCGAAATGAATATAATTTGTCTTAATTCCCTTGCATGGCTCCCTGCATTGATATTCTGCATGACTACATGGCTCTGGAATAACTGGCACTTGCATGGCTCTAGCCATGAATTGCATTTACTGGCCCTTGCATGTCTCCATGTCATAAATTGCATTGACTGGTCCTGCATGCTTCTAGAATCTTCTTCATGGGTCTATGGAGTTAACCAAAAAGATGCAAAGGGTTCCCCAAACAAATGACTATAAATCCCAAGCCCAAGAAGAAAGTTAGCATAAGCCCAAAGAGGGGCTGAGAAATCCGCAAGGCTAATCAGCATGGGGCTGAAAAATCCGGGGCTACGGAATTATGTTGCACTGCATTGCACTGAATCAGGACTACATTATTAAGTTGCATTGCGTTTCGCTGAATCGGGGTTATGGAATTAAGTTATGTCGTGCTACACCGAAACAGAAACATAGATTTAAGTTTCGTCGTGCTGCACCATAGCAGAACTGTTGCCGGACGGATGAAGCTGGACAGCTGCTGCTACACCGAATCGCTGGTCGGACGGAGGTGGCCGCCGTCTTTGGCCGCTGTCGCAGGAGAAGCTGATCGGTGACGGAGAAGATGACGGTAACGCTAACGACGTCATCTCTGGGCGATCTGATTCGTTGAAGGGCTAACGGGGTCAAACTTAGCTGACGCCGTCAGGAATATGTTAACGGCGTCGGGAATATACTAATGGTAACGGAATATTCCGTACCATATGAAATTCTTTGTGTGCCTCGGCCCGATCGGATTAGCGGATGACGTGGCGAGTCTTTGGTTGGTCGATGTTGTTTGAAGTGTCACTTTTTCTGACGTGGCACTTGTCTGTCGATAATCTTGATGACGTGGCAAACTTCCGCTGAGGTGCCAGTGGTGACGGTGCTCCTTTCTTGCTTTGATTTGGACCTATGTACATGGGCTTCTCTGTAAGGTATTTGTAAGGCCTAGTTAGCCATACTTGTCTAACAAGATGAGCATACTAGGCCTGATGAACCATGCTTAGCTAATAGGAGGAGCATTGTTGGCCTAGGTTAACCCATTTTTGGTGTAGAATATTTAAGGGTACAAACGGGTTTATCTATAGAGGAGGTTGATGAAAGTCCTCTTGACTGTACCATGTGTTCGTCTTTGAAGTTTCGCAAGATTCGGGGGTGTTTCTTAGGTTCTTTAGTAGATGTTTGGAATTTCTAGGAGTTCTTTATTTTGCTCCTGGTTTCTTCTTTACTCTATTTTTTTACTTTCGCTTCTCCTTTGTGCTCTTGTTTTAGTTTGGGCTGCTTAGCTCTCTTTTAAGTTGTATTTGTTGGGTTTCACGTCTTATGGCCCAACATTATGGATGCCCCTTAGCTAATGGGGGAAGTCAACTAGCACATGCCTATGTTTTTGGTTATAAGGACCAAAAGGCATCAGGAGAAAAAAATGAGTTTATCTTCTTCATTTTTGTTGTGAGCAAAAGAAAGAGAGGAAGAAGAGAAAGAGAGTGAGGGAGAAAGGTTAAGCCACCATTTTTGGTGAGATTGAAGTTATCTTGAAGAGAAGAAGAAAGGGTTCTTAGCTAAGGATCTATTGGTTGTTGTGGTGAAGATTGATTTATCAATTTCCACATCTCTTCAAAGGGGAAAATCTAGGGTTTGCTCAAACTCTAGTAGTAAGTAATCTTACTCTTGCTATTCTCAAATTGATAGTGAATCTTACCTATTTAGGTGAATGAATTGTTGATCCACCCTAGTGGTGAGTGTAATTAGGCAAATTGGTTATCCAAGTGCTATATGCACCTTGAAGTTGTTGTTATCCCCAAATTGGGAGAATTGTGTGTAACCCATTGTTGTTATAGTGGAAGATTTGCCCGTGGTTTTTTACCCTTCACCTTGGAGGGGTTTTTCCACGTAATTGCCGGTGTTGTGTGATTGCTTCTATATTGCGTAGTTGTGTTATTTCCGCATTTGTATGTCATTGCTTGTGTAGGTTTCGTATAGCGCATAGCGGCTCGGATTTGGTAAGTCTCCCCCAACAAGTGGTATCAGAGCTTTTGGGTTGAGCTAATCCTATGCAATGACGGAAGCTAGTACCAGTAATAGAATGGTCAATTTGACCGGTGAGAACTTTGTGATATGGAAGGCGAAGATGGAAGACTGGTTATATTGTAAAGATCTCTATGATCCAATAGAGAGTAAGGGAGTGAAGCCTGAGAAGACAAGTGAAGAAGATTGGAAAGTTACTAATCGTAAAGCAGTTGGTTTCATTCGTCAGTGGATTGATGATGGTATTTTTCATCATGTGGCTAGTGAGACACTAGCATATTCTTTGTGGACCAAGTTAGAGCAGATATATGATCAGCAGTCTCCTTGTGCAAAAGCTCTTCTATTCAAAAGGCTTGGAAAGCTGTGCTACAAAGAAGGGAGTTCAATGGCGCAACATTTAAATGAAATGAAGGGTATTATGAATCAGCTTATATCTATGGAGATGATAATTCCTGAAGAGATTCAAGCTTATTTGTTGCTAAATACTTTACCAGACAGTTGGGAGCCATTGAGGAATTGTCTCAGTTATTCACTCCAGACGGGAAGTTGAACATGATCATTTGCTACAAACAGTTTCTTTGAATGAAGAAGTTAGAAGAAGGTCATTAGACTCATCTCATTCGAAGCTCTTATTCTGAGAAAATCGTGGTAGAAGAAAAGACAGAAGACAAGTTGGCCGTAGCAAGTCAAGGGGTCAATCAAAGTCCAGAAAGAACATTGAATGTTGGAACTGACGTATGAGAGGTCATTATTCAAATGAATGTAGGAAGCCGAAGCAAGAACACAAGAAGGGGAAAGGAAATGATAAACAAGACAATGATGTTGCAATTTTGTTGCAACAGAGATGGTGATATCATTTTATTCTCGATTGTAATGATGTTTGTGTGAGTTCGTAGGTTCTAATTCGAGTGGATAGTTGATTGGTGCATCTTATCATGCTACTCCTTATGAAGATGTATTTACCTCCTACAAGGCTGGTGACTTTGGGTCAATCAGAATGGGAAATGAAGTGGTGTTGCTAAAATTGTAGGAATGGGTGATGTGAAAGTTGAGACCAGTGTTGGCTGCACATTGGTTCTCAGAAATGTGCGACATGTACCGGATCTTCGTTTGAATCTAATGTCACCGGGAGTGTTAGATGATGAAGGGTACAACAATCACTTGGTTGATGGAAAATGGAAGCTAAGCAAGGGCTCCATGGTTATTGCAAGAGGCAAGAAGTGTGGCACATTGTACAAAACACAGGTGAAGGTGTTTAAAGGTGAGTTGAATGCTTTGTTGACAAAGATTCAACCTCCGAGTCATGTGGCATAGAAGACTTGGTCATCTTAGTGAGAAGGGAATTCAAATCCTCACCAAAAGACAAGTCTTGCCAAAGGCCAAAGGTATGCAATTGGGTAAGTGTACTCATTGTTTGGTTGGTAAACAAACTAGAGTTTCCTTTCATAAAACTTTACCCAAGCGTAATTCAGTATTATTGATCTTGTTCATTCCGACGTATGTGGACCTTTAAGGGTCAAAACACTTGGTGGTGCCTTTTACTTTGTTACTTTCATAGATGATGCTTCAAGGAAGGTTTGGTCATATGCAATCGGGACCAAAGACGATGTTGTTCTGTGTTCAAGATGTTTCACAAACATGGTGGAAAGAGAAACAGGTAGAACCTTGAAGTGCCTTCGTTCGACAACGGGGAGAATACATTGGACCACTTGAAGTGTATTGCAAGAGCATGGGTATACGTCATGAACAATCGACATGAAGACTCCACAACATAATGGTGTTGCGAGAGAGGATGAACCGCACTATTCTTGAGAGAATCGGGTGCATGTTATCTCATTCAAGTTGCGAAGCATTTACGGAGTGAAGCAATGAATCTTGCTTTGTGTATTTGATCAATCGATCTCCTTCAAGACCGCTAGATGGAGAAGTAGCGAGAAAAGGTATGGAGAGACAAAGAGCCTACTTATGATCACTTGAGAGTGTTTGGTTGCGGGGCTTTTGTTCATATCCCAAAAGATCGAGATCAAAGCTTGATGACAAAGCAAAGCGGTGTGTGTTCTAGGCTATGGAGAGAAGTTTGGTTCTGATTTTGGGATCCAGTTGATAAGAAGGTTATCGAAGTAGGGATGCGAGTATTCCTTGAAGACCGGACTATTGAACACTTTGAGAAGATTGAGATGCCAAAGCTTCAAGATGATATGACCTTGGATCCACGTCCAGTTGTTCCTACTCTTGAACAACATGATGATGATGTTGATGGTAATGGTAATGAAGAAGAAGAACATAATCATGAAGATGTTCCAGTGGGTGATGTTGAGCAAGAAGTGCAACAACAACCAGAAGCTGAGTTGAGAAGATCCAAAGCGGGACCGGATTACCTTCAACAAAATATACACCACATGAGTATGTGATGCTCACGAGATGCGAGTGAACCGAGAATCTTATGAAGAAGCTCTTAGTGTTCTGAAAGTCGAAGTGGTTGAAATCCATGAAAGAAGAGGTTGGTTCTTTAGATGAGAATGACACTTTTGATTTGGTTGACAAGCCGAAGAAAACCGAGAAAATTCGAAGAACAAGAATCAAGATGAAGATGGTAACTCACAACCAAGGTACAAAGCACGCTTAGTTGTGAAGGGTTATGAGCGAGAGAAAGGGTGTTGACTTTGTGAGATTTTCTCATAGGTGGTGAGATTTCCTTCTATTCGGGTTGTCTTGGCAATAGCAGCTAGTTTGGATCTTGTGATAGAACAACTAGATGTCAAGATGACATTTCTTCACGGTGAGTTGGAGGAAGATGTGTATATGGCACAACCCGAGGGTTTTGAAGTCAAAGGCAAAGAGCACATGGTGTGCAAGCTAAAGAAGAGTCTATATGGTTTGAAGCAAGCTCCTGAAGATGGTACAAGAAGTTTGAATCGTTCATGAAGGAACATGGGTACAAGAGAACTGACTTCGGATCATTGTGTATTCATTCAAAAATTTCTTTGATGGTGATTTTCTTATTCTTTTGCTATATGTTGATGACATGCTTATTGTTGGCAAAGATAAGAAGAAAATTGTGAGGTTGAAGTCGATTTGAGCAAGTCTTTTGCTATGAAAGACTTGGGTGCGACAAAGCGTATTCTTGGCATGGAAATCACTCATGATAGGAAAGCAAGGAAGTTGTGGTTATCACAAGAAAGCTACATTGAGAAGGTGTTGCAAAGATTTAACATGGACAAGGTGAGCCCAGGTAAGTTGTCCACTTGCAAACCATTTTAAGTTAACTCGTGATCAATGTCCTGTGAATGATGTTGAGAAACGGAAGATGGAGAATATTCCTTATGCATCCGTAGTTGGTAGTTTGATGTATGCAATGGTGTGTACAAGGCCGGATATAGCTTATGCGGTTGGAGTGGTAAAGCGATTTCTATCAAATCTGGTCAGGAGCATTGGGAGCTGAGTGAAATAGATACTACGGTATCTAAGGGGTACTTCTAATATGTGTTTGTGTTATGGAGGTGACAAGCCGAGTTAGTTGGTTACAGTTGATTTGGCGGGTGCTCAAGACAGTCTCAAGTCGACATCGGGTTACTTATTTACCTATGCGGGGAGGCGTGTCTTGGCAATCCAAGTTACAAAAATGTGTGGCATTATCTACTACGAGGGCGAGTACATTGCGGCTACGGAGAGTTGCAAGGAGATGATATGGATGAAGAGGTTTGTTAGAGAACTCGGTGTGAAGCAACAAAGGTTCATCGTTTACTGTGACAGCCAGAGTGATATCCATCTCAGCAAGAATTCGAGTTTTCACTCAAGCTCCAAGCACATCAGTATTAGGTATCGGTGGATACAAGAAGTTCTCGACGAGAAGGTCTTGTATATTGAGAAGATCCATACGAGATGACAACGGTTCGATATGATGACAAAGTCGCTACCAAAGTACAAGCATGTGTATTTCTGCAAAGAGGGCAGGTTTGGTGGTGACGGGTACTCGCCATAAGTCGTGAGGGGGAGATTGTTGGGTTTCACGTCTTATGGCCCAACATTATGGATGCCCCTTAGCTAATGGGGGAAGTCAACTAGCACATGCCTATGTTTTTTGGTTATAAGGACCAAAAGGCATCCGAAGAAAAAAATGAGTTTATCTTCTTCATTTTTGTTGTGAGGAAAAGAAAGAGAGGAAGAAGAGAAAGAGAGTGAGGGAGAAAGGTTAAGCCACCATTTTTGGTGAGATTGAAGTTATCTTGAAGAGAAGAAGAAAGGGTTCTTAGCTAAGGATCTATTGGTTGTTGTGGTGAAGATTGATTTATCAATTTCCACATCTCTTCAAAGGGGGAAAATCTAGGGTTTGCTCAAACTCTAGTAGTAAGTAATCTTACTCTTGCTATTCTCAAATTGATAGTGAATCTTACCTATTTAGGTGAATGAATTGTTGATCCACCCTAGTGGTGAGTGTAATTAGGCAAATTGGTTATCCAAGTGCTATATGCACCTTGAAGTTGTTGTTATCCCCAAATTGGGAGAATTGTGTGTAACCCATTGTTGTTATAGTGGAAGATTTGCCCGTGGTTTTTACCCTTCACCTTGGAGGGGTTTTCCACGTAATTGCCGGTGTTGTGTGATTGCTTCTATATTGCGTAGTTGTGTTATTTCCGCATTTGTATGTCATTGCTTGTGTAGGTTTCGTATAGCGCATAGCGGCTCGGATTTGGTAAGTCTCCCCCAACAGTATTCGCTCGTGCACGGCTTGTTTGCTCCTTAATACAATTACTTTTGCCAATCAAGAAAAAAGTGACGGTCATAAGATTAATCGATGAAACTTCAAATAAGCAAGGCAAACACTATATACCAAACTGCATTAAGTTGAAATGATTTTGTGTTATTGAAAGACAATCAAAATCAATTACAATTACAGACTTTATATCAAAGACGAGTCGATTAATTGTAACCAAAATTGAAACAAAACCACATAAAAAAAGTTTCTAAAAGTGTTATAACAGAAAGGAGGACAACACATAGGTCCGTCCATTATTACAACGGGATAAAATGAAATCCTTATCTCTGACAAAAACTGAGCAGTGATATAATCTCATCAACTCCGACCTTTATTTTCATTACATACGAGCATTTCTCGGAACCTATAATTCCAGTAAATCGTAGGGATCAAGAGATAGTGACTGTAAAGGTAGTAGGAGGGGTAGCGGTAGGGCAGTTTGTATCCGTAGCGGGAGCTGTAGCGGTAGGACACTTTGTAACGGTAGTAGGAGCAGTGGTTGGACAATTTGTATCGGTAGCTTGAGTAGTAGTAGTAGGACAGTTTGTATCGGAAGTAGGAGCGGTAGTAGGAGAGTTTGTATCGGCGGTGGGACAGTTTGTATCGGAAGCAGGGGTAGCAGTAGAGGTTGGGCAGTTTGTATCGGTAGTAGTAGTAGTAGTAGGACAGTTGGTATTGGCAGTAGGAGTCGTGGTAGGACGGTTTGTATCGGAAATTGATGGCCCAAAATGAGAACGAGCTACCGCGATTTTTGTTGATGAAAATGTTATGACGATCAAAAACATGACAGACACAAATAGTTTTGAAGAACCCATGATTGAACAAAAGAGAAGAAGCAACTTATAAACAGAATTTGTTGTGGAATGAGTTTTGGTTTGCGTAACACTCATTTATATAGGAAATGACGATGGCTCAAGATTTAACTACTGAACCTATCTACCGATTGATATGTACATGTTAAGGGACCATCTCTAATTACTGATTGATGTTCTACAAATTGAATGAGTATGCACAAAAATATAACAGGGATTGTTATTGGTGTAGTTAATCTTCTACTCTTTGCAATCGATGTATCCCTTATATTTCTTATTCTTGCAATACATCCAAGAACCATAATAGATACTAAATGCACTTAATATTCTAGTTTAATTGACTAGCTATCAAGCTAATTAATCTCACATTTATTTGTACCAGCAACTGATATCTTGAGGTTTTCTCAGTATGCATAGATATAGGTATTCTCAGTATGCATAGATATATCCAGTAACACCATTCTAACGTTGTTAATCTCATGAGCCATACCAAACTCATTAAAACCCCTTTACATTTGAGAAACCTTTAACCAGGCCAATCATAACCATACCAAACTCAGTCCTTTTATAAATGCAAACTACATGATTTAGATTTTGGTGTCCCGACAACAATGAAAATTTTGAGATCGAGTAACTCTCTTTTGTTTATCCAGGTGCACGAATAAACCTGTGACTCAATTTCTGACCAAATATCAGATACAAAATTACAGTTTGTTACTAAAAATTTTTGAAACCTTGATTAAAGTCTTGATTAATAATGTACTAGTATATAAAATGGATTATAAAAACAAAAAATAGTTAGGTCAAATTGGTCTTTGACGGTCAAAAGGCTGAGTCCCGACCCCATCACCGGGTCAAAATCCAAGAACCATGATCCAACAAACAACCCAAGATAATAAACAAAAGAGAGATGAGAGACAGAGACAAAAGATCTAAGATGATTTAGGATATTGCTCTAATTTATATACATATGCAACAAGCATGGCTCAAGATCAGGCTACGGTCCTACAGTATCAGGCTGCCACAGCCTTAAAGTCGATATAACTATGTTCCTAAAGTTATTCTACCAGCAAAAACCCCCAGGACATTGTGCGAGCAGATGTATTAGCATGCCAACAAAGGAATCAAGAATCTCTACGTTTAGATGTCATTTCCTGTCAAGTCAAAAACAAAGAAACAACGAACACATCTTGTTACGACATCTCATTTTATCGTCTGAAAATCGACTTTTTATCCAAAATGCAAAGTTTTATGAAAGTACAATAGAAAAAATGGAACATGAATCAAAGAGAAAGATTAGTTGTCTTACATGAGGATAGGTGGGCATGTTTAGAACTTGTCTTGAATGGCTAAGACTCGTCTGCTGCACATACTACAAAAGAGAGACGACTATTAAGTGTTTACAAGATATAAAGTACAACTGCTTCCTCATGTATTTAGAGTTTGTATGTTGTTGAGATAACCAGCCGAGGGTTCTCATAGTAAATGAAAATTAGTGACATACCACAGGGGGAGGAGGTCCAGTTGGATGAACAAATACTTGGGGTGCTTGGACTGGTGCAGCCTGAAAACCGTACATAACTGGCTGTGGTGCAGTAAATACTGGTCCAATCTGAAAAACAGACATGGCGTTACTGATAGGGACGATATGCATGTAAGTATCTAACATACAGGAAACATTATTTCATGCAATTATCCGAAAGTAAGAGAGAGCTCACCCCAAGGCCGATTGGTAGGCCGTGCATATATTGGACAGCAGAAGGAATAGTTGGAAAATAGTATGGAACATCAGCAACTGGCGAAGGAGGCCTCAATGGGGTTTGCATAGGAGTGAAACTCTTTGCATTTGGATTCAGCTTGAACTCCTTTGTTACAACATTCCACACATAAAATGTCACAAGATTCGTCAGTAAGAAAACCAGGATGGCTGCAAGAATTAAAAATAAATTTCCAAAAGAAAAGAGAGGCAGATAACAAGACACAAAGACATGTATAGAAAGGACACACACCCTAGCAAAAGGATTCAACTTCGATTTCTCTGATGATGACGAGCTTATTGAAGAGCTTGGAGACAAACCCGGACTACTAGAAGTAGGCGCAGTAGCAATACAATCTGAAGCTGATGATATAGAACTACCAGATTTTTTCCAGGGACGTGAACCATGTGCTTTGCCAGGTCCCTTTGACTCTGAAAACTCACTTGAAGAAAGCATTCTTTCCTTAGAGGAGGAAGTACAAGATGAAGGTGGATTTGCCTTGGTACTGGAAGATAAACTCTCGTTGTCGGGAGTAATTTTTTTCTTCTCCAAGGATGATTGCATAACTACAGCAATCATAAGTATAAGTCAAGAACCAGAATGAAATAGAGCAATATTATTGAGAATTAATTCAAGAAGTTATCAGAATGGTCCGAGCCAACAAAGGTGAACGAAAAACTGAACATCATATTTTTTAAGAGAAATATAGTGCCCAAAGGGTCTGTATATAGTTAAGCACTTTATCTTTAAATGCATTAGCGATTCAATAGTGCCAAAAAAAAAAATGTAAAGACTTTCTCAAACATTCAAATAGGTTGTTTATTCATCAATGAGGTTGAGATCTCTTCAAGGCATGAAAGTAGCTGAACCTTCTACGCAGTCACCTTAAAAACGAAGTATACAGTATACTGAGTTGTAAAAGTCGTAAGGCGGGTGTCAGGCGGCTGAGTAGCGCCAAGCGCCTGGAGAGACTAGTCGGGGATTAGTCGGGAAAAAATTAATGCATACATAATATTACCAAGAGATGGAGGGCTAAATAAACCATGTACTAAATAGATATATCATTCAATAATCCTTAAGATTTGCTACTTAGACTCAATACTTTTGTTACTCACCGCTCTTAAGTTTCTAAATACCTAAAACAACAACAACACAACAACAAAGCTGTCCTAAGTTACGAATTAAAAACTAACACGTAAACAGTCTTATTAGCTTTAGAGTTCGACATCTTCTTCTCGTTCATTGCCATAGTCCACTGTCTCTTCAGCAACACCAACAATTATCCCATCTAATTCAACATCAGCAGTGTTTCTCTTGTGTTGGTAGCAGCCATATTTTAAAAACTCTAAGAAGAGATGAAGAAGAAGAATAGAGAGAAGAAGGGGAGAAGAAGAAGTGCAGCTGAAATTGGAGAAAGAGAAGGGCCAGGGAAGATATGATAAACCCTAAGGTTAACTTGGGCTAATTTTCTTAGTGGGCTAGTTCAAAAAAATCGGTAAAAGTCAGGCGCCTATTTATCAAAATCGGCGCCTAGGCGGTCAAACGCCTAATTCAAAAAATCGGTGAAATATTAGGCGGCCTTCGGCCGCCAAGCGCCAAGGCGCCGCCTTTTATAACTCAGACAGTATATACATTGAGCTAAGAAATGAACAAAATGCACTTAACATACCAGCAGAGTTCAACGTTTGAGCCGCTTCCACAAGCTGCATTTTGAGAAAGAGCATTAAGTGAAAGTTAGTTACATTTGCCTGCTATAGGGTGATTGAGCTGTAATCCAAAATTTTGCAACAAGACCAAAATCTAACTCACAGTTTCCTGTCCTGTAGTCTTCAGTTTACATTTGTCTTCCTGATGATGCTCTCCTGACTGGTTCTCTTTCATCCTACAATACCATTTGTAAGAATCAAGTTAAAGAAAGTTGAGAAATGCCGTCAATCAGAAAAGAAAAAAGAAGCTGAACCAAACAGTTTTTCAAAGTTGCACATGGAAGACCAGCTATTAACAGAAAATGATATAGCAAAGGTTCAATATCTCTATAATTTTGGTTTGCCCAATAACTGGGAACTGAACTTGGATAAAGAAAAGTAGTAGCCCACCTTCTCTCCTTATCTTGTCTTGCTTGATCACTAAATCTCAACCAGGGATGATCGCTGTGTCTGTTATGGTGGGAGGAAGATTCTTTATCCTGCATGACATATAGAAGCAATAAATATATCAACTTTGCCTGGAAACTGGAAATCAGTTCCAGCATACATATTTAATATCGCAATAAAGAAGGCACACTGAAAGTATCAACATCTACAACTACTAATTTTTCCTGTTCCAATAGAAACTGGGAAAAGATTAACCAGACATGAAAAAGTGCATTGCAATTCTTACCTTTGATGAGCAGGCTGATGATGCTGTAGCTCCATCATTATCTTTTCCTCTCACCATAGCAGAAGACTTGCTAATTACAGAGCTAGAAGAACCTCCAAATGTTTCATTATTTAGTGAATCCAAATTAGTCTCATCTGCTTCTCCCCATCCACTATCATCATGACCTCTGAACACTGATGAGTATCTAGTCTCCTCATCGATATTGCAATCATCATGAAAGTGAAGGCCTCTTTCCTATGAAATATATCAATCCATTAGCAACTGAGAGATGTTAATATTAAGTATCAGATATCGAGTTAATGTTCACCTCTGCCAAGTGAAGATCTCGAGTGTCCTCGGCCTCGATTTCTTTTGCTATTCTTAACGCTTCCCTTTCTAGCTCCTTCATTTGCGGACCTTTCACAAGCTTTGTGGTATAAATTTCTTCATCAAAGGTGCTCTCCACTCCAAATAATGTTTTATTAATTTCAAACTGATCCCATTTCCTGTTAAGGACAAATCATATAAGCATATACTGGGAGAAACATACTATCAAGTACCGGAGAAATGTAGACAGTTAAAGATGACAACCCAAAATATGATACATATAGATATATCATGAGCTGAAAGTCACAGTATAATGCCTCGGACCACTAAAACAGCAAGGAATAGTAAAACTTGAGCCACTAAAAATGCTAAGAGGGTGGCCTGAAGCGGCATTCAATTCTAAATTTTGGGTACAACATACCTATTGTCTGTGGCATCAAAGATATTCTCAAGATCAGGACGCTGAGTATCATTATCTTCAGGGATCCAGCGCTCGAGTTGTCTCCCTTTCCCAGCCAAATGTAACTTTGATATTGAGGAATCAATCATTATATTTATATCCTGCCGTTTTTCACCTTGGAGTCCTTTTTCCACATCATTCCCAGTAACAGAAACATCCTAACACAAAATACAATAATTAACATTCAAGGAAACGAATTTAATGTGTGTACATTTCAATGAACAATCTGGAATAACAAAATCTCAATTACTACAAAATTCAAAATGCAGTTTCACCTTTGCTAAAACTTGCACAAGCTCTGTAGCAGGTATTATTAAAGTCTTTGAAGGAGGTACTGTAATGATATCAGGATCAAAATTCTGTCCTTTGCATGACCCATCTTTCAACAATCGAGCCATTTTCAGAATTATACCTACAATCCAAAAGCAGCTAATCAATATACTAAAATCACAAAACAACAATTACATAACATAGAGAATCAAAAACATTCTGCGGATCAATCGCACTTCTTGTGCATGCATTCTAGGTGGCAGCAGTCCACATTGTCAAATGCCAACCATTCACCCAAACAAATTACCCATCCAACAGATGCAGCACAAGGTTAGATGAGCACACAAATGTGCAATCCACAAATCAGTCTTTCATAGTGTGTTGGACACCAAGCATTCACAATCACACAACAATTGCCCATCCAACAAATGCAGTACCAGCTCATATGCACAAGCAAATGCGCAATCTATCATAATATTGCAAAAATCACAAAAACTACATATACAATGTAGCACTCCAGCTAAGTCCAACAAAACCAAATAATCCTAAACACATCAGAAAGAAAATACATACCGAAATCCTTGTCATCCGAAGCGGCATTAGTTGAATGAAAAATTCCAGAAAAGACAGACCCATTCTTGACATAAACTTCCACTTGTTGTCCAATTAAACATGTAACCACATAAATAAGTCTATCATGTCCAATTTTACCACCATCACCACTACCTGTACACAATAAATCTCTCTAAGAACCTAGGTCAACAAAAAAAAAAAAAAAAAAAAAAAGTGAAGTGAAATTACCTTCAGTGGTAGTAGAATTGTTACTAGGGTTTAATGATTTCCCACACTGTACATTACTACTATCCTCCACCACTCCACTCCCCTGAGAAACACCTCTCCGACGACTGACTCCGTTCCCAGAAACCCTTGGTTGTTGTCCAACTTTCTGCATTCTGATTTTTTGAGTTGAGGAGATTATAAGTGATTTTGGGGGGTTCTAGTGACTAGAAAACGGTGGTGTGACGATCGAGAACCTCCCCGGAATGTAAGAACCGCCCGGAATGTGAGATTTCGGCAGGATTGAAAGGGGGGTTTTTGGAGGTTTGGGTTTTGGTTTTGGAGAAGAAGGTGAAAAGAAAAGGAGGAATTTTTATTTAGTACAGAAGAAAAACAAATTGGAACAGTGAATGTTTATGAAACAGCAAGGCAGAGTAGGTGTTTGTTGTTTGTTGGGAATGTGTGAAAATTTTTGGGGAGCGTGGAGAATTGGAACTGGGTGGACAGTGCAGAGAATGGAGTGTGGAGGGTGTTTTAGGTTTGGTCAAATAGATTTCAATTTGTTTGACTACTATCATGCTTACGTGTCTAAAAGCAATCACGATGTGGACGGTAAAAGAGTTTTTTTTTTTTATAGAAAAAGCTTAGGCTATAAGGCACTAATAAACATACAAAGCGTTGGTGATGGGCATTGGTAGCAGTAATGCTACTTATCCTAGCATTTTTAGGGGCGACCCTAAAAGAGTTAGGGCGATACAAAAAGACAAAATAGGTTGAAAATACTTATATGCCCCTTCATAATCGGTAGTTTATTTTTTTTATCTACCGATTGTAAAATCTCATTTTTGGGAAACTCTATATTCGGTAATTATATGAACTATTTTTTTTTACAGGTCAGGTCGCGGGGGTCTAGGGGGCAGCGCCCCCAAGCATAGTGCGAGACAGCGTCTCGTAGAAAAATTTTTTCTACGAGAAAATTGAATTTCAGTCCGTTTTGGATTTTTTTTCTAGTTTTCAGTCCACTGCCGGCACATCATTTAATTCTCGAGAATAATTGAATCGGGAGTCAAGATAACTTTATTTACTACCGATTATAGGATAATCAAAATTCTGAAAAAATAGGATTTTGGCAAAATCTCATTTTGGGGCTACTCTACATTCAGTAGTTATATGAACTATTTTGACTACATAGAATATGGTTGGATATTTGCAAAGAGAGCCAGGATAATCGGAAGTCAGGATAACTTCATTTACTGTCGATTATAGGCTCAACCAAAATTCAAAAAAAAAAAAAGGATTTTTGCAAAATCTCATTTTGGGGCTACTCTACATTCGGTAGTTATATGAACTATTTTGACTACCGAATATGGTTGGATATTTGCAAAGAGAGCTACGATAATCGGAAGTCAAGATAACTTCATTTACTACCGATTATAGGCTCAACCAAAATTCAAAAAAAAAAAAAAGGATTTTTGCAAAATCTCATTTTGGGGCTACTCTACATTCGGTAGTTATATGAACTATTTTGACTACCGATTATGGTTGGATATTTGCAAAGAGAGCCACTGTATAATCAGAATTCATGATAACTCTTCCTTTCTTACCGATTATAGGCTCAACCAAAATTCAAAAAAAAAAGGATTTTTGCAAAATCTCATTTTGGGGCTACTCTATATTCGGGAGTTAAATAACCTAAATTCCTTACTGATTATGGTAGGGAATTTTTGCCAAAGGTCTACTTTAATCGGGAGTCAAGATAACTTTATTTACTACCGATTATAGGATAGTCAAAATTCAAAAGATAAAGGATTTCATTTTGGGGATACTATACAAACTAAATTTACTCCCGATTGTATAGTTATCTACCGATTGTAAAGGGTAGTTTGGCCATTAAAAAAATGCCTCCGAAGTTATCTACCGATTATGGATTAACCTCCTGATTATGACATTTTTTGTCGTTTTGTGTCGCCCCTAATTCTTTTGGGGTCGCCCCTAAAGACCCCAGGCTACTTATCCTGCCAGTATTGTTTCTACACAATAAAGCTAAATTGAAAGCATCCAAGTTTTTTTGTCTCTGAATAATACTAAGGCTAAGCAAAACAAAAGATACAGGATAGATTCCCATATGACTACTCATTTCTACTTCTTCTTGTTGATAGTTGCTTTTTTCATGATAGCTAAGATGAAATCTTCCTTTTACCGCTTCATGATATAGGAGTTTGAACTGAACCAGTGTCTCATTATCTTCGGCCGATATAGTGACATTAGTGTGCTGCAATTCTTTGGCCCATTGAAAAGCTAGTTCTTCTCCTGTTGTTGCTCCCTCTGCTCCATGGTATCCTAGATGTCCTCTCGGTTCCAGTGATGTTTCTGCAAAATCTGCCATTATTAGAGCAAAGTGTAAAGGAGAGAGGTTGCGGTGGTCTTGTATTGTGCATATTTTGATGTTACTCCCAAACTCAGCATTGAAATCCTGATTGTAGGGAGTAATATTATATGGGGATGTTGTATCAGTTTCCTCTGGCAAAAGAGGAAAATTGTTCATAACATGACTATGCATATGATGTATTCTATTATGCGTGCACAAGTGATGTTTAATCCAGCGGGTAGTTATTCCCATATTTGGTTGGATTTGTTTAAAGATGTGGTCACATCTCTCCTTCTAGATATACCAGCAGGTTGTGGCATAAATGTTGCAATAGGTACTAGTAATTCCAGGTTGAAACCAGGAAGTTAACCATTCAATGAAGATGGTGGTATTGTCAAAATGGGTATTAAGGGAGCCCAAAACCTCCTGATGGACAGGAATACTTGGTGGACAATTTAAGAACATGTGAGACATTATTTCTACTTCACCACTGTTGCATACAGTGCAAGCAGGATTGATGTAGTGAAGTATGCTAGCTGTTTTAGCATTAGTGGGAAGAATTCCATGAGCACATTTTCAGAGGAAGATTCTAATGACTGACTGGTGCCACATCCATATTCCAAATAGCTGCCCATTTCCCGGTAGGAATGTCATTTCTGTAGAGGTTTTCAATTTTTTCCTTGTAAAGCTCTTTGACAGAGAAAGCACCTTTATCATTGAGATCCAATATTATTCTATCTTCTTCATTAGGATGTGTCTGCAGATTGAAAATGCTTGCTGCCTTGTCATTGCTAAAGAGTGTATGAATTATATTTGCATCCCAGTTGCCATCTGGAAGAAGAATTGACTCTAACCTCTCAACATTATGGGGGCAGTTCTATAGTTTTTGCAACTTCTGAGATGTGTTTGGAATCCAGTTGTCTTCCCAAATCTTTATCTTTTTCCCATTTCCAATTTTCCAGAAGCAATGATGTTGTATGTTGTTGATGCCCTCTAGAATTCCTTTCCAAACCCATGAGTCTCCATGTTTAGATTTTGTATCCATGTTGAGGACATTCCTTCCAAGTAGATATTTGGCATCCATGAGCTTGTACCAGAGGGAGTCTTGATCTTGTTCTAGTCTCCATCCAATTTTTGTAATCATTGAACTATTGAACAATTCCATATTCATAAATCCTAACCCCTCCAGCTCTTTGGGTTTCCACACTGCAGTCCAAGCTTCAGGGTAGTAGCCAGTAGGATTTTTTATATTTTTTCCCCAGAAAAAATCTCTTTGAAGGTTGTTGATATCTTTGCATGTTTTCTTTGTCACCTTGAAGCAGTTCATCTAATATATGCAGAAGAAGTGACAGATTTTATGAGAATTTCCCTTCCAGCAGGATTTAGAGGGGTATTCTTCCAGCTAGTGAGTCTCACCTTCAGCTTTTCCACTCCAGGTTTGAAATAAATAATTTTGCTTTTATGGGTGAAGAGTGGTGAACCTAGATATTTATCATCCAGTTGAAGAATTTGAACTCCCATAGAGCTTCTAATTTGAGGGATGAGGTCTGGATTGGTGTTTTTTCTGAAGAAAACTCCTGACTTGTTGAAGTTGATTAGCTGCCCAGAAGTGCTGCCAAAGATTTGGAGAATCTTCATAATGTTTTGAGCTTCAGTAAGATTGGCTTTGCAGAATATCATGCAGTCATCAGCAAACAGGAGATGTCTGATAGAAGGAGCGGCTTTGCATATTTTGAATCCAATAATTATGCCTAGGTCCTCAGCATGAAGGAGAGTTCTTGACAAAGCTTCCATGCAGAATAGAAACAGATAAGGGGAGAGGGGATCTCCTTGCCTTAGACCTCTTGATGGTTTAAAAAAATTTGTCAGGAGAACCATTGATAATCACCGCAGAGGTGGAAGTTGATATACATTGTAGAATTTTGTTGCACCATCTTTCATCAAATCCAATTTTCTTCATAATAGTTATCAGGAATGTCTAGTCAACTCTATCAAAAGTTTTTGCCATATCAATCTTGATGCCCATAAAGCCAGTGTTCCCTTTCTTTTCCCTTTTTGATCTCATGGTATGAATAATTTCATGAGCAATAGCTACGTTGTCAGAGATTTGTCTTCCATGGATGAAAGCAGACTGATAAGGAGATATGATGTTATGAAGGTAAGGTTTCATTATTTGAGATAGGAGTTTGGATATGATTTTATAAGTGGTGTTGCATAGACTGATTGGTCTGAATTGGCTAGGACAGGTTGGAGAATCTACTTTGGGAATTAGAGCTATAAAGGTGGCATTCATCTCTTTCAGTAAGTGACCAGAGAAGAAAAAGTGTTTTACCATTTTGACAATATCATTGCCAGTAATCTCCCAATTGATTTTGAAGAAGTTTGGAGGGAATCCATCTGGTCCTGGTGCTTTGTCATTTGCCATACTGAAGAGAATAGCTTTGATTTCATCAGGTTCAGGATTTCTGTTTAGCATTATATTGTCATCTGGGGATATGGTTTGTGGTATGAGGTTGAAGAGTTCTGAGGAGGTGTGTATGTTTTCAGCAGTATCCATTTTGGTAAAGTGGTTTGTGAAATAGTTTTTGATATCATGATAATCAGTGAACCAATTGCCTTCCTCATCTTGAATTGTATCAATTGTATTTCTCCTTGTTCCGATCTTAGTGGCTCTTTGGAAATAACTTGTGTTCTGGTGTCCCAGCTTGATGAGTTGATCTCTATTTTTGGTCTTCCAGAATTTATCTTCAATGTCTTGCCATTTTTTAAGCTCTTCCCTTGCACCTTCTAGTGCATGTCCTCTATCTTCTCCGAAGTAATAGGTGTGAAGCCAAGTTAAATGTTGCTTACATTCATCTATGTTGGTTTTGATATTGCCATAAACCTCCTTGTTCCAAACTCTGAGTTGTAGCTTTATATCTTTGAGCTGTCTGGCTATAGAGAAAGCACTAGAGCCAGGAGTGATTTTTTTTCCAACATTCAGCAGTAATTTTCCTGCAATCTTCATGATCTAACCAAGGACCAAAAAACTTGAATGTGATCTTACCATTTTTCCAGTGAGGATTAGAATTGAGCAAGATGGGATGGTGGTCAGAACCTATAGCCATAAGTTAGTGATGGTGGTGTTTGGGTATATAACCAGCTAATCATCATTAGCTAGACCCCTGTCCAATCTTTGTTCAGTAAGAGCAAAGCCCTTTCTTTTGTTAGACCAAGTGAAGGGACATCCAGTAAATCCAAGATCAATGAGATCAAGATTGAGAATCTTTTCATTGAAAATGGAGGCTTCATTGGCATCTATAGGATGAGAGCTGAATTTTTCAGTATCATGAAGGACTAAATTTAAGTCCCATATAACCAACCAAGGTAACTTATTGAATTCAGCAGTATTGTCAAGATTTTTTCAAGAATGAAGTTTAGAACTAGTATCATAGGAGTTGCCATAGTAACCAGTGAAAATCCAAGGTGGGCTATTGGCAATGCTGATTTTAGCATTTATATGATTAATAGAGCAATCTAAAATCTCAAGAGATACATTGCTTTTCCATATTAATGCTAAGCCACCAGCAGTACCACTTGCCCCTCCTGGATTGACATACCAGAAATTGTTGATCCCTAAATCATACATGGTTTTTTTCGAGTTTATGACTCTTAAGTCTAGTTTCAGAGAGAAAGACAATGTCTGGGTTAAGTTTGTTGATCATATCATTAAGATATCTTTTAGCATCTTTAGTGCCCAATCCTTGGCAATTCCATGCTAAAGAAGTAAAGAATTGCCAGAAATAAGACAATGCTGGATACTTAGATATGGACCTTCTTGTGATATTGTCATAATACTTATAGATCATATGAGTCTCAAGGTAATTCAAAATTTGATGCTGTAGGAGAAAATAATTAGAAGGTTTGAGGAAATATACCAGAGTACCAGCTGTAGAGCAGTCCAAAATGTCATTAGCCAAATTTGTATGTTGATTATCCATCTGCTCCTGGGTGGGATCATTCAGGTCTTTGTATTTCTTTGTGCTTGTCATGTCCATACTGTTGGTAGTAGTATTATCTTCATTGAGAATAGGCTTCTTTCTCTTGGAATCAGAAATTTGGCTTGAGTAAGTATTGAGAGATATATCATCAAGCCTCTCAAAGGAGTGGTCATTTTTCTTAGCCTTCCAATGACTTTCTTTTTTCGTTTTTGCTTCAGCTTCCAAATTTGCTTTGATTTGAGCCAAAGTAGGTAGGGTATTGAAAGGTAAGTGCTTAGGGGTGTTGGAAGGTGGGAAGATTTGTTCAGCAGCAGCAAGATCAGCAGCAGCAGTTTCCTCATCTTTCTTGCTTTGAGTGCTATTGTTGTTGTTGTTGCAAGCAGTTCTAGCAGCAACTTTCCACTTTGGCAGATTTGTTTTGTAAGATTCGGCTATCTTCTTTGCTAATTCCATTCTTTTGTTTCTAATTTTGCAAGCTAAAATATCAGGATGAGGAGAATCTTGTTCTTCAGAGTGGTTTGTCTGAGCTGCAAAGGTGATGTGGTTACTTGAAGTAAAGGAAATATTAGCTATTGATTTTTCCAGTTCCAATCTTTTAGCATATTTTATTTTTGCTTCAAACTCAGCAGTTGCATCTGCATCAGAGTAGTGTATGTATATCATATCCTTACTAGTTTGAACAATTTTTTGCCTAGGGGTTATAGGTGGGGGAGCAGGTTGAGGGGTTGGAAGGTGGTGATAATCAAGATTGTTTTGATTTGGTAGAGATGGACAAGGTGGACTAGGGTGATCAAGGATTCTACAGACTTTGCAGAACTTGATTCCATTAAGAGCATAAGCACATTCCAGCCAGTGAGAAATAGTAGTAGTTTCAAAAGCTTCTATACCAAACTTTAAAGATTTAGTAACATTGATTGTAACTTTTACCTCTAAGTTTTTTGCAAACCTGTCTCTACCATAAGGTTTATTTTTTCCTTGAAAAACACCAATTGGTCTTATGATGTTTGGAATGCCTGGTATTATGTGTGTTGGGATTCCCTTCACAAGATCCAGATCATTACTTTGGAGAAGAGTTCTTCATCAATTAGCTCAGGACTATTAGCAGGCACTTCAACTAGAACCATGTAATGACCCGTCCCTCTACCGATATTGTCCCCACTTAGCCACTGCCGTTATCCGGCAGTGTGGGGTTTTTCAACGGGCATCGCTGCGGTCATCCTGCAGCAACTTCCGGGGAGGTCACCCATCCCTAGATTGCTCCCGCTCGAGCACGCTTAACTGCAGAGTTTTCTGCCAGCTCTGGAGCCAATTGTGCTGAAAAGGCCTCGATATAATGTAGACGTTCCTTGCCTCTTGGCATAACACCCCATCATACTCTCCCACACGAGCATAAGCGAACCGTCCGTAGTTGTATCCCAACTAACACCGATATTGTTCCTACTTACCCACTACAGTTATCCAGCAGTGTAGGAATTTCAGCGGCACTACTGCGGATATCCAACAGAAGTTTCCCGAGAGGTCACCCATCCTTTGACTACTCCTGGCCGAGCACGCTTAACTGAGAAGTTTTTTTCCCATAAATTAGTCAAGTGAACCCATCAAGCCTCGGTGTTTGGAAATGACAAATCATTACTTATATTCCATTCGGATAACCACTGCCGAAATCGAGGTATTATAATACCGCCACCTTAAATTGGAGCCGTCCTCGGCTCCTGAATATATTCTCAATCCCAGATCTTCGACGTTCCCTGCCCCTCATGAGAAGCACCTGGACCAACCCCGTCTAGCATACCTTCCCACCCTTGGCAGGTGACCCGTCGTCGGCTCTGATACCATTTTTAATGACCCGTCCCTCCACCGATACTGTCCCTACTTAGCCACTGCGGTTATCCGGAAGTGTGGGTTTTCAACGGGCATCGCTGCGGTCATCCAGCAGCAACTTCCCGGGAGGTCACCCATCCCTGGATTGCTCCCGTCCGAGCACGCTTAACTACAAATTTTTCTGCCAACTCTGGAGCCAATTGTCTTTGAAAAGGCCTCGGTATAATGTAGACGTTCCTTGCCTCTTGTGAGACCAGTATCTGGCATAACACCCCATCATACTCTTCCACCCGAGAACAAGCAAACCGTCTGTAGTTGTATCCCAACTAACACCGATATTGTTCCTACTTACCCACTGCAGTTATCCAGCAGTGTAGGAATTTCAGCGGCACTACTGCGGATATCTAACAACAGCTTCCCGAGAGGTCACCCATTCTGTGACTACTCCCGGCCGAGCATGCTTAACTGAGAAGTTTTTTTCCCAAAACTCAGTCAATTGAACTCATCAGGCCTCGGTGTTTGGAAATAACAAATCATTACTTATATTCCATTCGGATAACCACTACCAAAATCGAGGTATTTCAATACCACCACCTTAAATTGGAGTCGTCCTCGGCTCCTGAATATATTCTCAAGCCCAGATCTTCGACGTTCCATGCCCCTCATGAGAAGCACCTGGACCAACCCCGTCTAGCGTACCTTCCCACCCTTGGCAGGTGACCTGTCGTCGGCTCTGATACCATTGTAATGACCCGTCCCTCTACCGATACTGTCCCCATTTAGCCACTACGGTTATCCGGCAGTGTGGGGTTTTCAACGGGCATCACTGTGGTCATCCAGCAACAACTTCCCGGGAGGTCACCCATCCCTGGATTGCTCCCGCCCGAGCATGCTTAACTACAGAGTTTTGTGCCAACTCTGGAGCCAATTGTGCTGAAAAGGCCTCGATATAATGTAGACGTTCATTGCCTCTTGTGAGACCAGTATCTGGCATAACACCCCATCATACTCTCCCACCCGAGCACAAGCGAACCGTCCGTAGTTGTATCCCAACTAACACCGATATTGTTCCTACTTACTCACTGCAGTTATCCAGCAGTGTAGGAATTTCAGCGGCACTACTGAGGATATCCAACAACAGCTTCCCGAGAGGTCACCCATCCCGTGACTACTCCAGCCGAGCACACTTAACTTAGAAGTTTTTTTCCCACAACTCGGTCAAGTGAACCCATCAGGCCTCGGTGTTTGGAAAGGAAAGATCATTACTTATATTCCATTCGGCCAACCACTGCCGACATCGGGGTATTACAAACCATCAGTTTGTCAAAAACCCCTCTGGTACCTCCACTTCTTAGGGTTGAGTAGTCTTCTTCATGAGTAGTTCTGATAATGTAGAAATTTCTTCTTCTGTTCCAAACTTCAAGTTCAATTTTTCTAGTCATTTCCCAGTTAGCATTAATGAAGTTACTGACTCTAGTTGTTTGAAAGCAGATGTTACTGCAGAGTTTCCCTATGAAACATCCTTTCCAGTCCTGGACTTGCTTAGTTTTGATATTCTCAGCATTAATAAACACTTTTGGGAATAAATCCTCAAGAAAGGTTAAGGCAGAATTCATTTTTTCTACCAGATTGTCTATGGATTGAGGGTTTGAATTTGAGGAGGAGGCCGCCATAGACCAGAAGTTTTGGCTCCAGAGAATGAAAATGGTGAGAAGGTTATGTTCACTTGGGGTAAAAGAGTAAAAGAGTTAATATGGATTTGTTTAGCTGAAATGATTTATATCCCGGGGTTGAATCCCGCAGGCCATCCAGAGTGAGTGAGTGTGAGAGAGAGGGGGTGGGACCCACACTTAACCCACCCCCTGCAAAACCGTCGGGTCATAAGGGGACCACCCTTTCCTCTACACCGCGGGATCTAGCCCGTGGTGAGTGTTTTACTTCCGTTTGTTTGGAGCATAGTGGAAGCTTGTTGGCTCGCCGTCTTATTAAACCACTACTCCTCCTGTTTTTAGAAGAAGAAAAAATGAAAATGCTATTACCCTCACCTTCTAGCGCACTAGTTTGCGCTCGCTCTGACGCAACAAGGTGACATGGAATAATGTGGGACTCCCATTTTACACGGGTGATGCATTTTTTAATGTCGTTTATTTCCTTTTTTTTCTCTTTCTAATTATATTGTTATTCTGCCCCTTCTTCTTCTTCTTCCCCTAATTTCTCTTTCTCTGTTATACACCTTCATCACAATATCTTCAACATTTAAACCATATCACAAAATTCTTAATTAAATCAAACCCTTGGTATATTGTATAGATTCGTATTTCTTGCAGGTCTATAATAATGAAAGCAAGTTTTAATAAACAATTTAGGTCTAGAATCAAAATAGTGCCATTTCTTATTTGATTAATATAGATGAATAATTACAATTATAGTTGAGAAATAAGACTCAAATATAATCATTAAATAAAAACAACTATTGAGAAGAACACAACAACAGATACACATTTTATTTGAATTAAAAATCAATTATTAGATATAAAACTACAGTCTCAAATCTTGGAATCGGAGAAGATGGGTTTTGTAGAATCATCTCTATAGGAAGGATGGTGATGAGTTCTTGTAAGCACACGGATTTGGCCAGAGCCGAAGGTAACAGAATGGGGGCTTCGGATGATGACAAGCCGAAGCCACCATTGACAATGACATGACAAGCCGAGGTCGCCAGCGACGATAATGTGGCACAAGTGGGCTGCCCTCAGAAGATGACTAGCGATTTCCTAAATAACCCCAGCTGTAATAGTACACTTGTACGGCTAATGACAGAAGACTTACCAGAAAAGTTAAGAGGGTACACGTGTACGGTATTTCCATATCATGCTTTGCCTATAAAAGCAGAGCAATCCCTCAGAGAGAGATAAAGCTTTTCAGATATTTGTATTGTGTATTGGGATTAGTATCCTCATAACCTTATGATAATATAAGGGTGTTTACATTGGACTAATCCTCAATACCACTACAAAAATACAGAATCATGAATTCGGGTACATCACGTAATCGTGTGTCTGAAACCAAAACACATTTTCTAATCGACCATCTAATCACCAAATCGAGTCAAATAGCTTCATAAGAAGACCAAAGAAAAGGGCAGGAACTAGATCCTATGTGTACTGAAGTAGAACCCGAAGTAGGGTCCCCATTCAGAGTTGAAGAAGGAGGAGACCCGGAGGATAGAGCTGTACACGAAGAATATGGAAAAAATTTATTTAAGTTCTTTCAGGAAATCCAATTCACCAAGCATCAACAGGAGATGACTTGTGTGCATATGTTAAATATCTTTTCCGTGGAAGACCCACACAAATACATCGAGAAACACTTTCCGAAGCAAATCACCTTTTCGGAAGAAGATAGAATGGCTGAAATCGGGTACTTACGAGTTGGAAAATCTACTCGTGGAATTTCAGGACGTGTTTGCCTGGACATACGAGGACATGCCCGGACTAAATCCAACTCTTATCTTCCATGAACTCAAAACTTCTCAATCATTCAAACCAGTAAAACAGCCTCGCAGAAAATTCTCTCACAAGATCGAAGCACAAATTAAAGAGGAGAACTCCAAATTACTAGAAGCTCGATACATCAAACCCATACATCACCCGACATGGCTACCAACATCGTGCCGGTAGAAAAGAAAAACTGCAAAATCCGATGTTGTGTGGACTTCCGAGACCTCAATCAAGCATGCCCCAAAGATGACTTCCCCCTCCCTATCATTGATCTTCTAGTAGATTCAACTGATGATCACGAAATGTACTCCTTCATGGACGGTTATGGTGTCTACAACCAAATCCGAATGAAAGAATATGATGCTCCCAAAACAACATTCTCTATACTAGTTGGAAATTTTTACTATGTCGTCATGCCTTTCGGTTTGAAGAATGCTGGCACCACATACCAACGAGCCATGACTTTAATCTTTCACGATCTAAATCACAGAGAAATGGATGTGTATGTAGATGATATATTTTTCAAATCCAAGAAAAGAGTCGATCATGTGCCAAATCTCAGACGTGTACTTTCACGATGCCGAAGTTATGGCCTAAAGATGAACCCGGCAAAATGCACCTTTGGAGTAACTTCGGGAAAAATCCTTGGTTTCAAGGTTACCAAGTCTGGAATCAAATTGGATGAAGATAAAGCAAATGCCATTTTAACAATGGCAGCACCCCGAAACAAAGATGAGTTGCAAGCATTAATAGGAAAAGTATCATACGTAAGACGTTTTATACCTATATTAGGCACCAACATGGCAAGCCTCCTTTCGCTACTCAAAAAGTATTCTAAGTGGGCATGGGGCGAGGAGCAACAAACAACACTCGATAACATCAAAGAATGCTTAACTCACCCACATGTGATGCGACCACCAGTCTCAGAGGAACCTTTATACTTGTATGTGGCAAACACAGATAAAGCAATAGGCGCAGTCCTATTGCAAGACATGGGGAACGACAACCTATCTCCAATATACTACATTACCAGAGCACTGCGGGACACGTAACTGCGATACTCCCCTGCAGAAAATGCTTGCCTTCCGCTGGTACTAGCAGCACAAAAGTTGAGACATTACATGCTCGCACATCAGACATATGGGGTTGCCTCATCCAAACCGATCGCATACTTCTCCACAACAACCATCCCATCGGGTCGGATGGCTCGATGGTATGTACAGCTATTTGAGTTTTCCGTTCAGCCAGCCAAACCAAGGAGAGTCTGAGGACAAGATATTGCAGATATATTGGTAGCTTTCTCGGGATGTGACGAGTCCCCACTTCATACGGATATACCAGGGGAAATAATACAAGCAGAGGAAACTAAACCATGGCTCTTTATTTTGATGGCTCCTCACACGGGTCTAATGGCGGCGCAGGAATAGTCTTATTCACCCCAACTGATGAACTAATATCTAAAGCATTCAAGCTTGACTTTCCGTGCACAAACAACACTGCCGAGTACGAAAGTTTCTTCATCGGCCTCTAATAGTTACTAATGGACTGTTACAGAACAGATTGAATATAAGACTCTAAGTATGACTGTTCTCTGCAGCTATATGTTCTTCAGCTTAGGGTTCTTGAGAACGACACTTCTGGTGTGTCGTCTGCAACTCCTCGTCTTCTTCACAGCAGCAACAGAGATAATCCTTCTCTGCATCTCTCGTTTTCTTCACTGATGCTACCCCCAACTCTCGATACCCCTCTCTGATTTCCAAGCACTCTATATATACCCATCAGACACCACAAAATCTCAAGAATAACTCAAAATGATCCTCATTTACTCCCGACCAAGTTACGGGAATAATTCCTTTATTTTTCTTCTTCACGTGTTTGTTGTAGCTTAACACACTCCCATCATGCTTCTTACTGATCTCCGATGATTTCAAACTCGATCTATGATGATGTCAAACTCTCTCAGGCACATGCAAATCACCCAAAAAATGGCACAAAATCTCGAGAATATCTCACGGGAGAATATTCTTCTCTGTTCTCTCATGTTTGCAAATAAGCTTCTTTTTCTTCTCACGCGTCAGCTAGATTAGCTCCTACATTCCGCCACCACATCCCTTGATCGAGTTAACACACACCAGCGTCCAAAAATGAGCAAATAACACGGGAAAGATATCTCGTGCATTGACTGTGTGCAACTAACTCCCTTATTTCTCGAATCCAATAAGTTACCATCCCTGTTTGGATGAAACAGGATATTCTTAACTCAAACCCACGAAAAAATCTCACCAAATCGGCCCAAGAATCTTCACAGAATTTCCGTATTTTTCAAACCAAATTTCCTGCCATTTCCAAGTTCAAACGAGGAAGATGATGTGCCCCTTATCAACTGGACGCCCCTTATCCAAAATGGGTGTGTGAATAGCAAATGTCCTCCGGGGGCTTTTATCAACTTTTCGAGCCGATTTTTCCAAAAAATGTTTATTTCCCAAAAATACATACAAGCACACAAAACACCATAATAAGTACAAAATTGAGTACCAACAATACAGAACATTGAGTACAACTTAGACACAAAAAATGTGTCTATCAGCCTCAAAATTGCCAAGGACCTCAATGTCACACATCTAGAAGTTAAAGGTGATTCACGTCTACTAATACAACAAATGCTGGGGGAATTCAGTGTCAAGGAACCCGCTCTTGCAGCATAAAGATAAAGCTCAAAGATTGATAAATGAGTTTGACGAGGTATCACTCGCACACATGGGCAGAACCTCAAACAGGCGCGCTGACGCATTAGCTACCCTGACCTCTAGTTTACAAATGTTACGTTTATCCGAAGAAACCATCAAAGTAACAAAGAACTCGATGCCGTCAACATGGTTCGAGGACATCATTTTTGAGGATGAGAACGATTAGAGACGTCCGATCGTAAACGACCTCAAGCAACAACCCGCAGACCGAACTGCCATGGAAACCCTTAAGTAAATTCAAAATAATCGACGGAAGCCTCTACTTCATCACCACGACAGGCATCCTATGCAAGTGCGTTGGAACCGAGGAAGCACGAAAACTATTACACAAAATTCACGCACGTACTTGCGGTCTGGGACTCGAAATATCTCTACAGCGGCGAATCCAACGAACAGGGTTTTACTGGCCAGATATGATACATCAGGCTCAAAATTTACAAGACAACTGCATAACTTGTCAGGGAGCTCCACTACACGAACAAGCGTGCTACATGACCGAAAAAGAAGATTGGCAAACCCCTTACATCGACTACTTGACAGTGGGACATTGCCAGACGACAAGAAATTATCAAAGAAGCTAGAAAGAATAATTAAACGTTTTTTCGTCATCGATGGACAACTTTTCCGAAGAGTCTTCAACCAAAAATCTCTAAAATGCATCGATAAGGAAAATACCACCGTGTAATGGAAATAAGTCATGACGTAGAACACCAGGGAAGAGAAAGACTCTTTATTCAAATTCATGATGCAGGGTATTATTGGCCCACAATGGAAACTGACATCACGGAATATGTACAAAAGTGCGAGCAATGTCAGCTTCATGGAAACTTAATTCACGCGCCACACACTATGCTTCAGAGTATTTGCACTCCATGGCCTTTTCATAGTTGGGGGATAGATATCATTGGACCCATCAACCCGAAGTCCTCAAAATAACATGAATATATCGTTACGGCGGCGGAGTATTTCACTAATGGGTAGAAGATATACCACTAAAGGGTACAACCGGGGAAATAATATCTGCGTTCATTAAGAAACATATCATCTGTTTGCTTCGGAATTCCGATGTAAATCATCTCCGATAATGGTACACCTTTTGTGAACAACCATGTGAAGGATCTCCTAGAATCATTCCGAATCAAACATAAGAGTTCGACCCCCTACTACCCACAGGGAAACGGTCAGGCTGAATCTACAAACAAAACACTACTCAGAATCCTAAGTAGGAGCCTCTACGATACCAAACGCTTATGGAATGAAGAACTTCCACTGGCGTTATGAGCATACCGAATTGCTAAAAGAACATCGACAGGAGCATCACCATATAGCCTATTATATGGAGAAGATGATACCATACCAACAGAAGTCATTGTAGATTCGGCTAGGATATTATCGGCAAGTGGGGTCGACTTGGATAGTTAACGCATCCGATCGCTCGATATGATAGATGAACGCTGAGATACAGCTGAAAAATGATCTAAACAATATCGATATTGACTGGAAAGATCTTACAATCAACATGTCAAAGAAAGACATTTTGAAAAAGGATACCTAGCACTCGCCTTAGCCCCACATGTACAAAGACACGACAATGCGGGAAAATTCGCTCCAAAATGGATAGGACCTTTCCAAATCCGTAAAGTAGGGGGATCCGGATACTAGAAACTCGAGCACGCTGACGACTCCAAAATCAAAGGGGAGCGAAATCCTAAAATCAATGGAACCTGGTTGAAATTTTTTTATGCTTAGGAGAAATTCACCAGCATGACATATATATGCAATTTCCATTATGAAAATGACTTTGCAATGCATTCTACTTTAATATATCTTGTTTTCTGAATAAAACAATGACTCTTCCAATGACACAAGTCATTCTCGGTTTCGGTCTATGCCGAAACAAGCATCACCTAATATGAATATGTGTTCAGAATCGACTCTCCAAAAAATGCATTGGAATTAAACCCCAAAAAATGCCGGCTAAGAGCCTTTTCCAAGAAGAACATGACTCCATAAAAGGTATACAGAGACCTACCAGATGGGAGGAATATAACACACCATCCCCTAACACAAGTGAAACGTCATACCCAAATGAGCAAACACACGAACCTAACATAGATACCTTTGGGATCTCTTCATCCCACTGAGGGTAAGAACCTAAATAGACGAAACTTATACAAAATCTGTCTCCATAAATTCAAATACCATACAAACCTAATGATAGGTGCACAAACACATCCGACAGGAGGACTGTGAAAAAGGAAAATTTCCAAAGACAATATAATGACTGGCAATCATATTCCACGAAAGAGTCACGGACAAAATAAAGCCCGACAATCGCACTCCAAGGCATGAGACACTTTCGGAACTTCAACTCTTATAAGGGAAAAATCTAACCCGATAAGGTGTTTATAACACTTGCCTCAGAAAATCAGATAACAACCAACCCCATGATAACTCCTTGGGAGGAACATATAAAATGCAACGGACAAAATAAAGTATGACAACCACATCTATAATAATCGTCACACATACACTAAATACCAATCACAAACTATGAAATAACAAAGTACTGGCATCAAAAGAAAGCTAGTTACAATTACATATATGAAACAAGGACACTGAAAATCTATTTACCCCTATGTCATACGAGAAGAAGACAGAATTTTTGGAGTTTTGTTTAAACTCAATCTACTCTTAGAGCATCTCCAACAGAGGGTGGAGGTTTTATTTTTTCATGACACATAGGATTTTAGACCCTCATTTACATTAAATTCATCTCCAACAGTGGGTCATAGAAAATAGGAAGGGTGTTAAAATAAATATGAAGGTCTTCGAGAAGGTCTTATTTAGACCTTGGGAATGACCTCCACATCATCATTTTAACTATATTTTAATTTTTAATTTTTAAATAAATTGTTATTAACCAATAGGAAAGAGGGAATCAATTTTATCATTATCCAAAACAACAAATTTTAAAAATAAGACCCCATACTATTGGAGATGGTTCATGAGCAAAACATTATTATTTTTGCTACATACATATGACTCCATAAATAAGGATCTAAATAAAAATTCCACATAGGATTTTTAGCACCCACTGTTGGAGATGCTCTTAGACTCGGTATTGTGTGAGTTATATTCACACGGTTACGTTTAGAGTTGGATATAGAGTAATGATATTAGTGGGTTATTATTAGTCCTGGTCTTAAGGGATGTTTAAGTTGTTTAAGAACACGTCTGTTAGTGGGTGTACTAAGTGGTTTTGAAAACCATAGTGTGTCATAGTAATTAGGATCGTTGGTCGTTATAACGTGCTTCGTTTGTGGAGTTAGTGCAAAAGTTAATTGAGTCATGAACTGTAGCCTATAAAGGCAGAATTTCTAGTTAATGAAAAGTGTGAAAATTAAGCACAATGTGATCTCTCTATTGTGTATTCCGCGTTCTTCCTCTCTGCTCTCTCTCTATACCTTGATTTTCATCATGGTATCAGAGCTAGGGTAGAGAGAGAGGTGTTAGTAAAATTCAGAGAGGATAAATAGATTAATAGAGAGGGTGTTTTTTTGTTTCATTGTGATGTGATTGAGTTTCTTTTGTGTGTCAAAAGAAGTTGAAGTCTGATTCTTGTGTTTCCGCTGGAGTTATTGGTATGAGATTTACCAATGTCTTAAACAAGGTAGCTGATAATGGTTTGATCCGGAGGGCTGGTGAACTTGGTGGAAATATGGAAGGATTTGAACATGGTTCAAAAGATGTTCAGTGAAAGACCTGTAAGAAAGAGGCTTGGATTTCATAGGTGCTCACAAACTGTTTGAAGGTAATCCTGTTAGTAAGGTAGGATTATTTTGATTTGGTTTCATGTATGACTGGCAAGCAAGGAAAGAGCAACAGCTCTAGCTTGTTAACGAAAGGTCTGTTGATGTGGGGTTTGTCTCCATGAATGAAACCAGAAGTGATGCAGTTTAAACAAGCAAAGTAAAGATAAGTTAAGCTAAGCTCTGTTTTATTTTCAGCCAAATTTGTTTTTGTAAATGTTAATGGTTTTGTTTTATCCATTAACAGTACTGTTTTCAGTATGGGTCAATTTAAGTTTATTTGAACTTAGTCTTATTGAGTCACATAATGTATAAGGTGTCTTGTGTAGTCCATATATGTGGGTTTTATATCCCAAAGAAGGAATATGTCGTTGGTGAAGATAGTAGTAGTGTTTGAAGACGAAAGCAGCTGGAAAATTTCAAGTGGTAGTAAGAATTATGATAAGATGTGTCGGGAAGTCATGGATACCTACAAGTTTAGTAGGTTGGTCGCGAGCGAAGCGAAGAGATGATATGATATGTCGGGGAAGTCATATGATGCCTATATGTGAAGTAGGTAGGTCTGCAAATGAAACGGAATCAGAGCAGGATAAGTCGGGAAAAGGCGAAGGTAACGTCTCTGCTAGTTGTCATGGAACAACATATGAAGTTTGTTATCGTAGTTTGAGTTTAAGGGAGGGTGTTGGAGTTTTGTTTAAACTCAAACTACTCTTAGACTCGGTATTGTGTGAGTTATATTCACACGGTTATGTTTAGAGTTGGATACGGAGTAATGATATTAGTGGGTCATTATTAGTCCTGGTCTTAAGGGATGTTTAAGTTGTTTAAGAACACGTTTGTTAGTGGGTGTACGAAGTGGTTTTGTAAACCATAGTGTGTCCTAGTAATTAGGATCATTGGCTGTTGCGAACGTGCTTCTGTTTATGGAGTTAGTGCAGGTAAATTGAGTCATGAACTGTAGCCTATAAAGGCAGAATTTCTAGTTAATGAAAAGTGTGAAAATTAAGCACAATGTGATCTCTCTATTGTGTATTCCGCGTTCTTCCTCTCTGCTCTCTCTCTATACCTTGATTTTCATCAAGAACATCAAGGCCATAAACGAAGCTCTTCTCGAGCATGGTCCAACGCAACCTTCACTGCGTCCATCCCGTGGAGTGCAGAAAGCACCCGAAAGAATGTCATTAAGCGTTGAGTTTGGTAATAGCGGTAATAAACAAAAAACAAAGGAGGAAATAAGAGGCCCTCATCTCGATCCTCATCCATCAGGCATTCAGAATTAATCACGAGAGCGTCCCAACGTTCGTGAAGGGACTCCAGATGGTCGAAGACAATGGGGAAAACCCGAGAGAGCTGGTCAAGATGAACAATTTCTAGAATCAAGCAAGTACGATACATTGCTAATGAAAGGAACATAAACCATAACACAACAAGATAACCAATCCCTTTTATAAGGAAGAAAAATCTGAAAGCAATTAATCACGGTCATTAATGAGCCTAATTATGGCTAACGAAACTAAAACAAAAGAAACAGAAGAAAATAAGTTGGCAACTCCAACAGAGCTCTACAACTAAGCATCACCGCATAGAACAATAGCTTGATCCACCTCCTTTAGGAAAGCACGTGCCTCATCCAAAGAACGACGTGTTGCCACACAGTCAACATTTACCTCAAGGAAGAGCTGATGAGTACGCTCCAACACCTCTGGAGACACCTTCGCCTGAAGTGCCATCCCGTAGGTTTCCGACTGCTCCACCCATTGGGCGCAAAGCTGAGTGCGCACTACCTGACGATGGGCCAACAGACACTCCACCTCCTCTCGGACCAATTGCAAACGATGAATTTCCTTCAAAAAACTACTCCTAATTACCAAGCCAGGCGTTGTTCCTAGAAATACCGAATGCCCCTCTGGATGACGTGCCATGATAAAATTAGAGCGAGTAGTAAAAAAAAGGGGGAAGAAAGAGAGAGAGAGAGAGAAAAGAGCAACAACGAAGGCAAAAGATCAATACTAGAGGGAAATTTATACTAAAAACATTTACCACAGAGAGAAAACATGAAGCAAGCAAAAAGGCAGTCAAGTCAATGACAAGAAATAGACACGTGGAAGACAGGGACCCCACCATAAATACTTGCAAATTGGGACTGTATCCCTATGCCATCATTAGATACGATATATCGTGGAAAGAAAACACGAAACGAGCAGACCGAAATACGTACTAAAAGGTTTGAGGAGTGAACTCAATGAATACAGGCCGCAAGCGAGCATTCGGCAAACCGACAGGGGGCTCCAGCCAAAAAATACCCAGACCCGAAGATGTGATCAAAAGGGGGCTCCAAGAAGACACGAAGACATATTAGATTGATAATTCCAAAGATACATTCTAACACAAATTGTGACTGATTGCCAAGCCCACAAGTCTTGACAAAACAGTCAGGGGGCTAATGTAAGCACACAGATTTGTCCAGAGCCGAAGGTACCAGAATGGGGGCTTCGGATAATGACAAGCCGAAGCCACCATTGACAATGACATGACAAGCCGAGGTCACCAGCGACGATGGCGTGGCACAAGTGGGCTTCCCTCAGAAGATGACTAGTGATTGCCTAAATAACCCCAGTTGTAATAGCACACGTGTACGGCTAATGACAGAAGACTTACCAGAAAAGGTATTAGGGTACACGTGTACGGTATTTCCATATCATGCTTTGCCTATAAAAGCAGAGCAATCCCTCAGAGAGAGATAGAGCTTTTCAGAGAATTGTACTGTGTATTGGGATTAGTCTCCTCATAACGTTATAATAATTTAAGGGTGTTTACAGTTCTGATTTGCTAATTATAGTAGTGGTGGTGAAGGTGGGAAAGAGAATCAAAATGAGTTTGTCATAATTTTTTTGAAGAAAAATCAGATAATGTTTAATCTCCTGCGGTACCTGATAACAACATATTTTCAAAGAAAGAAATCTTTTTGATAGAAAATTATTTCTCTCACTCTCATTTTTTTATAAGAACATGAAGAGGATCTTAAAGAAAAAAATATGTGATAAAGAAGATGAAGAAGGAGAATAAGTTGCAGGGGAAGGTGACATTTTTTCCCAGAAAGAAAGATAAAAGTTAGAGAGACAAAAATCATGATGTGGTGGATTAAAGTTTTGCCTTCACGTGGACTTCACCTTGCCACATCAGAGCGAGCGCAAACTAGAGTGCTAAACCGAGAGGCGAATAACATTTCTGGATGAAGAAAAAAATTTCATTACTTTATCATTCTAGCCTGTTTTAGTATTGATTGTGACAGTGAGTCTCAACATTGAACAACGCCAGGAAAGTTAATTGCGGTTGATATCGCATCATTGGATCCTTTCATAATAAATGATACTTAAAAAACTGGCTTGCAAAGTTATAATTGTCGGAAGCTTATAATGTTGCATATATTGAGAATCCAGATGGACTATTTTTCTTTAATTTTTTTTTTTTAAAATAAACTGCGTAAGGTAAATTTCCTTAAGACGTCTAGAAAGATAACTTACCTTTTGGTTCATTTCATGACATTCAGGTAGGTGTTCGCCATTCTCATTCTCTTCTTTAATTAGTTCTAGTGGTTTTGAAGGCGTTTGCTCCACACAATTTGTCTAGAATTTTTTTTGAATAAGAGAAATTCATTGACTTGTTAATATTATTTCAGCAAGTAATATAAACCTTTTTTTTCTTTTGGAATGGTTTTCGTCGGTTGTCTAATGTATACATAGATTTAGGTCGGAGTTTTATGAACATGGTGTTTGGTTTGATGAGAAAAACATTAATCTGGACTAAAATGAAAGTTCAAATTCCTACTAAAGTATAACCTCAATAAACGAATACCTCTACACAAGGAAAAAAATCTTTTGGCGAGTTTATTTATTTGTTGATAGATAAAACTAGTTATGGGAAAGCTTATATCTCGAGTACAGTGTGCTTATGTGGAAGGTAGACAAATCACAAATGGTATTCTGATTGCAAATGAACTGGTGAACGATCAAGACTTATCTCTGGTTCAGCTGGCATCATTTGTAAAATTGACATTGAAAAAGCTTTTGATAAGGTTAATTGGAAATATCTTGAAGTGATTCTTAAGAAGATGGGTTTTAGTGCTAAATGGTGCAATTGGGTAAGATACTGCTACTCTACTGCCTCTTTCTCAATCTTATCAATGGTTCATCTTCTGGTTTTTTCAAAAGTACTAGGGGGGTCGGACAAGGAGATCATATTTCTCCTTTGATTTTCAACACTTCCATGGAAGGTTTTTCTAGATACGTACATTGATAGAGCAGCTAATCTAAAATTATTCGGTGGTTTTTTTGTTAGTCAAAATGATCTGGAAGTTAATCATCACCATTATGCATATGACACTATCTTCTTTCTAGATTATAGTAAACATGAATTGCACAATTTGTTCTCTTTTATCTCTTTCTTTGAACTTATTGTGAGCCTTAAGATAAATACTTCAAAAACAAGACTTATCCCTATTGGTGATTGTCCCGAATTGTCTAATTAGGCTGTCGAGATAATTTGTGCTACTAATTAACTTCAATTTCAGTATCTTGGAATACCTCTTGGAGCTAAAGCAAACTCAAAAGCTATTTGGGATCCTATTTTGGTTAAATTTGATGAGATATTTTCCTTGTGGAAGCAAAGTTCTTATTCAAAAGGTGGTAAGCTCACTTTGTTAAAAAGTGTTCTTTCCTCCGTACCACTTTATTATTTCTCTTTATTTAGAGATCCTTCTTCTAACATCATGCAATGAGGGTCTCAGATGTGGGTTGTGAAAAAGCGGGGGTCTAACAACCTCACCCAATATTTCGTTTAACAATCTATATGGAAAACTTCAATATAATTCCAAGAGAATAAACTAGACAGTCAAACTCAATCAATGGAAATATATCCAAGATAGATTCATTGATTTTCCATTGTTAACAGACTCCGTTCTGTGCGATAAATCAATAAGGAATCAAGTTTCTTTTTTGCAGGTTGTTACTTTGAAGATTGGAAACTTTATTCTTGTGTTTTGATCTTGGTGCGACTTTCTGTGACTTGATTTTCCGGGATCAAAAGGTTGTTTATTTTTCGATAAACATAAACCTTTTGAGATCAACAAGTTGTTTGTGATTTTATCATAAACCTTGTAATCAAGATTGATTATTTCGTAAATCATTGTCTTGTTTGATCTTGTAACCTAGGAGCTTCGGATTTGGTAACGGGTCTTAAAAATAGAAGATCCGTAACTGTGCTTTTATCATATATTTCGGTATTGTGATTAGAAAGTGAGTTTGGTTACCAAACAGTTTTGATCATTTACTGTTTGGAATACGATCTAAAATAATCTTGTCTTTCCAGTTGAAAAATTGGCAGAAGAAGTTATTGTGAACCATTAAGAAGATATACTAGATTTAGTCCTAAAGAGAACGTATGTTATGCTAGGATGTCTAGTATCAAATATCTATTGAGAACTTCAGTTCTGCTAGATATTATCAAAACAAGAATACTGCTGAAGCTGAGTAACTAGGATTTTAAATTACTTGGTATCGTCTACACGAAGTTGCAGGTTTACTTTTTGTAGCGTCTTAATATTCATTGAGTATTCAAAGCTGGACTAGGTCCCGGGGTATTTCTACAAGATTGTAGTTTTCCTCGTTAACAAAATTCTAGTGTGTGCTTTACTTTATTTCCGCATTATAATTGTGGTTATATTATAATTAAAATAAATACACTTGTACATTAACTAGGGACTTGATATTGATCTTATTGTGTTTCGGTCTTGTACTGTAACTATTATCAAGTGAACATCTTGTTGTTGTATTCTCTCGATCTTGTATCCATAGACGATCACACAAAGTGTATTAATTGTGATTCGCCACTTGGGTTTGATTTCTCACATTGTTAATCCAGTCCGGACTAACCATGTTTCAAGTGGATACCATGTTGAAATATTCCTTTAGTGCTTGTTGCTTAAAGATGTTTATACACGGTGGGTCTTGAATAGGTTGTGATCAAAATAAAATATTGTGGTGTATTTGGGTACCCTCGTCGTTTTAGATGGTGTTGATAGACGTAAATATTTTCATGAATTGATAACAATATTCTCTTGTATAGAAGAATTCGCCTTCAAATTCACATAAGTTGTGGCTACTGGAAATCCGATAACTACACCCTTATGATATTGTGTAAAGGAATCAACACATAAAAGATGGAAGCTCAAACTTTATTATGATGAACAAATTATTACAGTGAAGATTATATGAAAACCTTAAGTTCAGATCTCACAACTATCTCTCCAAGGCAATACTTAGACTGATCTTTCTTCTTTACATTGCTCTTTTGGCCCTTATATAGGACTTTACATAGTGGATTACATCTAATAAAGTCTTTTCTTTCGGGAACTCCATGCGACCCCATCGCGCTGATATTGGAGGGTCAACCTTTTCCTCGCATGGCAAGTCACACTTTACATGTGAACCTTATCTTCGCACAGCTACCACATGACGCCACCACTTACTTCAATGGTGACTCATTAGGGTTGTACTATCGCGCCTAGGTGAGATCCTTCATCTCGCATATGTTTATTCTTCTGGACTCGAACAATAATGGTCGTGCCATATTTCTGTATCCACATAAGTGTCGCTATTTTTTTTTTCGCTCAATGATGTTTTTTCCCTAACTAATTATATACCGCCAAACAATTAGAGTAAAAGTGATCTCTATAAAGTGCATTGGACGACAAGATATTCATCGGATCCAAGGTCTATTGGTCAGACGCGTATATCACAAGAAACCTAATCAGGGATGTATAATGGGAAAGGCACCCGACAAAACTGAAAATACCACACCCAACAATTCGTTTGGCAATCTGAGAGGACTTACTCTAATATACTTTAAAGAGAATCAACTAGACAGTCAGACTTAATCTTTAGAAAAGTATATCAAAGAGTTTATATCTCTATCTCTCAATTCAATCTGCAATCAACAAATAGAAATTTACGAGCCCGATTGAATATAAGAGTAGTAACTTGAACGGCATTTCAAAGACCAATGTTCAAGAATCAATCTATTTCAATCAACAACCAAAGGTTGGATTTCCTAATTGATCGATACAACGCACAACCTGTGATATTTCAATTATATAACAAAATATAATGCGAAAAAGAAAAAACACAGACACCAAAATTTTGTTAACGAGGAAAACCGCAAATGCAGAAAACCCCCGGGACCTAGTCTAGATTTGAACACCACACCGTATTAAGCCGCTACAGACACTGGCCTACTACCAATGAACTTCGGACGGGACTGTAGTTGAACCCTAATCAATCTCACACTGATTCAAGGTACAGTTGCGTTCCTTACGTATCCGATCCCAGCAGGATACTACGCACTTGATTCCCTTAGATGATCTCACCCACAACCAAGAGTTGCTACCACCCAAAGTCGAAGACTTGGTAAACAAATCTGTCTTACACAGAAAAGTCTATTGGAATAGATAAGTCTGTCTCCCACAGAAATACCTATGAGTTTTGTTCCGTCTTTTGATAAATCAAGGTGAACAGGAACAAATTGATAAACCGGTATTATATTCCTGAAGAACAACATAGTATTATCAATCACCTCACAATAATCTAAATCGTATGGAAACGAAACTAGATATTGTGGAATCACAAACAATGAGACGAAGGTGTTTGTGATTACTTTTTATCCTGCCTATCGGAGATTAAATCTCGAGCAAATCTTAGAGAAGACAGTACTCAGATGATAGAATCGGGCAAGATAAGAACACGCAACTACAAAGAAAATAGTTGGTGAAAAGGCGAGGGTACCCAAATTCACCTCAAGCTAAAACTTTTACTACCTATAAGTCATTTCTTCCGAAAGTGATTGTCTATGGACTGAGTTGAGACAATACAACTACTCGGTTCACACTTCGTGTGATCGTCTATGGATACGAGATCGAGACAATACAACAACGAAGTATGTTTACTTGATAAAAAGGTTTGGACTTAACCAAACACAATAGGATTACTTATCAAGTAAATAGGAATTAACGTTTGTGTAATTTACTTTAATTATAATAAAACAATTATAATGCGGAAAATAAAAGTAAATGACACAGCAAGATTTTGTTAACGAGGAAACCGTAAATGCAGAAAAACCCTGAGACCTTGTCCAGAATTGAATACTCTCAGGATTAAGACGCTATACAAATTAAACCAACTTCATATAGTTGAGACCAAGCAACTAAACCTATAGTTCACCTAGTTCCGTCTGTATTCCCACGCCTCCAACTTATGAATAAGTCACATACTTGGAACAATTCCTTTGGTTCGTATTCCAAACAGTCAAGGAAAAACAAATCTGTTTAGTAGCAACTCTCTTCAACCAAGTGATTTGAGTTCGACAAAGGCTCTTCTGTTTATCTATATAAACTCCTCCAGGTTCTTAGATATATCTTATTCTCAACTACCAAAGGTAATTGTTAAGATTTTGCAATCAATACTTTTAATCACAAAGAATTGTATTGATGCCGATCTACACAACTAATCAATCTAATCTACCACAAGGATAAACCGATTATAGTTGGATCTCTATAACGAAACAAGTATTGTGCACACCAAAGATTATGAACCCCAAATCAAAATCTTCAGTATCTTCTTTGTCTTCAAATCTTCTTAGATCTTCAATAAACGACTGCACACAACAACTTGAATCTCTTGTGATCAATCATGCACAGAACGGATTCTGTTAACAATGGATTATCACAAGATGTATTTAGATCTACAAACAGTCTAAAGATCCCTGTCGAAACTTCGATCTAGTTTGAGTGAATCTTATATCAGAAGAGAAGATTCTCAAGCATAAACAAACTAGGCGCAATCAAAGTTCAACCACCGTTAGTCAATCAAATCAATCGAAAACACAAGATATCCCAAAGAAGACATAAACTGAGCGGCCGTAAGAGATTTCGCCTAATTAGGTTACTTTCCTCTCTGAATAGGCGGTTTCACCCAGAATAAGACAACCGAGGAAGTTTGCTGTCACGAAGGATTAGTTTGCTAGAAATGCAAACTTCAAGTATTTATAGACAAGGAAGTTTGGACACCAAGGAATTTCCAAAACATAAAATATTCTCAAGATATGCAATATATTCCTAATTTGGTTTCCATAATTCCTGGAAATGCTCTGTCCAAAATATTGACCGAAAATCTCTTTGGAAAATCTTCAACTAGTAAATGCACATTACTAATTCTCATTTTTCTAAAATAAAATTAAAAACCTTAAATAAAAGATTCTTGACTTATTTATGTTTTGATCCTGGGATTTTCTTCCTTTAGCTATTAAGGAATAAATTTGAACAATTAAAAATATGTGTTATCACATGTTCAAAGTATGTCGACATCCTTACTCTGTAAGTCCTCTTTCATACTTACAATCTTGAAACCAATTTTCCGTACTTCCAAACAAGTTTAGAATTGGTTCATCTGACTTTCAAGAACTATGTGATTGATCAAGAACACTCAATCACCAATCATGGGTTTAACGGTTCTACCAAAACAAGTTTCGGTTCTACCTCCATGTGAGTACTGTGCATAGTCACACTAGCTTCCCAAACTTCGGTTTACTAGGTAGTAGGATCGGTTCCCCACATATATATGGTATCTAACTTGAATGTGTTGCACATGTCCATAGGATCGGTTCCCTTTTCTGCTAAAACATGATGCACCTCATACAAGGATCGATTCCCCTTTGTGATGTGTTGCACCTCTTACTAGGATCGGTTCCCCTTTACCCAGAGTCGGTCTTACACAAAATCACAAACTCGATCATACCATCTCAGGTGATTACTTAAGATCGGTTTCACTAATAAAAGTCATACCAATACAAAAGTCAGGCCTTTGTGAATAGTTTTACCAAGAACACAAACAAGTCATGAGCGATTATAATAATCACACATATTGGTTGTTCACAAGATATGCAATGAATAACAATACCAATAACGCATGGTGATTTCCTTTTCGATTCACAAAACAAGTTTCTAAATTTAGTTCCTTAAAACACATGTAAAACATTGTTTCCTAGGATGAAATCTTCACCTCATACCCATACATAATCACAATAGCATTTAAACGATTATGTCGATGTCTTATTTACAAAGTTTAATGGTTAAGCAATAAACCTCGTATTGTACTCCTTAATACTATGTCTAACTAGAGTGTTCATGCTTCGCAGTTTTGTTTTCAATATGCACGACTTGAAAGATACGTTAGGGAATGAAACAGTTCAAGTCACATATCACTAACCTCAAGTGGAAGGATGATGTTGTCGTTGTAGCTTCTTACTTCTTCACTTCTTCAAGTTTTCGCAATACTTTTAATGTCTCATATTCTAATACTTTCAAGCTAACCTATACGAAGTTGACTCTAGTACATAATCAAGCGACTCTTTAAATGAGTTTTGATTCACTAAAATATGACAACCAAACTTGACATACCAACGCTTGGTGGGTTCAACCGAGCTATGCTATAACAATCTCCCTCATTGTCAATTTTAGTGACAAAACTCTTACATCATATGGATAAACTAGCCCTTAACCCGTGCCGTAACGGCACGGGCCTTGATGTTGGTTCATTTTTAATATCTTATAAAATGTGTCCCGAATACTTATTAACTCCTTCTGGTCCGATGTATGTTAAATCTGGCTTGGTCGTAGATATCGAGGGATATCCCCTGTTTTGTTTTCTCTGTTCTATCGGGTAAACAACTAATGTTGTTAACACACTCCACTAAACCAGAAATGTTTTCCAAAATTATACGCGTTGTCGCCATATAAAATTCATAAAAATATATACTACAAATAATTTTAATGGGAGTTTATACGCATTTAATATCTTAAATTGAGAAAATGAGTTCACCTCCATGATTCTTTATCCCCCCCCACCCCCACCCACCCCCCACCCCCCACCCCCACCCATTTAGGTTTAAAAAATATGTACGTAATTTGTACTTTCTCAGACCTTTTTTTTACTTATTGGGATATATGCTATTGAGATTTTACTTCTGGAAATATATCTTTTGATTTGTAAGACCATATATACATACTCTTATGTTGCTAAGTCTCTTTCGAAAATAAGCCACCTCTAGAATTGTCAGCCTCTTTGGTAGCCGTTTTCATTAACTATTGCATGGCTTTTTATGGTCGAGGAGTATGCGGCTTAATCGCAATATGTATTTTTCTTTTTTGGAGAGAAAGAAATTTTAAAACCGACTAATATGTAATTAGAGAGGCAAGATCGAAGTTCCCTTATTATCATGCATCTTTCAATGATCGAGCACATCTTTTTTGTTACCGAGCTGATTTGTAAGAACATATACTTACCTTGCAAAGTCGCTCATACAATCCGGTCATCTCTTATACCTGAAAATAGGTGCCCATTGTCGCCTCTAGAATGGTCAACCTCTTTGGTAGGCGTATGGCATAACAATCTTTTGTCTTTTCAATGTGGAGCATTACTGGTGACCAATTGGTGCGGTTTCGCTTCTTTTAATTTATACTACCTCCGGTATTTCTATACACTCACAAAGAACAAATTAAAAATAACCTGATCTGCCATCGTGATGGTCATCGTAATGGCATTGTTTGACTTTTCATTCTTTATCGCATATTAATCCAGAGAATTTCTATCAATAAGAAGAGGAGAACACAGAAACGTTATAACCTATTCTAGAAAATCGAACAATTGTAGAGTAAAACATAAAAGTCAGGGTGCATTATCCGAAACCATAACATTTGTTGGCGTCTTTGATTTATTTATTTTTTTGCCAAAAGTGCAATCTTATTGATTTATTTTTTGCCAAAAGTGAAATCATCTGCTTAGTAAGTTGAAATATGTTAGCTTGGTGACCAGTGTCAGAAAATTTCCTTCAAAACCACTATAACAAAACTAAAATTCCAACTATGGGAGTCAGATCAAGATTGGGAACATAAATTAGATTATTATATCAGCACGGTTACACAAGGAATAAATCAGATCCACCAATGCCACTGTAGATTATGACCAAAGAGACTAATACTGAAATGCAATAAAAGAAAAGAGGAATTAACATGTCAACAAAATGCAATAAGAGAGACACACCAGAATAAAATGCAAGAAGAGAAACACACCAAAAAAAATATAATAAATGCAGACATACAAAGAAACAGATACTATTCACATGTATTGTTTTATTTGGTGCAAGGCTTCATAATGCTTAATCTTCGGCAATGGTAGATGTAGAGAAACCTTCAGGCATCTTCTGAAGGCAGGGTTTTTTACGAGGTGATCATTATCGGCAACATACTCATTTTCATCGCGGATGATTATTCCGGTATTCTGGGAAAATATGGTTGGAGTTGGTGTTGCTGGGAGCGAAGGCAGTTTTACTATAGTGAAGCTTGGGGTATCAAGATTTCTAGGATAGAGGATTTTGGGTACCTGTACAAAATGATTGAGCACCTACGGTGACTCATCCATCTCCCTAAAACCTAACGCACACGTGCATAAAATGGGTGTGGTCTGGATAACCATGGCCATTGATTTATCTTTCCCCATGACAAATCTGGACCACCACTAACACATGCAAAGTTAACCAAATTATGCTTTTTAGTATATTAAAATAAAATATATTAGATTTCAATATAAAATAGAATATTACAATGACCATAATCTAATCTAAAATATATTATATATTAGATTTTAATATAAAAGAGAATACTGCAACAACAAAAAATAGAAAAAAATTAATTGAAGACTTAAGTTTGTTCAATCTAAGCTTTATACATGATGTTTGTGATTAACAATTAAAAGCACGCCTAGTTGCGGGGGGTGGCAACAGTGGTATCCGGTGATTTTGTTGTGGTGGCGTGTGACGGCCCGGATTTTCAGACTTCTAGCAGACACAGATTCGACCTTGTGGGTCGGGTCCCATCCAGCTAGCAAATCCAAATTTCTGGACCGCCACTCGTGTAAGACCAGATTTTTTGTTTTAAAAGATTTCAATAATTCAGGCTCAATTAAATTTACTAAATGAAATGTAATCTTACTTTTAAAATTACAAAACTTTCAAATAATAATTACAAAATCAAAAGTATCAAATTAAAACAAAATAACGCTTCGATTAAATTTAAAACGGGATATCCAAATCCCCGTGATATATAATAATTTCTTATCAGATAGCCTTCTTCGTTCTCTGTGGAAAGGGAGGAAAAGGGGTGATCAACCACAGCCCAGTATGAAGTTTCCAAAAATAATAGAGTGCATCGAAAAACAAACAAATGCAAAAGATACAATGATTAAAACCATGCACGAAAATTCACAACACTACTTACACCATTCTCAACTACAAATACTTAACATTTTTTTACTCAAATCTTCAATCTTAAATTCTAGATCCTTAATCTAAAATTATTTACTAATGGAGATACAAATTCATTAATTTAATTAAGAGAAAATTTGTAATGAAAAAAAATTAATAAATCATTTATTATGAGAAATTAGTGAAAAAAATATTATGGAAATTAATAAATTATTTATCATTAGCAATTAGTGTGAAACACTAATTAGTTAGGCATTTATTATATTAATCATTTTTATATTATATTTTCCTTAATATGTCATTAAGTGATAGTATTATGAGAGAAATTACATCCATAGATTTATGTATTGGGAGAGTAAATCTCAACCACCACTTACATAGGCTAACTTAGCCAAACTGTGCTTTATATTCTTGACAAATTACAAGAATTCGTTACAGATACGCTTGATTCTCGAATTCAACAACACAATAACATGTATACATTCAATCCTTAAATGTCGCTGTTGACATTATGATAACAAAGAATATTACTCCCCCTAAAGGTAAGATAGGTAAATTTTATCAATCCGCAAGTCTTTGTTATTCCTTTGTAATGATATGTTACTCCCTCTTAGTCTATTCTTTCACTCTTTCGTTAGATAAATGTTTAACCACCAATGTCCATTCCCTTAGTGATACCAATTAATATAAAATCAATGCCAGTATCACTTGTTTACTCCATATATTTCTTCCCCTTTTTGTCACAAAATGACAAAGAAACGAAAAAATAAAGGACAAACCGAAAAGAATCTTACAAATCTCAAAATAGACTTGCAACCTATAGAGTTAAGCACGAGGGTTCCACACACCATTTTTGATAACCAATATCAAAACCGAAACTACAAAGTAAATTTTTTTGATATGTTATCAAGGAAACAATTGCCCGAAGCATTTTTCCCTAATAGTTTAGCAAACCAAAAATCAACTAAGCACCTTAGCCCCTTTGCTAAACCGATTGTAAAAATACAATCGCTTGTTCGATAAGACCAAAATAAAGATAACTCTATTTTTCTCATCAGGTTCTAATTATCCATATAATTTATACCTTTCAGTTTTAAACAAGACAAGTACTAGGTTAGTTGACTAGCATTTCTTATTAAGGCATTCAATTAGACTTGAATAACCGAAACCTCCACTTTGATAAGTCTAACTAAGATCAGAATTAACTTAGTTTCTCTTATCCGGAATCGAATTGGACTAAAAAATTCATCCAGTAAACCTTTTCTTTCGTTAAGCCATAAACAATTCATACAAACCAAATAAATCAACTTGCATAATTATTCACCTCAACCAGAAGCAATTGAAACAACATAGACATTAAAGCATGATGCGGTCGTCAGCCGACACAAATATAATTACACTTTCTTACTACTCAAAATATAAATATAGCAAGGGCAAGAAAGGATCGATCCCACAGAGAGGTCTAGGTTGTCAATATGTTATGGTTTCCTATATAAAACACCGAGGATTTTCAGATTTTTATAAACGGAAATAAATAAAAGCAAAACAAATAAAAGTAAACACGCAAATCAAGGATGTGAAATATTGGATAAAGGTTTCATCTTCAATTGTAAACAAGTTTATGAATATATGAATAGAATTCGTATTTAATCTCACTATCATCAAAAGCCTAGAGAATCAAGAGAGCAAGATAATCTATTAATTTCCTAATTCATCACACACACATTAGGGCTGCGTATGTGAATTCTACCTAAAGAATAACCTAACGCCTTGCGCTAATTAAGTTCAATTCCTAGGAGCATTAAGTTTCGAAATAGGCTAATCAATGCAATTGTAATACATTGCGCAAACAATTCGGACAAAGGTCAATTTCTACATATGATTACAAGGATGTATCACTACAACCTAGAATCATATCATGCTACTCGTATTCAAGGTTATCGCTCGATGAAAACCCTAAAATAGCTATAGATATGGATGTGAGTTCAATCAATTCTAGACTTAACTAAACAAACATTCAATCATATTGCAATCCATCAATCATGCAATTATTGTAACCCGTAGAAATCATACGATAATATTGAGAGAAAACTAATTCATAAAAATCATAACTTGTTTGCAAAATCCAACTACATCTTCAACCAATAATAAAAACTTAGTTCATATTCATGGAGTTCATAACAAGAAGGAAGAGAAAACCTATCATGTTATCTAAACCCTAGAACACAAAAGTAGGAGAAGTTCTCCCTAATAGAGATATATCTAGGTTTAGAGAAAAAGTTCTATTTATATGCCTCTCCCAAAAGGATACCCAAAGTAGGTCAAGTCTTCTCCAAACCCGTCTCAAATTCGTCCACCAAGCCCAGGAGTGAAAAATATGTCTCTGGAATTTTGGGTCCAAAAGCGTCGCCGGAATTGCTGACGTCATCGCCGGAATCCGGCCACCGGCGCCGGAATCCGACAGCCGGAAAAAATATCTCCAGACAATGAACCATCAGAAACTATCACCAAGTAATTCTGCACTTCCAGTAGTTCCACTTTGCTTCTCTTCACTCCACACATTCACAAAAACCATTTTAGCCAAAACTTCTTACCTTGCGAAAAAACACCCAAACGCGTGACCCGTAGCTCATATGTCCGGCCATAAATTCTTGCATCCGACTCATACCCCCCTCGCGATTCACTGAAATATTGCGATCGACACTTTAACCTCTGAAATCCGGCTACCGGAACTATGCTTACCGGTGCGCCATTTTCACTCCGTTTTCGCACTATTTCTGCGGCTTCAAAACACTTCTCAGTTCCATACTCGTACTATCCTCTTTAATTGCACTTCATAACCCGCAAACATGCACCGCTTATATCACAAACATCTCGCAGCTTCATCGCAAAGATCGTAAATCTACAAAGAACATCTCATTCGTTGCGGGTGCACAACAACTTTCTCGTGGCAAGCAGTTCAGAGTTCATATCATTCCATTCTCTCAATAACCAACACCATAACTCTCTCGATTCAGTTCATTAATCACTGTGAGTCGTGCGGCGACAAGCATCACAAAGAATAATTATAGCACCTATCTCTGTCTCCAAACCACCAAAGCACCAACTTCTCAATCTCGGTCTCACCCTCGCTCCATTAGTACCCGACTAGCTCCACTCGCATTCTCGGTGCTAGTTACGACACCATTACGTCATCGAAGTCTCCCTGCAGCCTCACTCCAAGCCATTCAACACCACCGCCAATAATGGCAGCAATAGCCTTGATTCCCTGTCCTTGTACAACTCCACTCCATCCTTCACGGTGAGCCCATGGGTAATATCGCACATACCGGTGGCATTATCGCTGCTCGAACTTCATCTCGCTCGCATTAAACAGACCCACCATTGCTTCGCAACCTCCACCTACAAACTCGGTTCAAGCACCCAACAGTTCACAATCTCGCATCTCTCCAAAGAACATCAAGCTAGCCATTTCAATCCATACCATCTTCCATTGTGTACACTCAGCCAAAGTGCACAACCGTGACCTCCCATTTACTTCCACTTCCTTTTAAATCAAATTGCAACTACTCCTCACTAGCCGTCCACCCGCAATGCCATTTCATTCACTCAAGATCACTACTTCAGCCTTCCACACACAATCCGAGGCTCCATAAACCGCCATAACCTACTGCCATGCACGATCCCGCACAACCCTGTCAATACTTATGCCGAGACTTGAAACAGACCATCGACCCGCAAAGACACCTCTCCTCGAGCTTCATCGATTGCTGCAGCTAATCCAAGACCATTACTACCACCTGACACCACCTGCATCTCGTATTTGTGCGTTGCACTAACATTACCTCCTCCGCATCTCGGGTTCCATTTCAGTTCAATTCTCATCTTTCAAATTCTCTGTAACTTCAATCTGTAGCTCACTACCAACTCCATATGCAGCTTCATAATACCCATTCTTCTTGGCATTCCCTGTAGTACCACCAAGCTCATCATCACTGGCTATCTGCATCTCTAGTTGCACCAGTAAATCCCATTGTACCCTGGGTTTTGTCACACACGCACCAAGGCACTCCCTAACCCGCCTTCTTAGCTTCTCTCGGCTTGGAACCGAACTTCAAAACCCACGTAACTCTTGGCAATGCTAGTTCAGGGCATTATCACAAGCATCTTATGTGCCATTATCTTTGGTGTTCACCATTATGAACTGTTGTTGATCCTAACCAATTCCATCTCCTTCCCTGCAACATACACACAAAACCCATTCATTTAAACATTCAACAGACTCAAATCCCTCTTTCAATCTCCTTGTTCATCATCGTCAATCAACGGCAGAGCTCATCCTTCTTTCTCGGCATTTTTCGATTTAAACTTCCCCAAAACCATCGACCTCTCGGGGTCATTCATTGTATTGCTCTCGAAATGCTCTCTTGAACCTTGTAAGGGACCATGGCTAGCCGGCAATTGCTCCTAGGTGCAGCGGTAGAGAAAAGAACAGGACTGAACTGATTTAGAAGTGAGACACACGACCTAATTCTCGTAGTTATAGGAAGTAAAGTAGAAGTAGGTGGCCCTTAGTAAATTGATTGGGTGCCTATAACATTGTTTGAATTCTAGCTTCCCCGAATATTTGACATGACTTCCTTTAGTTCCTCTCGACAAGCCACCCCTTAACGTAATGAATGCCCCTTAACATACGGTGGGGTGGCAATAGCACTCGGCCTATAAAATGACCATTTTGCCCTTTTGTCTTCCGAGTTCTTCTTTGCTCATAACTTCTTCATACGAACTCGGAATGACTCCATTCTTTCGCCATTGTCTTCATCTTCTCGTCCCTCTACACAATGAAAAGTAGAAATCTTGTATTTGAACGAGTTCCAATTGGTCTTTTTGCTCCAAATGACTCCATTGCACCTAATAAACTCAAAAGCACACATAAGATACATAATTTACAAGAAAACTCGCAAAGAAAGCATAAATACTAGATATTAAATACGGTGTATTCTACACCTATCAAATTCCCCCACACCTAGACTTTGCTAGTCCTCGAGCAAATCAAACAAAACAATAAAATACAACAACTCCGTGTCGTCGAGGCTACGGTCACTTTTAGCATAAATATCAAGCCTTTAAACCCCTAGGTGTCCCTAGTGGACGAGTTATAGTCTCGTGAAGGTTTACAAGAGATATACCTACAAAACCTATATTTTCAACTCCGTCTATTTGTGACAAATCAATGAATGAATCCAAAATGACTAAGGTGGAGGAGGTACCTTGCAAATTCAATTCATATATTAGTAAATAAACTCTAATTAGATAGTCGAACAAGCCACAATACTCGGAAACTAACAAACCACAATCACAATGAAAAGATTAAGAAGATGGATATAGATGTAGATGTTGGCGAATATTCACTAGTGTTCGATGTTTCCCATATCCTGTCACGAAGGTCACTTTGCTAAGATGAACCTAATCCTATTGGATTGAGCTACTTGGTTTGAATCCTACATCAACTTTGGCATATACAAGGGAACCGAAGTGACTTTATTCAACCAATATAAAACTTTCTTTTTTTTTTCTTTTCTTATATGATTGGATCAAACTGGATCCAATTTCTCTTTTTTTTTTAGACGGCATGATTAGATCTTTTGGATCCAAGCGCATGCTTCTTGTCAACACGTATATGATAGTTGCCTTGGATCCTGCATTCCACGCTTGTTTAGGCGACGGAGACAGGGACTACGTTTCACACATACTGCTATTCCCAAGTGTCTTTTTATTCCGTTTTGGTCTAATTGGTCGGTCCTTTTTTTTTCTTTTCATATATTTTTTTTTTTTTTTTTTTTTTTTTTTTTTTTTTTTTTAGTAACTCAATCACTCTATTTCATCCTAGCAGTAATAACACGTCGATTTTTAGTGACCCACCAAAGCACTTAGAGAACAATAGATAAATATGGAAAAATAAAAAAATAGAATGTGATATGGTGATATTCGAGATATGGTAACAACTATCACGGTATTTATGATTTCCCGAGCTATATTCTTCCCTTTTAGTTAATTGGTTCCTCAACTCCTGCATTCAAAATGGTTCCATCCACTAATGGTGTCATCCTAAAGGCACAAATTTCTAGATTTCGGAGTTCAAAAAGCACAAATTTTTCTTGTTTTTTTCTATTTTTCTGATTTTTTTTTTTTTATTTAAGAGAAAACTAAAACATATAAATGCTCCCCCACACTTAAACTTTACATTGTCCTCAATGTAAAATTGAATCGTCCAAAGAAAGTCCAAGGTGGGAAATTCGCAAATAATATGCAAAAACAAGAAAATAAAGATAAAAGCAAATGCATAAAAATAAAAAGATAAGGATAAAGATACAAAACCGGTGGGTTGCCTCCCACTAAGCGCTTGTTTTAAAGTCGACGGCCCGACTTAGCTTCTTGTAAGATTCATTCCCCATACACCAATAATCGAAAAGTTGGGGATCCTTCCATAGAACTGTTTTGGAAACACTAACTTCACACAAATATTAGTACAATAAAGCAAAAGTGAAGCTATGAACCGATAAAAGCTTCCCCCACACTTATTCTTGTCCACACATGGAAGTGTATAAAGAATATAGAAGTCGGGTACTTCCACGGTTTCTTGTTCCATAACTCGCATAGTATGAGAATCAAGTATCTCTAATGGCGGAAAACGAGAAACAAAGTCATTCAACAATATTCTCGAAGCACATACATTCAAACCAATAAGAGGTAAAGGAGAAGAAATAATAGGCAAAGGGTTAGATAAACCTTTCACAATCTCTTGCATCACGGAATCCTCTTCATCTTTGAAAAACTCAAGTGAATTATTCACCTCTTTTAAATCATGGTCCTCTATCAAACCTTGCAACCATTCTTCGTCCGTTTCTGCCTTAACCAAAGTCTCGACATAAACATCATCATTACAATCATATGCAAGCTCAATTGGGTCTTCCACAATATTGGTCATAACCGTCTCATTCTCAACATACTCCTCCTTGTTGTAAGGTACATACTCTTTTGCGGATGCAATATTGTCCATAAGGAATTTCTTTAGAACACTCCTTGCATCATCCTCAAGCTCTACCTTTTGAATAGGTTCTTGATCGTTATAAAGATCAATGCTTGAGTAATCTACACAAGTGTCGACATATTCCTCTTCGTCTTCATCTTGATCCCAAAAAGACTCCATTGTACACTCCTCGGGGATGTCACCATGAATTGGTTCAAACGATGTATTTTCATAATAATCATCATCACTATCATAGTCAACATAAGATTGTTCCTCACTGAATTTAGTGTTGTTAATCTCGAACTCATCCGTTTGAATAGGTGAATGATCATTATTACGATCAAGAGTTGAGTTAACTACACAAATATCAACAAAAGTCCCCGAAGGTTCGCCTTTTTCAACATAACTATTCATTTCCTCCTTGTATTCTTCAATGCCTTGTCTTAAAGTGGAAACACCTTTTTGAAGCTCTTGGAGTGTTCCATCCAAATTCTGAATATAGTGTTCCATTTGTTTGTAAAGCTCATTCGACAAAGAAAAAGTAGAATTACTTACTTCGCATTGTTAGGCCAATTATATTCCCTTTGAATGGGTGGATGATCATAACTACGATCAGAAATTGGGCCAAACATACCATGAGCACATTCGGTCGATGAAATTGGTTCCACGCTTGGTTGTCCACAAATTGACTCCATGCTGTCCATAAATTGCTGCATTTCATCTACCAAACTAGAGGAAAAATTATAAGGAAAACAACTATTCTCCCCTCCTTGTGGTTGCTCACTTACATAACCACCATAAGAAGGTTGATATGTATGAGAATAACTCATAGGGTACGTGGAGTATTGATCATAGCCAAAGGATTGGTTTTGATTATACTCCCCATAAGGGTGATAATTGTTATGTTGTTGAGGTTGAAAGCCGTATTGATTGCTCCAATAAGCTCCGTCCATAGAAATTGGTACCTGAAACGAGATTCTCAAAACTCGAATAAGAACCAAAGAAAGAAAAAATAAAACAAAACTAAATACAAATATAAGAAACCAAAAACAATTAACAACCGCTGCCTCCCCGGCAACGGCGCCAAAATTTGATGCGGTCGTCAGCCGACACAAATATAATTACACTTTCTTACTACTCAAAATATAAATATAGCAAGGGCAAGAAAGGATCGATCCCACAGAGAGGTCTAGGTTGTCAATATGTTATGGTTTCCTATATAAAACACCGAGGATTTTCAGATTTTTATAAACGGAAATAAATAAAAGAAAAACAAATAAAAGTAAACACGCAAATCAAGGATGTGAAATATTGGATAAAGGTTTCATCTTCAATTGTAAACAAGTTTATGAATATATGAATAGAATTCGTATTTAATCTCACTATCATCAAAAGCCTAGAGAATCAAGAGAGCAAGATAATCTATTAATTTCCTAATTCATCACACACACATTAGGGCTGCGTATGTGAATTCTACCTAAAGAATAACCTAACGCCTTGCGCTAATTAAGTTCAATTCCTAGGAGCATTAAGTTTCAGAAATAGGCTAATCAATGCAATTGTAATACATTGCGCAAACAATTCGGACAAAGGTCAATTTCTACATATGATTACAAGGATGTATCACTACAACCTAGAATCATATCATGCTACTCGTATTCAAGGTTATCGCTCGATGAAAACCCTAAAATAGCTATAGATATGGATGTGAGTTCAATCAATTCTAGACTTAACTAAACAAACATTCAATCATATTGCAATCCATCAATCATGCAATTATTGTAACCCGTAGAAATCATACGATAATATTGAGAGAAAACTAATTCATAAAAATCATAACTTGTTTGCAAAATCCAACTACATCTTTAACCAATAATAAAAACTTAGTTCATATTCATGGAGTTCATAACAAGAAGGAAGAGAAAACCTATCATGTTATCTAAACCCTAGAACACAAAAAGTAGGAGAAGTTCTCCTAATAGAGATATATCTAGGTTTAGAGAAAAAGTTCTATTTATATGCCTCTCCCAAAAGGATACCCAAAGTAGGTCAAGTCTTCTCCAAACCCGTCTCAAATTCGTCCACCAAGCCTGGGAGTGAAAAATATGTCTCTCGGGAATTTTGGGTCCAAAAGCGTCGCCGGAATTGCCGACGTCATCGCCGAATCCGCCACCGCGCCGGAATCCGACAAATGGAAAAAATATCTCCGACACCGAACCATCGAAACTATCACCAAGTAATTCTGCACTTCCGTAGTTCCACTTTGCTTCTCTTCACTCCACACATTCACAAAAACCATTTTAGCCAAAACTTCTTACCTCATAAAAACACACCCAAAAGCGTGACCCGTAGCTCATATGTCCGGCCATAAATTCTTGCATCCGACTCATACCCTCCTCGCGATTCACTTGAAATATTGCGATCGACACTTTAACCTCTCGAAATCCGACTCTACCGAACTATGCTTACCGGTGCGCCATTTTCACTCCGTTTTCGCACTATTTCGCGGCTTCAAAACACTTCTCCAGTTCCATACTCAAGACTATCCTCTTTAATTGCACTTCATAACCCGCAAACATGCACCAGCTTATATCACAAACATCTCTGCAGTTCATCGCAAAGATCGAAATCTACAAAGAAGCATCTCATTCGTTGCAGGTGCACAACAACTTTCTCGTAGCGTGATTCGATTCATATCATTCCATTCTCTCAATAACCAACACCATAACTCTCTCGATTCAGTTCATTAATCACTGCAGTCAGCAGCGACAAGCATCACAAGAATAATTATAGCACCTATCTCTGTCTCCAAACCACCAAAGACCAACTTCTCAATCTCAGTCTCACCTCGCTCCATTAGTACCAAGCACTGGCTCCACTCGCATTCTCGGTGCTAGTTACGACACCATTCTCGTCATCGAAGTCTCCCTGCAGCTCACTCCAAGCCATTCAACACCTTTGCCAATAATGGCAGCAACAGCCTTGATTCCCTCGTCCTTGTACAGCTCCACTCCATCCTTCACGGTGAGCCCATGGGTATCGCACATACCGGTGGCATTATCGTTTGCCTGAACTTCATACCGCTCGCATTAAACAGACCCCAGACCATTGCTTCGCAACCTCCACCTACAAACTCGTTCAAGCACCCAACAGTTCACAATCTCGCATCTCTCCAAAGAACATCAAGCTAGCCATTTCAATCCATACCATCTTCCATTGTGTACACTCACCAACAGTGCACAAGCGTGACCTCCAGATTTACTTCCACTTCCTTTTAAATCAAATTGCAACTACTCCTCACTAGCCAGTCCACCCGCAATGCCATTTCATTCACTCAAAGATCACTACTTCAGCTTCCACACACAACCGAGGCTCCATAAACCGCCATAACCACTGCCATGCACGATCCCGCACAACCCCGTCAATACTTATCGAGACTTGAAACAGCCATCGACCAGCAAAGCACCTCTCCTCGAGCTTCATCGATTCTTGCAGCTAATCCAAGACCATTACTACCACCCGACACCACCGCATCCGTATTTGTGCGTTGCACTAACATTACCTCCTCCGCATCTCGGCCCATTTAGTTCAATTCTCATCTTTCAAATTCTCTCGTAACTTCAATCTGTAGCTCACTACCAACTCCATATGCAGCTTCATAATACCCATTCTTCTTGGCATTCCCTGTAGTACCACCAAGCTCATCATCATCGGCTATCTCGCATCTCTAGTTGCACAAGCAAATCCCATTGTACCCCGGTTTTTTGCTACGTGTACCAAGGCACTCCCTAACCCGCCTTCTTAGCTTCTCTCGCCTTGGAACCGAACTTCAAAACCCACTGTAACTCTTGGCAATGCTAGTTCAGGCATTATCACAAGCATCTTATGTGCCATTATGCTTGGTGTTCACCATTATGAACCGTTGTTGATCCTAACCAATTCCATCTCCTTCCCCGCAACATACACACAAAACCCATTCATTTAAACATTCAATGAGACTCAAATCCCTCCTTCAATCTCCTTGTTCATCATCGTCAATCAACGGCAGAGCTCATCCTTCTTTTGGCATTTTTCGATTTAAACTTCCCCTAAAACCATCGACCTCCGGTCATTCATTGTATTGCTCTCGAAATGCCTCTTGAACCTTGTAAGGGACCATGGCTAGCCGGCAATTGCTCCTAGGTGCAGCGGTAGAGAAAAGAACAGACTGAACCGATTTAGAAGTGAGACACACGACCTAATTCTCGTAGTTATAGGAAGTAAAGTAGAAGTAGGTGGCCCTTAGTAAATTGATTGGGTGCCTATAACATTGTTTGAATTCTAGCTTCCCCGAATATTTGACATGACTTCCTTTAGCAGTTCTCTCGGACAAGCCACCCCTTAACAGAATGACCGCCCCTTAACATACGGTGGGGTGGCAATAGCACTCGGCCTATAAAATGACCATTTTGCCCTTTTTGTCTTTCGAGTTCTTCTTTTGCTCATAACTTCTTCATACGAACTCGGAATGACTCCATTCTTTCGCCATTGTCTTCATCTTCTCGTCCTCTACACAATGAAAGTAGAAATCTTGTATTTGAACGAATTCCAATTGGTCTTTTTGCTCCAAATGACTCCATTGCACCTAATAAACTCAAAAGCACACATAAGATACATAATTTACAAGAAAACTCGCAAAGAAAGCATAAATACTAGATATTAAATACGGTGTATTCTACACCTATCAAATTCCCCCACACTTAGACTTTGCTAGTCCTCGAGCAAATCAAACAAAACAATAAAATACAACAACTCCGTGTCGTCGAGGCTACGGTCACTTTTAGCATAAATAACAAGCCTTTAAACCCCTAGGTGTCCCTAGTGGACGAGTTATAGTCTCGTGAAGGTTTACAAGAGATATACCTACAAAACCTATATTTTCAACTCCGTCTATTTGTGACAAATCAATGAATGAATCCAAAATGACTACAGGAGGAGGTACCTTGCAAATTCAATTCATATATTAGTAAATAAACTCTAATTAGATAGTCGAACAAGCCACAATACTCGGAAACTAACAAACCACAATCACAATGAAAAGATTAAGAAGATGGATATAGATGTAGATGTTGGCGAATATTCACTAGTGTTCGATGTTTCCCATATCGTCTCAAGGTCACCGCTAAGATGAACCTAATCCTATTGGATTGAGCTACTTGGTTTGAATCCTACATCAACTCAATTGGCATATACAAGGGAACCGAAGTGACTTTATTCAACCAATATAAAACTTTCTTTTCTTTTTTTCTTTTCTTATATGATTGGATCAAACTGGATCCAATTTCTCTTTTTTTTAGACGGCATGATTAGATCTTTTGGATCCAAGCGCATGCTTCTTGTCAACACGTATATGATAGTTGCCTTGGATCCTGCATTCCACGCTTGTTTAGGCGACGGAGACAGGGGACTACGTTTCACACATACCGCTATTCCCAAGTGTCTTTTATTCCGTTTTGGTCTAATTGGTCGGTTTTTTTTTTTCATATATTTTTTCATATTTTTTTTTTTTTTTTTTTTTTTTTTTTTTTTTTTAGTAACTCAATCACTCTATTTCATCCTAGCAAGTAATAACACGTCGATTTTTAGTGACCCACCAAAGCACTTAGAGAACAATAGATAAATATGGAAAAATAAAAATAGAATGTGATATGGTGATATTCCGAGATATGGTAACAACTATCACGGTATTTATGATTTCTGAGCTATATTCTTCCCTTTTAGTTAATTGGTTCCTCAACTCCCCGCATTCAAAATGGTTCCATCCACTAATGGTGTCATCCTAAAGGCACAAATTTCTAGATTTCGGAGTTCAAAAAGCACAAATTTTTCTTGTTTTTTTCTATTTTTCTGATTTTTTTTTTTTTTTTATTTAAGAGAAAACTAAAACATATAAATGCTCCCCCACACTTAAACTTTACATTGTCCTCAATGTAAAATTGAATCGTCCAAAGAAAGTCCAAGGTGGGAAATTCCGCAAATAATATGCAAAAACAAGAAAATAAAGATAAAAGCAAATGCATAAAAATAAAAAGATAAGGATAAAGATACAAAACCGGTGGGTTGCCTCCCACTAAGCGCTTGTTTTAAAGTCGACGGCCCGACTTAGCTTCTTGTAAGATTCATTCCCCATACACCAATAATCTGAAAAGTTGGGGATCCTTCCATAGAACCTGTTTTGGAAACACTAACTTCACACAAATATTAGTACAATAAAGCAAAAGTGAAGCTATGAACCGATAAAAGCTTCCCCCACACTTATTCTTGTCCACACATGGAAGTGTATAAAGAATATAGAAGTCGGGTACTTCCACGGTTTCTTGTTCCATAACCTGCATAGTATGAGAATCAAGTATCTCTAATGGCGGAAAACGAGAAACAAAGTCATTCAACAATATTCTCGAAGCACATACATTCAAACCAATAAGAGGTAAAGGAGAAGAAATAATAGGCAAAGGGTTAGATAAACCTTTCACAATCTCTTGCATCACGGAATCCTCTTCATCTTTGAAAAACTCAAGTGAATTATTCACCTCTTTTTAAATCATGGTCCTCTATCAAACCTTGCAACCATTCTTCGTCGTTTCGCCTTAACCAAAGTCTCGACATAAACATCATCATTACAATCATATGCAAGCTCAATTGGGTCTTCCACAATATTGGTCATAACCGTCTCATTCTCAACATACTCCTCCTTGTTGTAAGGTACATACTCTTTTGCGGATGCAATATTGTCCATAAGGAATTTCTTTAGAACACTCCTTGCATCATCCTCAAGCTCTACCTTTTGAATAGGTTCTTGATCGTTATAAAGATCAATGCTTGAGTAATCTACACAAGTGTCGACATATTCCTCTTCGTCTTCATCTTGATCCCAAAAAGACTCCATTGTACACTCCTCGGGGATGTCACCATGAATTGGTTCAAACGATGTATTTTCATAATAATCATCATCACTATCATAGTCAACATAAGATTGTTCCTCACTGAATTTAGTGTTGTTAATCTCGAACTCATCCGTTTGAATAGGTGAATGATCATTATTACGATCAAGAGTTGAGTTAACTACACAAATATCAACAAAAGTCCCCGAAGGTTCGCCTTTTTCAACATAACTATTCATTTCCTCCTTGTATTCTTCAATGCCTTGTCTTAAAGTGGAAACACCTTTTTGAAGCTCTTGGAGTGTTCCATCCAAATTCGAATATAGTGTTCCATTTGTTTGTAAAGCTCATTCGACAAAGAAAAAGTAGAATTACTTACTTGGTATTGTTAGGCCAATTATATTCCCTTTGAATGGGTGGATGATCATAACTACGATCAGAAACTGGGCCAAACATACCATGAGCACATTCGGTCGATGAAATTGGTTCCACGCTTGGTTGTCCACAAATTGACTCCATGCTGTCCATAAATTGCTGCATTTCATCTACCAAACTAGAGGAAAAATTATAAGGAAAACAACTATTCTCCCCTCCTTGTGGTTGCTCACTTACATAACCACCATAAGAAGGTTGATATGTATGAGAATAACTCATAGGGTACGTGGAGTATTGATCATAGCCAAAGGATTGGTTTTGATTATACTCCCCATAAGGGTGATAATTGTTATGTTGTTGAGGTTGAAAGCCGTATTGATTGCTCCAATAAGCTCCGTCCATAGAAATTGGTACCTGAAACGAGATTCTCAAAACTCGAATAAGAACCAAAGAAAGAAAAAATAAAACAAAACTAAATACAAATATAAGAAACCAAAAACAATTAACAACCGCTGCCTCCCCGGCAACGGCGCCAAAATTTGATGCGGTCGTCAGCCGACACAAATATAATTACACTTTCTTACTACTCAAAATATAAATATAGCAAGGGCAAGAAAGGATCGATCCCACCGAGAGGTCTAGGTTGTCAATATGTTATGGTTTCCTATATAAAACACCGAGGATTTTGATTTTTATAAACGGAAATAAATAAAAGAAAAACAAATAAAAGTAAACACGCAAATCAAGGATGTGAAATATTGGATAAAGGTTTCATCTTCAATTGTAAACAAGTTTATGAATATATGAATAGAATTCGTATTTAATCTCACTATCATCAAAAGCCTAGAGAATCAAGAGAGCAAGATAATCTATTAATTTCCTAATTCATCACACACACATTAGGGTGCGTATGTGAATTCTACCTAAAGAATAACCTAACGCCTTGCGCTAATTAAGTTCAATTCCTAGGAGCATTAAGTTTCAGTAAATAGGCTAATCAATGCAATTGTAATACATTGCGCAAAACAATTCGGACAAAGGTCAATTTCTACATATGATTACAAGGATGTATCACTACAACCTAGAATCATATCATGCTACTCGTATTCAAGGTTATCGCTCGATGAAAACCCTAAAATAGCTATAGATATGGATGTGAGTTCAATCAATTCTAGACTTAACTAAACAAACATTCAATCATATTGCAATCCATCAATCATGCAATTATTGTAACCCGTAGAAATCATACGATAATATTGAGAGAAAACTAATTCATAAAAATCATAACTTGTTTGCAAAATCCAACTACATCTTCAACCAATAATAAAAACTTAGTTCATATTCATGGAGTTCATAACAAGAAGGAAGAGAAAACCTATCATGTTATCTAAACCCTAGAACACAAAAGTAGGAGAAGTTCTCCCTAATAGAGATATATCTAGGTTTAGAGAAAAGTTCTATTTATATGCCTCTCCCAAAAGGATACCCAAAGTAGGTCAAGTCTTCTCCAAACCCGTCTCAAATTGGTCCACCAAGCCCAGGAGTGAAAAATATGTCTCTGGAATTTTGGGTCCAAAAGCGTCGCCGGAATTGCTGACGTCATCGCAGGAATCCGCCACCGGCACGGAATCCGACACCGAAAAAATATCTCCGCCACCTCTTTGAACCATCGAAACTATCACCAAGTAATTCTCGCACTTCCAGTAGTTCCACTTTGCTTCTCTTCACTCCACACATTCACAAAACCATTTTAGCCAAAACTTACCTTGCGAAAACACACCCAAAAGCGTGACCCGTAGCTCATATGTCCGGCCATAAATTCTTGCATCCGACTCATACCCTCCTCGCGATTCACCGAAATATTGCGATCGACACTTTAACCTCTCGAAATCCGACTACCGGAACTATGCTTACTAGGTGCGCCATTTTCACTCCGTTTTCGCACTATTTCGCGGGGCTTCAAAACACTTCTCCAGTTCCATACTCAGTACTATCCTCTTTAATTGCACTTCATAACCTGCAAACATGCACCAGTTATATCACAAACATCTCTGCAGTTCATCGCAAAGATCAGAAATCTACAAAGCAAACATCTCATTCGTTGCGGGTGCACAACAACTTTCTCGTGGTGCCAGTCAGGTTCATATCATTCCATTCTCTCAATAACCAACACCATAACTCTCGATTCGGTTCATTAATCACCCGAGTCAGGCAGCGACAAGCATCACGGCAATAATTATAGCACCTATCTCTCGTCTCCAAACCACCAAAGACCAACTTCTCAATCTCGGTCTCACCCTCGCTCCATTAGTACCAAGACCGGCTCCACCTCGCATTCTCGGTGCTAGTTACGACACCATTCTCGTCATCGAAGTCTCCCTGCAGCTCACTCCAAGCCATTCAACACCACCGCCAATAATGGCAGCAACAGCCTTGATTCCTCGTCCATGTACGGCTCCACTCCATCCTTCACAAAGTGAGCCCATGGGTATACCGCACATCTTGGTGGCATTATGTTCGAACTTCATCTTGCTCGCATTAAAATGCGATTGACCATTGCTTCCGCAACCTCCACCTACAAACTCGGCTTCAAGCACCCAACAGTTCACAATCTCTCGCATCTCTCCAAAGAACATCAAGCTAGCCATTTCAATCCATACCATCTTCCATTGTGTACACTCGGCCGGTGCTGCACAACCGTGACCTCCAGATTTACTTCCACTTCCTTTTAAATCAAATTGCAACTACTCCTCACTAGCCGAGTCCACCCGCAATGCCATTTCATTCACTCGGCATCACTACTTCGGCTTCCACACACAATCCGAGGCTCCATAAACTGCCATAACCACTGCCATGCACGATCCCGCACAACCCTGTCAATACTTATGCCGAGACTTGAAACGACCATCGACCAATAAAGACCTCTCCTCGAGCTTCATCGATTCTTTGCAGACTAATCCAAGACCATTACTACCACCTGACACCACCTGCATCTGTATTTGTGCGTTGCACTAACATTACCTCCTCCGCATCTCAGTTCCATTTCAGTTCAATTCTCATCTTTCAAATTCTCTGTAACTTCAATCTGTAGCTCACTACCAACTCCATATGCAGCTTCATAATACCCATTCTTCTTGGCATTCCCTGTAGTACCACCAAGCTCATCATCACTGGCTATCTGCATCTCTAGTTGCACCAGTAAATCCCATTGTACCCTGGTTTGCTGCTACACAGTACCAAGGCACTCCCTAACCTGCCTTCTTAGCTTCTCTCGCCTTGGAACCGAACTTCAAACCCACCGTAACTCTTGGCAATGCTAGTTCAGCATTATCACAAGCATCTTATGTGCCATTATCTTCGGGTGTTCACCATTATGAAATCGTTGTTGATCCTAACCAATTCCATCTCCTTCCCCGCAACATACACACAAAACCCATTCATTTAAACATTCAACAGACTCAAATCCCTCCTTCAATCTCCTTGTTCATCATCGTCAATCAACGGCAGAGCTCATCCTTCTTTCTCGGCATTTTTCACGTAAACTTCCCTAAAACCATCGACCTGGGTCATTCATTGTATTGCTCTCGAAATGCTCTCTTGAACCTTGTAAGGGACCATGGCTAGCCGGCAATTGCTCCTAGGTGCAGCGGTAGAGAAAAGAACAGACTGAACTGATTTAGAAGTGAGACACACGACCTAATTATGTAGTTATAGGAAGTAAAGTAGAAGTAGGTGGCCCTTAGTAAATTGATTGGGTGCCTATAACATTGTTTGAATTCTAGCTTCCCCTGAATATTTGACATGACTTCCTTTAGCAGTTCCTCTCAGACAAGCCACCCCACCGTATTGACTGCCCCTTAACATACGGTGGGGTGGCAATAGCACTCGGCCTATAAAATGACCATTTTGCCCTTTTTGTCTTTCGAGTTCTTCTTTTGCTCATAACTTCTTCATACGAACTCGGAATGACTCCATTCTTTCGCCATTGTCTTCATCTTCTCGTCCTCTACACAATGAAAACAGAAATCTTGTATTTGAACGAGTTCCAATTGGTCTTTTTGCTCCAAATGACTCCATTGCACCTAATAAACTCAAAAGCACACATAAGATACATAATTTACAAGAAAACTCGCAAAGAAAGCATAAATACTAGATATTAAATACGGTGTATTCTACACCTATCAAATTCCCCCACACTTAGACTTTGCTAGTCCTCGAGCAAATCAAACAAAACAATAAAATACAACAACTCCGTGTCGTCGAGGCTACGGTCACTTTTAGCATAAATAACAAGCCTTTAAACCCCTAGGTGTCCCTAGTGGACGAGTTATAGTCTCGTGAAGGTTTACAAGAGATATACCTACAAAACCTATATTTTCAACTCCGTCTATTTGTGACAAATCAATGAATGAATCCAAAATGACTACAGGAGGAGGTACCTTGCAAATTCAATTCATATATTAGTAAATAAACTCTAATTAGATAGTCGAACAAGCCACAATACTCGGAAACTAACAAACCACAATCACAATGAAAAGATTAAGAAGATGGATATAGATGTAGATGTTGGCGAATATTCACTAGTGTTCGATGTTTCCCATATCTGTCTGAAGGTCACTGCTAAGATGAACCTAATCCTATTGGATTGAGCTACTTGGTTTGAATCCTACATCAACTCACTGGCATATACAAGGGAACCAGAAGTGACTTTATTCAACCAATATAAAACTTTCTTTTCTTTTTTTTTTCTTATATGATTGGATCAAACTGGATCCAATTTCTCTTTTTTAGACGGCATGATTAGATCTTTTGGATCCAAGCGCATGCTTCTTGTCAACACGTATATGATAGTTGCCTTGGATCCTGCATTCCACGCTTGTTTAGGCGACGGAGACAGGGACTACGTTTCACACATCTTCTTATTCCCAAGTGTCTTTTTATTCCGTTTTGGTCTAATTGGTCGGTCCTTTTTTTTTCTTTTCATATATTTTTTCATTTTTTTTTTTTTTTTTTTTTTTTTTTTTAGTAACTCAATCACTCTATTTCATCCTAGCAGTAATAACAAGTCGATTTTTAGTGACCCACCAAAGCACTTAGAGAACAATAGATAAATATGGAAAAATAAAAATAGAATGTGATATGGTGATATTCCGAGATATGGTAACAACTATCACGGTATTTATGATTTCTGAGCTATATTCTTCCCTTTTAGTTAATTGGTTCCTCAACTCCTGCATTCAAAATGGTTCCATCCACTAATGGTGTCATCCTAAAGGCACAAATTTCTAGATTTCGGAGTTCAAAAAAGCACAAATTTTTTTTGTTTTTTTTTTTATTTTTTTTGTTTTTTTTTTTTTTTTTTTTTTTTTAAGAGAAAACTAAAACATATAAATGCTCCCCCACACTTAAACTTTACATTGTCCTCAATGTAAAATTGAATCGTCCAAAGAAAGTCCAAGGTGGGAAATTCCGCAAATAATATGCAAAAACAAGAAAATAAAGATAAAAGCAAATGCATAAAAATAAAAAGATAAGGATAAAGATACAAAACCGGTGGGTTGCCTCCCACTAAGCGCTTGTTTTAAAGTCGACGGCCGACTTAGCTTCTTGTAAGATTCATTCCCATACACCAATAATCTGAAAAGTTGGGGATCCTTCCATAGAACCTGTTTTGGAAACACTAACTTCACACAAATATTAGTACAATAAAGCAAAAGTGAAGCTATGAACCGATAAAAGCTTCCCCCACACTTATTCTTGTCCACACATGGAAGTGTATAAAGAATATAGAAGTCGGGTACGTCCACGGTTTCTTGTTCCATAACTCCGCATAGTATGAGAATCAAGTATCTCTAATGGCGGAAAACGAGAAACAAAGTCATTCAACAATATTCTCGAAGCACATACATTCAAACCAATAAGAGGTAAAGGAGAAGAAATAATAGGCAAAGGGTTAGATAAACCTTTCACAATCTCTTGCATCACGGAATCCTCTTCATCTTTGAAAAACTCAAGTGAATTATTCACCTCTTTTAAATCATGGTCCTCTATCAAACCTTGCAACCATTCTTCGTCCGTTTCTGCCTTAACCAAAGTCTCGACATAAACATCATCATTACAATCATATGCAAGCTCAATTGGGTCTTCCACAATATTGGTCATAACCGTCTCATTCTCAACATACTCCTCCTTGTTGTAAGGTACATACTCTTTTGCGGATGCAATATTGTCCATAAGGAATTTCTTTAGAACACTCCTTGCATCATCCTCAAGCTCTACCTTTTGAATAGGTTCTTGATCGTTATAAAGATCAATGCTTGAGTAATCTACACAAGTGTCGACATATTCCTCTTCGTCTTCATCTTGATCCCAAAAAGACTCCATTGTACACTCCCTCGGGGATGTCACCATGAATTGGTTCAAACGATGTATTTTCATAATAATCATCATCACTATCATAGTCAACATAAGATTGTTCCTCACTGAATTTAGTGTTGTTAATCTCGAACTCATCCGTTTGAATAGGTGAATGATCATTATTACGATCAAGAGTTGAGTTAACTACACAAATATCAACAAAAGTCCCCGAAGGTTCGCCTTTTCAACATAACTATTCATTTCCTCCTTGTATTCTTCAATGCCTTGTCTTAAAGTGGAAACACCTTTTTGAAGCTCTTGGAGTGTTCCATCCAAATTCTGAATATAGTGTTCCATTTGTTTGTAAAGCTCATTCGACAAAGAAAAAGTAGAATTACTTACTTGATTGTTAGGCCAATTATATTCCCTTTGAATGGGTGGATGATCATAACTACGATCGAAACTGGGCCAAACATACCATGAGCACATTCGGTCGATGAAATTGGTTCCACGCTTGGTTGTCCACAAATTGACTCCATGCTTGTCCATAAATTGCTGCATTTCATCTACCAAACTAGAGGAAAAATTATAAGGAAAACAACTATTCTCCCCTCCTTGTGGTTGCTCACTTACATAACCACCATAAGAAGGTTGATATGTATGAGAATAACTCATAGGGTGCGTGGAGTATTGATCATAGCCAAAGGATTGGTTTTGATTATACTCCCCATAAGGGTGATAATTGTTATGTTGTTGAGGTTGAAAGCCGTATTGATTGCTCCAATAAGCTCCGTCCATAGAAATTGGTACTCGAAACGAGATTCTCAAAACTCGAATAAGAACCAAAGAAAGAAAAATAAAACAAAACTAAATACAAATATAAGAAACCAAAAACAATTAACAACCGCGCCTCCCGACACAACGGCGCCAAAATTTGATGCGCGGTCACACCGACACAAATATAATTACACTTTCTTACTACTCAAAATATAAATATAGCAAGGGCAAGAAAGGATCGATCCCACAGAGAGGTCTAGGTTGTCAATATGTTATGGTTTCCTATATAAAACACTAAGGATTTTGATTTTTATAAACGGAAATAAATAAAGAAAAACAAATAAAAGTAAACACGCAAATCAAGGATGTGAAATATTGGATAAAGGTTTCATCTTCAATTGTAAACAAGTTTATGAATATATGAATAGAATTCGTATTTAATCTCACTATCATCAAAAGCCTAGAGAATCAAGAGAGCAAGATAATCTATTAATTTCCTAATTCATCACACACACATTAGGCTTGCGTATGTGAATTCTACCTAAAGAATAACCTAACGCCTTGCGCTAATTAAGTTCAATTCCTAGGAGCATTAAGTTTGAAATAGGCTAATCAATGCAATTGTAATACATTGCGCAAAACAATTCGGACAAAGGTCAATTTCTACATATGATTACAAGGATGTATCACTACAACCTAGAATCATATCATGCTACTCAGTATTCAAGGTTATCGCTCGATGAAAACCCTAAAATAGCTATAGATATGGATGTGAGTTCAATCAATTCTAGACTTAACTAAACAAACATTCAATCATATTGCAATCCATCAATCATGCAATTATTGTAACCCGTAGAAATCATACGATAATATTGAGAGAAAACTAATTCATAAAAATCATAACTTGTTTGCAAAATCCAACTACATCTTCAACCAATAATAAAAACTTAGTTCATATTCATGGAGTTCATAACAAGAAGGAAGAGAAAACCTATCATGTTATCTAAACCCTAGAAACAAAAGTAGGAGAAGTTCTCCTAATAGAGATATATCTAGGTTTAGAGAAAAAGTTCTATTTATATGCCTCTCCCAAAAGGATACCCAAAGTAGGTCAAGTCTTCTCCAAACCCGTCTCAAATTGGCCCACCAAGCCCAGGAGTGAAAAATATGTCTCTGGAATTTTGGGTCCAAAAGCGTCGCCGGAATTGTTGACGTCATCGCCGGAATCCGCCACCGCGCCGAATCCGACAATGGAAAAAATATCTCAGGACAATGAACCATCGAAACTATCACCAAGTAATTCCGCACTTCCAAAGTAGTTCCACTTTGCTTCTCTTCACTCCACACATTCACAAAACCATTTTAGCCAAAACTTCTTACCTCTTGAAAACACACCTAAAAGCGTGACCCGTAGCTCATATGTCCGGCCATAAATTCTTGCATCCGACTCATACCCTCCTCGCGATTCACTGAAATATTGCGATCGACACTTTAACCTCGAAATCCGACTACCGAACTATGCTTACCGGTGCGCCATTTTCACTCCGTTTTCGCACTATTTTTGCGGCTTCAAAACACTTCTCCAGTTCCATACTCAGTACTATCCTCTTTAATTGCACTTCATAACCTGCAAACATGCACCAGTTATATCACAAACATCTCTCAGCTTCATCGCAAAGATCGTAAATCTACAAACAAAGATCTCATTCGTTGCGGGTGCACAACAACTTTCAGGCAGCCAGTTAGTTCATATCATTCCATTCTCTCAATAACCAACACCATAACTCTCGATTCAGTTCATTAATCACCCAGTCGCGGCGACAAGCATCACAAAGAATAATTATAGCACCTATCTCTGTCTCCAAACCACCAAGACCAACTTCTCAATCTCGGTCTCCTTCGCTCCATTAGTACCAAGCACTCCGCCCACTCGCATTCTCGTGCTAGTTACGACACCATTCTCACATCGAAGTCTCCCCCGCAGCTCACTCCAAGCCATTCAACACCACTGCCAATAATGGCAGCAATGTGCCTCTTTGATTCCTCGTCCTTGTACAGCCTCCACTCCATCCTTCACAGGTGAGCCCATGGGTAATACCGCACATACCGGTGGCATTATCGTCGCCGAACTTCATGCGCTCGCATTAAATGACCCCCAGCCATTGCTTCGCAACCTCCACCTACAAACTCAGTTCAAGCACCCAACAGTTCACACCGCATCTCTCCAAAGAACATCAAGCTAGCCATTTCAATCCATACCATCTTCCATTGTGTACACTCGCCAAAGTGCACAACCGTGACCTCCAGATTTACTTCCACTTCCTTTTAAATCAAATTGCAACTACTCCTCACTAGCCAGTCCACCGCAATGCCATTTCATTCACTCAAGATCACTACTTCCGCCTTCCACACACAACCGAGGCTCCATAAACCGCCATAACCAGCTGCCATGCACGATCCCGCACAACCCCGTCAATACTTATGCCGAGACTTGAAACACCATCGACCAGCAAAGACACCTCTCCTCGAGCTTCATGATTGTCGCAGCCTAATCCAAGACCATTACTACCACCGACACCACCTCGCATTCGTATTTGTGCGTTGCACTAACATTACCTCCTCCGCATCTCGGTTCCATTTCGCTCAATTCTCATCTTTCAAATTCTTTGTAACTTCAATCAGAAGCTCAACTACCAACTCCATATGCGGCCTTCATAATACCCATTCTTCTTGGCATTCCCCGTAGTACCACCAAGCTCATCATCAGCTATCCGTGCATCTCTAGTTGCACCAAGAAATCCCATTGTACCCCGGGTTTTTGCTACACAGTACCAAGGCACTCCCTAACCCGCCTTCTTAGCTTCTCTCGCCTTGAACCGAACTTCAAAACCCACCGTAACTCTTGGCAATGCTAGTTCGTGCATTATCACAAGCATCTTATGTGCCATTATCTTCGGTGTTCACCATTATGAACCGTTGTTGATCCTAACCAATTCCATCTCCTTCCCCGCAACATACACACAAAACCCATTCATTTAAACATTCAATGGACTCAAATCCCTCCTTCAATCTCCTTGTTCATCATCGTCAATCAACGGCAGAGCTCATCCTTCTTTTCGGCATTTTTCGACGTAAACTTCCCCAAAACCATCGACCTCTGGGTCATTCATCAGTATTCTTCTCGAAATGCTCTTGAACCTTGTAAGGGACCATGGCTACTGGCAATTGCTCCTAGGTGCAGCGGAGAGAAAAGAACAGACTGGTGATTTAGAAGTGAGACACACGACCTAATTCCCGTAGTTATAGGAAGTAAAGTAGAAGTAGGTGGCCCTTAGTAAATTGATTGGGTGCCTATAACATTGTTTGAATTCTAGCTTCCTCGAATATTTGACATGACTTCCTTTAGCAGTTCCTCTGGACAAGCCACCCCTTAAGAATGACTGCCCCTTAACATACGGTGGGGTGGCAATAGCACTCGGCCTATAAAATGACCATTTTGCCCTTTTTGTCTGAGTTCTTCTTTTGCTCATAACTTCTTCATACGAACTCGGAATGACTCCATTCTTTCGCCATTGTCTTCATCTTCTCATCCTCTACACAATGAAAATAGAAATCTTGTATTTGAACGAGTTCCAATTGGTCTTTTTGCTCCAAATGACTCCATTGCACCTAATAAACTCAAAAGAACACATAAGATACATAATTTACAAGAAAACTCGCAAAGAAAGCATAAATACTAGATATTAAATACGGTGTATTCTACACCTATCAAATTCCCCCACACTTAGACTTTGCTAGTCCTCGAGCAAATCAAACAAAACAATAAAATACAACAACTCCGTGTCGTCGAGGCTACGGTCACTTTTAGCATAAATAACAAGCCTTTAAACCCCTAGGTGTCCCTAGTGGACGAGTTATAGTCTCGTGAAGGTTTACAAGAGATATACCTACAAAACCTATATTTTCAACTCCGTCTATTTGTGACAAATCAATGAATGAATCCAAAATGACTACGGGAGGAGGTACCTTGCAAATTCAATTCATATATTAGTAAATAAACTCTAATTAGATAGTCGAACAAGCCACAATACTCGGAAACTAACAAACCACAATCACAATGAAAAGATTAAGAAGATGGATATAGATGTAGATGTTGGCGAATATTCACAAGTGTTCGATGTTTCCCATATCTGTCTGAAGGTCACTGCTAAGATGAACCTAATCCTATTGATTGAGCTACTTGGTTTGAATCCTACATCAACTCACTGGCATATACAAGGGAACCAAGTAAGTGACTTTATTCAACCAATATAAAACTTTCTTTTTTTTTTTTTTTTATTTGATTGGATCAAACTGGATCCAATTTCTCTTTTTTTTTTAGACGGCATGATTAGATCTTTTGGATCCAAGCGCATGCTTCTTGTTAACACGTACATGATAGTTGCCTTGGATCCCGCATTCCACGCTTGTTTAGGCGACGGAGACAGGGACTACGTTTCACACATACTGCTATTCCCAAGTGTCTTTTTATTCCGTTTTGGTCTAATTGGTCGGTCCTTTTTTTTTTCTTTTCATATATTTTTTCATTTTTTTTTTTTTTTTTTTTTTTTTTTTTTTTAGTAACTCAATCACTCTATTTCATCCTAGCAGTAATAACACGTCGATTTTTAGTGACCCACCAAAGCACTTAGAGAACAATAGATAAATATGGAAAAATAAAAATAGAATGTGATATGGTGATATTCCGAGATATGGTAACAACTATCATGTTAATTTGTGATTTCGAGCTATATTCTTCCCTTTTAGTTAATTGGTTCCTCAACTCCTGCATTCAAAATGGTTCCATCCACTAATGGTGTCATCCTAAAGGCACAAATTTCTAGATTTCGGAGTTCAAAAAGCACAAATTTTTCTTGTTTTTTTCTATTTTTCTGATTTTTTTTTTTTTTTATTTAAGAGAAAACTAAAACATATAAATGCTCCCCCACACTTAAACTTTACATTGTCCTCAATGTAAAATTGAATCGTCCAAAGAAAGTTCAAGGTGGGAAATTCCGCAAATGATATGCAAAAACAAGAAAATAAAGATAAAAGCAAATGCATAAAAATAAAAAGATAAGGATAAAGATACAAAACCGGTGGGTTGCCTCCCACTAAGCGCTTGTTTTAAAGTCGACGGCCCGACTTAGCTTCTTGTAAGATTCATTCCCCATACACCAATAATCTGAAAAGTTGGGTATCCTTCCATAGAACCTGTTTTCAAACACTAGCTTCACACAAATATTAGTAACATAAAGCAAAAGTGAAGCTATGAACCGATAAAAGCTTCCCCCACACTTATTCTTGTCCACACTTGGAAGTGTATAAAGAATATAGAAGTCGGGTACTTCCACGGTTTCTTGTTCCATAACCCGCATAGTATGAGAATCAAGTATCTCTAATGGCGGAAACGAGAGAAACAAAGTCATTCAACAATATTCTCGAAGCACATACATTCAAACCAATAAGAGGTAAAGGAGAAGAAACAATAGGCAAAGGGTTAGATAAACCTTTCACAATCTCTTGCATCACGGAATCCTCTTCATCTTTGAAAAACTCAAGTGAATTATTCACCTCTTTTATATCATGGTCCTCTATCAAACCTTGCAACCATTCTTCGTCCGTTTCTGCCTTAACCAAAGTCTCGACATAAACATCATCATTACAATCATATGCAAGCTCAATTGGGTCTTCCACAATATTGGTCATAACGGTCTCATTCTCAACATATTCCTCCTTGTTGTAAGGCACATACTCTTTTGCGGATGCAATATTGTCCATAAGGAATTTCTTTAGAACACTCCTTGCATCATCCTCAAGCTCTACCTTTTGAATAGGTTCTTGATCGTTATAAAGATCAATGCTTGAGTAATCTACACAAGTGTCGACATATTCCTCTTCGTCTTCATCTTGATCCCAAAAAGACTCCATTGTACACTCCTGTGGATGTCACCATGAATTGGTTCAAACGATGTATTTTCATAATAATCATCATCACTATCATAGTCATCATAAGATTGTTCCTCACTGAATTTAGTGTTGTTAATCTCGAACTCATCCTTTTGAATAGGTGAATGATCATTATTACGATCAAGAGTTGAGTTAACTACACAAATATCAACAAAAAGTCCCCAAAGGTTCGCCTTTTTCAACATAACTATTCATTTCCTCCTTGTATTCTTCAATGCCTTGTCTTAAAGTGGAAACACCTTTTTGAAGCTCTTGGAGTGTTCCATCCAAATTCTGAATATAGTGTTCCATTTGTTTGTAAAGCTCATTCGACAAAGAAAAAGTAGAATTACTTACTCGTATTGTTAGGCCAATTATATTCCCTTTGAATGGGTGGATGATCATAACTACGATCGAAATTGGGCCAAACATACCATGAGCACATTCGGTCGATGAAATTGGTTCCACGCTTGGTTGTCCACAAATTGACTCCATGCTGTCCATAAATTGCTGCATTTCATCTACCAAACTAGAGGAAAAATTATAAGGAAAACAACTATTCTCCTCCTTGTGGTTGCTCACTTACATAACCACCATAAGAAGGTTGATATGTATGAGAATAACTCATAGGGTACGTGGAGTATTGATCATAGCCAAAGGATTGGTTTTGATTGTACTCCCCATAAGGGTGATAATTGTTATGTTGTTGAGGTTGAAATCCGTATTGATTGCTCCAATAAGCTCCGTCCATAGAAATTGGTACCTGAAACGAGATTCTCAAAACTCGAATAAGAACCAAAGAAAGAAAAAATAAAACAAAACTAAATACAAAAATAAGAAACCAAAAACAATTAACAACCGCTGTCCTCCCCGGCAACGGCGCCAAAATTTGATCGCGCGGTAGTCGTAAGACGTCAAAATAATTTACACTTTCTTACTACTCAAAATATAAATATAGCAAGGGCAAGAAAGGATCGATCCCACAGAGAGGTCTAGGTTGTCAATATGTTATGGTTTCCTATATAAAACACCCTAAGAATTTTCAGATTTTGTAAACGGAAAAATAAAGAAAAACAAATAAAAGTAAACACGCAAATCAAGGATGTGAAAATATTGGATAAAGGTTTCATCTTCAATTGTAAACAAGTTTATGAATATATGAATAGAATTCGTATTTAATCTCACTATCATCAAAAGCCCTAGAGAATACCTTATTGCAAGAATAATCTATTAATTTCCTAATTCATCAACACACACATTAGGGTGCATATGTGAATTCTACCTAAAGAATAACCTAACGCCTTGCGCTAATCAAGTTCAATTCCTAGGAGCATTAAGTTTTGAAATAGGCTAATCAATGCAATTGTAATACATTGCGCAAACAATTCGGACAAAGGTCAATTTCTACATATGATTATGAGGATGTATCACTACAACCTAGAATCATATCATGCTACTCGTATTCAAGGTTATCGCTCGATGAAAACCCTAAAATAGCTATAGATATGGATGTGAGTTCAATCAATTCTAGACTTAACTAAACAAACATTCAATCATATTGCAATCCATCAATCATGCAATTATTGTAACCCGTAGAAATCATACGATAATATTGAGAGAAAACTAATTCATAAAAATCATAACTTGTTTGCAAAATCCAACTACATCTTCAACCAATAATAAAAACTTAGTTACATATTCATGGAGTTCATAACAAGAAGAAGGAGAAAACCTATCATGTTATCTAAACCCTAGAACACAAAAGTAGGAGAAGTTCTCCCTAATAGAGATATATCTAGGTTTAGAGAAAAAGTTCTATTTATATGCCTCTCCCAAAAGGATACCCAAAGTAGGTCAAGTCTTCTCCAAACCCGTCTCAAATTCGTCCACCAAGCCCAGGAGTGAAAAATATGTCTCTGGAATTTTGGGTCCAAAAGCGTCGCCGGAATTGCTGACGTCATCGCCGGAATCCGGCCACCGGCGCCGGAATCCGACAGCCGGAAAAAATATCTCAGGCCACCTTTGAACCATCGAAACTATCACCAAGTAATTCCCGCACTTCCAAGTAGTTCCACTTTGCTTCTCTTCACTCCACACATTCACAAAAACCATTTTAGCCAAAACTTCTTACCTTGCGAAAACACACCCAAAAGCGTGACCCGTAGCTCATATGTCCGGCCATAAATTCTTGCATCCGACTCATACCCTCCTCGCGATTCACTGAAATATTGCGATCGACACTTTAACCTCTCGAAATCCGACTACGGAACTATGCTTACCGGTGCGCCATTTTCACCCGTTTTCGCACTATTTTGCGGCTTCAAAACACTTCTCCAGTTCCATACTCAGCACTATCCTCTTTAATTGCACTTCATAACCTGCAAACATGCACCAGCTTATATCACAAACATCTCTCAGTTCATCGCAAAGATCAGAAATCTACAAAGAAGCATCTCATTCGTTGCGTGTGCACAACAACTTTTCGTGGCAGCGATTCGCTTCATATCATTCCATTCTCTCAATAACCAACACGATAACTCTCTCGATTCAGTTCATTAATCACTGAGTCGGGCAGCGACAAGCATCACAAAGAATAATTATAGCACCTATCTCTGTCTCCAAACCACAAAGCACCAACTTCTCAATCTCGGCCTCACCTCGCTCCATTAGTACCAAGCACTCAGCTCCACTCGCATTCTCGGTGCTAGTTACGACACCATTCTCGTCATCGAAGTCTCCCCGCAGCCTCACTCCAAGCCATTCAACACCATCGCCAATAATGGCAAAGCAAAGCCTTGATTCCCCGTCCTTGTACAGCCTCCACTCCATCCTTCACAAAGTGAGCCCATGGGTAATACCGCACATATCGGGTGGCATTATCGTCGCTCCGAACTTCATACCGCTTCGCATTAAACAGACCCCGACCATTGCTTCGCAACCTCCACCTACAAACTCGGTTCAAGCACCCAACAGTTCACAATCTCTCGCATCTCTCCAAAGAACATCAAGCTAGCCATTTCAATCCATACCATCTTCCATTGTGTACACTCGGCCCAAGGTGCACAACCGTGACCTCCAGATTTACTTCCACTTCCTTTTAAATCAAATTGCAACTACTCCTCACTAGCTAGTCCACCCGCAATGCCATTTCATTCACTCAACATCACTACTTCAGCTTCCACACACAACCGAGGCTCCATAAACGCCATAACCATTTTGCCATGCACGATCCCGCACAACCCTATCAATACTTATGCCGAGACTTGAAATGACCATCGACCAAGAGACACCTCTCCTCGAGCTTCATCGATTCTTGCAGCTAATCCAAGACCATTACTACCACCCGACACCACCGCATTCGTATTTGTGCGTTGCACTAACATTACCTCCTCCGCATCTCGGCCCATTTCGTTCAATTCTCATCTTTCAAATTCTTTGTAACTTCAATCCGTAGCTCACTACCAACTCCATATGCCATAACTCCTTCATAATACCCATTCTTCTTGGCATTCCCCGTAGTACCACCAAGCTCATCATCACCGGCTATCCGCATCTCTAGTTGCACCAAGTAAATCCCATTGTACCCCGGTTTGTTGCTACACGCACCAAGGCACTCCCTAACCCGCCTTCTTAGCTTCTCTCAGCTTGAACCGAACTTCAAAACCCACCAGAACTCTTGGCAATGCTAGTTCAGGCATTATCACAAGCATCTTATGTGCCATTATCTTTGGTGTTCACCATTATGAACTGTTGTTGATCCTAACCAATTCCATCTCCTTCCCTGCAACATACACACAAAACCCATTCATTTAAACATTCAACAGACTCAAATCCCTCCTTCAATCTCCTTGTTCTTCATTGTCAATCAACGGCGCAGAGCTCATCCTTCTTTCTCGGCATTTTTCGACGTAAACTTCCCCAAAACCATCGACCTCGGTCATTCATTGTATTGCTCTCGAAATGCTCTCTTGAACCTTGTAAGGGACCATGGCTAGCTAAGCAATTGCTCCTAGGTGCAGCGGTAGAAAAGAACAGACTGGAACCGATTTAGAAGTGAGACACACGACCTAATTCTCGTAGTTATAGGAAGTAAAGTAGAAGTAGGTGGCCCTTAGTAAATTGATTGGGTGCCTATAACATTGTTTGAATTCTAGCTTCCCCGAATATTTGACATGACTTCCTTTAGTGGTTCCTCTCGGACAAGCCACCCCTTAATGAGAATGACTGCCCCTTAACATACGGTGGGGTGGCAATAGCACTCGGCCTATAAAATGACCATTTTGCCCTTTTTGTCTTTCGAGTTCTTCTTTTGCTCATAACTTCTTCATACGAACTCGGAATGACTCCATTCTTTCGCCATTGTCTTCATCTTCTCGTCCTCTACACAATGAAAATAGAAATCTTGTATTTAAACGAGTTCCAATTGGTCTTTTTGCTCCAAATGACTCCATTGCACCTAATAAACTCAAAAGCACACATAAGATACATAATTTACAAGAAAACTCGCAAAGAAAGCATAAATACTAGATATTAAATACGGTGTATTCTACACCTATCAAATTCCCCCACACTTAGACTTTGCTAGTCCTCGAGCAAATCAAACAAAACAATAAAATACAACAACTCCGTGTCGTCGAGGCTACGGTCACTTTTAGCATAAATAACAAGCCTTTAAACCCCTAGGTGTCCCTAGTGGACGAGTTATAGTCTCGTGAAGGTTTACAAGAGATATACCTACAAAACCTATATTTTCAACTCCGTCTATTTGTGACAAATCAATGAATGAATCCAAAATGACTACAGGAGGAGGTACCTTGCAAATTCAATTCATATATTAGTAAATAAACTCTAATTAGATAGTCGAACAAGCCACAATACTCGGAAACTAACAAACCACAATCACAATGAAAAGATTAAGAAGATGGATATAGATGTAGATGTTGGCGAATATTCACTAGTGTTCGATGTTTCCCATATCTCTGTCTCGAAGGGTTGGTAAGATGAACCTAATCCTATTGGATTGAGCTACTTGGTTTGAATCCTACATCAACTCACTGGCATATACAAGGGAACCAGAAGTGACTTTATTCAACCAATATAAAACTTTCTTTTCTTTTTTCTTTTCTTATATGATTGGATCAAACTGGATCCAATTTCTCTTTTTTTTTAGACGGCATGATTAGATCTTTTGGATCCAAGCGCATGCTTCTTGTCAACACGTATATGATAGTTGCCTTGGATCCTGCATTCCACGCTTGTTTAGGCGACGGAGACAGGGACTACGTTTCACACATACTGCTATTCCCAAGTGTCTTTTTATTCCGTTTTGGTCTAATTGGTCGGTCCTTTTTTTTCTTTTCATATATTTTTTTCATTTTTTTTTTTTTTTTTTTTTTTTTTTTTTAGTAACTCAATCACTCTATTTCATCCTAGCAGTAATAACACGTCGATTTTTAGTGACCCACCAAAGCACTTAGAGAACAATAGATAAATATGGAAAAATAAAAATAGAATGTGATATGGTGATATTCCGAGATATGGTAACAACTATCACGGTATTTATGATTTCTGAGCTATATTCTTCCCTTTTAGTTAATTGGTTCCTCAACTCCTGCATTCAAAATGGTTCCATCCACTAATGGTGTCATCCTAAAGGCACAAATTTCTAGATTTCGGAGTTCAAAAAGCACAAATTTTTCTTGTTTTTTTCTATTTTTCTGATTTTTTTTTTTTTTATTTAAGAGAAAACTAAAACATATAAATGCTCCCCCACACTTAAACTTTACATTGTCCTCAATGTAAAATTGAATCGTCCAAAGAAAGTCCAAGGTGGGAAATTCCGCAAATAATATGCAAAAACAAGAAAATAAAGATAAAAGCAAATGCATAAAAATAAAAAGATAAGGATAAAGATACAAAACCGGTGGGTTGCCTCCCACTAAGCGCTTGTTTTAAAGTCGACGGCCCGACTTAGCTTCTTGTAAGATTCATTCCCCATACACCAATAATCTGAAAAGTTGGGGATCCTTCCATAGAACCTGTTTTGGAAACACTAAATTCACACAAATATTAGTACAATAAAGCAAAAGTGAAGCTATGAACCGATAAAAGCTTCCCCCATACTTATTCTTGTCCACACATGGAAGTGTATAAAGAATATAGAAGTCGGGTACTTCCACGGTTTCTTGTTCCATAACCTGCATAGTATGAGAATCAAGTATCTCTAATGGCGGAAAACGAGAAACAAAGTCATTCAACAATATTCTCGAAGCACATACATTCAAACCAATAAGAGGTAAAGGAGAAGAAATAATAGGCAAAGGGTTAGATAAACCTTTCACAATCTCTTGCATCACGGAATCCTCTTCATCTTTGAAAAACTCAAGTGAATTATTCACCTCTTTTAAATCATGGTCCTCTATCAAACCTTGCAACCATTCTTCGTCCGTTTTCGCTTTAACCAAAGTCTCGACATAAACATCATCATTACAATCATATGCAAGCTCAATTGGGTCTTCCACAATATTGGTCATAACCGGTCTCATTCTCAACATACTCCTCCTTGTTGTAAGGTACATACTCTTTTGCGGATGCAATATTGTCCATAAGGAATTTCTTTAGAACACTCCTTGCATCATCCTCAAGCTCTACCTTTTGAATAGGTTCTTGATCGTTATAAAGATCAATGCTTGAGTAATCTACACAAGTGTCGACATATTCCTCTTCGTCTTCATCTTGATCCCAAAAAGACTCCATTGTACACTCCTCGGGGATGTCACCATGAATTGGTTCAAACGATGTATTTTCATAATAATCATCATCACTATCATAGTCAACATAAGATTGTTCCTCACTGAATTTAGTGTTGTTAATCTCGAACTCATCCGTTTGAATAGGTGAATGATCATTATTACGATCAAGAGTTGAGTTAACTACACAAATATCAACAAAAGTCCCCAAAGGTTCGCCTTTTCAACATAACTATTCATTTCCTCCTTGTATTCTTCAATGCCTTGTCTTAAAGTGGAAACACCTTTTTGAAGCTCTTGGAGTGTTCCATCCAAATTTCCGAATATAGTGTTCCATTTGTTTGTAAAGCTCATTCGACAAAGAAAAAGTAGAATTACTTACTTCAGTATTGTTAGGCCAATTATATTCCCTTTGAATGGGTGGATGATCATAACTACGATCAGAAACTGGGCCAAACATACCATGAGCACATTCGGTCGATGAAATTGGTTCCACGCTTGGTTGTCCACAAATTGACTCCATGTTGTCCATAAATTGTTGCATTTCATCTACCAAACTAGAGGAAAAATTATAAGGAAAACAACTATTCTCCCCTCCTTGTGGTTGCTCACTTACATAACCACCATAAGAAGGTTGATATGTATGAGAATAACTCATAGGGTACGTGGAGTATTGATCATAGCCAAAGGATTGGTTTTGATTATACTCCCCATAAGGGTGATAATTGTTATGTTGTTGAGGTTGAAAGCCGTATTGATTGCTCCAATAAGCTCCGTCCATAGAAATTGGTACTGAAAACGAGATTCTCAAAACTCGAATAAGAACCAAAGAAAGAAAAATAAAACAAAACTAAATACAAATATAAGAAACCAAAAATAATTAACAACCGCTGCCTCCCCGACAACGGCGCCAAAATTTGATGCGGTCGTCAGCCGACACAAATATAATTACACTTTCTTACTACTCAAAATATAAATATAGCAAGGGCAAGAAAGGATCGATCCCACAGAGAGGTCTAGGTTGTCAATATGTTATGGTTTCCTATATAAAACACCGAGGATTTTCAGATTTTTATAAACGGAAATAAATAAAAGAAAAACAAATAAAAGTAAACACGCAAATCAAGGATGTGAAATATTGGATAAAGGTTTCATCTTCAATTGTAAACAAGTTTATGAATATATGAATAGAATTCGTATTTAATCTCACTATCATCAAAAGCCTAGAGAATCAAGAGAGCAAGATAATCTATTAATTTCTAATTCATCACACACACATTAGGGTCGCGTATGTGAATTCTACCTAAAGAATAACCTAACGCCTTGCGCTAATTAAGTTCAATTCCTAGGAGCATTAAGTTTTAAATAGGCTAATCAATGCAATTGTAATACATTGCGCAAACAATTCGGACAAAGGTCAATTTCTACATATGATTACAAGGATGTATCACTACAACCTAGAATCATATCATGCTACTCGTATTCAAGGTTATCGCCGATGAAAACCCTAAAATAGCTATAGATATGGATGTGAGTTCAATCAATTCTAGACTTAACTAAACAAACATTCAATCATATTGCAATCCATCAATCATGCAATTATTGTAACCCGTAGAAATCATACGATAATATTGAGAGAAAACTAATTCATAAAAATCATAACTTGTTTGCAAAATCCAACTACATCTTCAACCAATAATAAAAACTTAGTTCATATTCATGGAGTTCATAACAAGAAGGAAGAGAAAACCTATCATGTTATCTAAACCCTAGAACACAAAAGTAGGAGAAGTTCTCCCTAATAGAGATATATCTAGGTTTAGAGAAAAAGTTCTATTTATATGCCTCTCCCAAAAGGATACCCAAAGTAGGTCAAGTCTTCTCCAAACCCGTCTCAAATTCGTCCACCAAGCCCAGGAGTGAAAAATATGTCTCTCGGAATTTTGGGTCCAAAAGCGTCGCCGGAATTGCTGACGTCATCGCCTGAGTCCGCCACCGCGCCTGGAATCCGGACAACGGGAAAAAAATATCTCCGACACCGAACCATCGTAAAACTATCACCAAGTAATTCTCGCACTTCCTAGTAGTTCCACTTTGCTTCTCTTCACTCCACACATTCACAAAAACCATTTTAGCCAAAACTTCTTACCTTGCGAAAACACACCCAAAAGCGTGACCCGTAGCTCATATGTCCGGCCATAAATTCTTGCATCCGACTCATACCCTCCTCGCGATTCACTGAAATATTGCGATCGACACTTTAACCTCTGAAATCCGACTACCGGAACTATGCTTACCGGTGCGCCATTTTCACTCCGTTTTCGCACTCTTTCTGCGGCTTCAAAACACTTCTCCAGTTCCATACTCGCACTATCCTCTTTAATTGCACTTCATAACCTGCAAACATGCACCGTTATATCACAAACATCTCTCGCAGCTTCATCGCAAAGATCGTAAATCTACAAAGCAGCATCTCATTCGTGTGTGCACAACAACTTTTCGTGGGTTATTCAGTTCATATCATTCCATTCTCTCAATAACCAACACCATAACTCTCTCGATTCGGTTCATTAATCACTGCAGTCGCAAATGACAAGCATCACAAAGCAATAATTATAGCACCTATCTCTGTCTCCAAACCACCAAAGCACCAACTTCTCAATCTCGCCTCACCCTCGCTCCATTAGTACCAGCACCCAGCTCCACTCCGCATTCTCGGTGCTAGTTACGACACCATTCTCGTCATCGAAGTCTCCCCGCAGACTCACTCCAAGCCATTCAACACCACTTGCCAATAATGGCAAGCAGCAAGCCTTGATTCCTCGTCCTTTGTACGGCTCCACTCCATCCTTCACAAGTGAGCCCATGGGTAATACCGCACATACCGGTGGCATTATCGCCGCCTCGAACTTCATATTGCGCTTCGCATTAAACAGACCTGACCATTGCTTCGCAACCTCCACCTACAAACTCGGTTCAAGCACCCAACAGTTCACAATCTCTCGCATCTCTCCAAAGAACATCAAGCTAGCCATTTCAATCCATACCATCTTCCATTGTGTACACTCAAGGTGCACAACCGTGACCTCAGTATTTACTTCCACTTCCTTTTAAATCAAATTGCAACTACTCCTCACTATCCAGTCCACCCGCAATGCCATTTCATTCACTCAAGATCACTACTTCAGCCTTCCACACACAACTGAGGCTCCATAAACTGCCATAACCAGCTGCCATGCACGATCCCGCACAACCCTCGTCAATACTTATCTTTGAGACTTGAAACACCATCGACCGCCAAAGACCTCTCTCTCGAGCTTCATCGCTTCTTGCAGCCTAATCCAAGACCATTACTACCACCCCGACACCACCTCGCATCTGTATTTGTGCGTTGCACTAACATTACCTCCTCCGCATCTCGCCCATTTTAGTTCAATTCTCATCTTTCAAATTCTCTCAGAACTTCAATCGTAGCTCACTACCAACTCCATATGCTTAGCTTCATAATACCCATTCTTCTTGGCATTCCCCGTAGTACCACCAAGCTCATCATCACCGGCTATCCGCATCTCTAGTTGCACCAAGAAATCCCATTGTACCGGTTTGTCGCACACGCACCAAGGCACTCCCTAACCTCGCCTTCTTAGCTTCTCTCGCCTTTGAACCGAACTTCAAAACCCACCGTAACTCTTGGCAATGCTAGTTCGTGCATTATCACAAGCATCTTATGTGCCATTATGCCGGGTGTTCACCATTATGAACTCGTTGTTGATCCTAACCAATTCCATCTCCTTCCCCGCAACATACACACAAAACCCATTCATTTAAACATTCAACACTCAAATCCCTCCTTCAATCTCCTTGTTCATCATCGTCAATCAACGGCAGAGCTCATCCTTCTTTTCTCGGCATTTTTCACGTAAACTTCCCCAAAACCATCGACCTCTGGGTCATTCATTGTATTGCTCTCGAAATGCTCTCTCGAACCTTGTAAGGGACCATGGCTAGCCGGCAATTGCTCCTAGGTGCAGCGGTAGAGAAAAGAACAGACTGAACCGATTTAGAAGTGAGACACACGACCTAATTCTCGTAGTTATAGGAAGTAAAGTAGAAGTAGGTGGCCCTTAGTAAATTGATTGGGTGCCTATAACATTGTTTGAATTCTAGCTTCCCCCGAATATTTGACATGACTTCCTTTAGCAGGTTCCTCTCGACAAGCCACCCCTTAACAGTAATGACTGCCCCTTAACATACGGTGGGGTGGCAATAGCACTCGGCCTATAAATGACCATTTTGCCCTTTTTGTCTTTCGAGTTCTTCTTTTGCTCATAACTTCTTCATACGAACTCGGAATGACTCCATTCTTTCGCCATTGTCTTCATCTTCTCGTCCTCTACACAATGAAAAGTAGAAATCTTGTATTTGAACGAGTTCCAATTGGTCTTTTTGCTCCAAATGACTCCATTGCACCTAATAAACTCAAAAGCACACATAAGATACATAATTTACAAGAAAACTCGCAAAGAAAGCATAAATACTAGATATTAAATACGGTGTATTCTACACCTATCAAAGCACCGCAATTGCACCGAAATTTTGTAAGCCTAAACAATTGATACCATACAATAAAGCAACATAACAATAGTTTTTCTTGACCGGAACCAATTGAATCACACACACATGCATACACACATAATGGAATAAGACATCAATTGTACTAAAATTTTGTTAAGCAAAAGCAATAAATATATGAAATAAAAATCAGGCTTTTCTTAAACAAGAAAACAATTAACTAACAAGATTGTTACCTAAAATTTCGCATCCTCTTCTCCAATATGTTTGCATCTTCTTCCATGTAGAATTGATATCGAAATATCATTATGTTGTCATCCTTATGCAAAACAAAAGAATAACAACAACCAACCTTTACCAGAGAAAGGTTGAAAGCCGGTTTTTAACTATTGCAAGCAAAAGTTGAAAACCCTCGAAACACATATGCTTTTATGCTAAACCAAAACCGATTCAACATATTGTGACTTTTTCACATATTGTAATTCTATCATAACCCCTCATGATCCTTTGATAAAGCCTACCAACATGGGCTAGAACTTAATCCTGCTAAATCAAAAAGTCACCCAAACCATAAGGGTTCACAACATTATGAGATCAAATATCAAGGTAATAAAACCGAAATCAAACATCCCATAAACATACATATCAATAATCATAAAGCATTCAAGCACATGCCATGTAAATCAAAAACTACCACAAGAAAAATTATAAATCAAATAATTTTATTCATAATAAACTTAATACAATCATTGAAAGAAATCAAAAATTGAAGTCGATCATTCCCTTCTCAGTTCTTGTGAAGATTGCTTTCAAAAACTGGATTCAAATTCTTCTGAGCACTTCCCTTTTCAGTAGATAATTTGTTCATCTCAAACAGTTGAGAATGAAGTTTAGTTAATACTTCTTTTGAATCCCTTATCATCAGCTCATGATATCTAATGCAACCTTTAACAATAAGGATTTGTTTCCTTAAAGAATCTTGAGAGTTATCATGAAGAGAGACATCATGAATTTCAGTCATAACGGATGCACAAAGTGCTAAATCATCAAGAGATGACCCTTCTTTTACCGATTTCTCCATTGAAATAAAATAATCTTCTTTCGGACAGGAAGAAGTTATATAAGATGGGAGAAAATCACGAAATAATTTGGTTTATGGAAACCGAAACTATTTTTCCCAAAAATAAAATATATCCATTATTTTTCACTAAAGAAACAAATATGAACAACTTGCCCATATTTATGCTTCCTCACAATCAGAATTTTGGGCACCAAGTGAGGATGCATATTTCAACACAATCAGTGTGTATTGAGGTGAGAATTATTCTCACCATAGTTAACAAATACATCCTTAGGATGACTAATAAACACAATAGATTGTGTTTCCTTCTGTTCTTTTTTTCTCTTGTAATTGCAAGAGTTTGCAATTTCCTTTTGAGATCTCATAAACTTACCCGTCTTCTTTATCCCCTTACAAAGAGCTTTGATAAGTTTATTTCAAGAAGGATTGTAGTGAGATTATTTTCTCCACATGAAGAACTTATCATGTTATCATAAAACTTAGTTTCCGATTCTCTTGGTTTTTCACCCAATTTTTCTTGTTCAGATTTTAGCATACGGGTTTTATCTGAAAGGAATTTCAAAAGTTTTTCAAGTACTAGGCTTAACCTTTTACTTTCCTTAATTTCCAACTCATGTTCATCATTTTTAGAGTTGGCCAGAAGTGCATTACACTTAGATATTTCTTCATTGGATTCTTCCTCCGGAATATCATCAAGAGTGGAGACATATGCTTTGTTGCACTTTTGAGTTCTTCTGCTGGGACAGTGTTTTGCTATATGTCCGAATCTATGGCTCTTGAAGCATTTTACTTCATCATTACCCTTTTTATGGCAAACCGATCGTGTATCAGGAACACGTTTATTAATAGATAAGATGTTCTTCATTCGTTGCGCTAGAAGCACAATAGTTGAGTCAAGCTCCTTTTCAACATATACATTGTCCTTTTGGAAACGTTTCTTAGTTTCATTATTCAGCAGAATTTCTCTATCAAAGATATTTAACTTTCCTACAAGAGAGCTCCGATAAAGTAGAGAAACCTTCTATTATGGCATGTTTCTTAGACTCGTATCTGGATGGTAACGATCTGAGAATTTTGCATACTATTTCCTTTTCAGGTATAGCCTTTCCAAGAAAGAAAGATGCATTGACAATCTTAGAAAGTTTAGAATTAAACTCCTTGAAAGTATCGTTATCATCCATTTTGAGATGTTCCCATTCAGACGAAAGGGAAAGAAGTCTAGCTTCTTTTTCAGATTCATCTCCCTCGAATACGCTCTCAAGAATATCCCATGCCTCTTTAGAAGTTCTACAGGTCAGCACATGATGTAGAAGATCATGACTAATTGCATGTTTGATGGGATTCAAACCATCTGAATTCTGCTTTGCAAGAGCTCTTTCTTTAAGAGTATAAGACGCTAAATGTTTAAACTCTGATTCCGAATAATCCAACGGTCGTTGGTATCCATTTGTGATTAATATCCATGTATTAAAATCTCGGGATTGAAGAAAAGCTTTCATAGCCAATTTTCATAATGGGTAGTTTGTCCCATTAAATCTTGGTGGTACGTTAACTGAATCACTTATTAGATTCATTCTTATAGGTTGGATCGCACCAAACACAGATTGTTAGATCTTTTCGTGTTTGCCTGCTCTGATACCAATTGAAAAGGCGAGGGTACCCAAATATACCTCAAGCTAAAACTTTTCCTACCTATAAGTCCTTTCTCCGAAAATGATTGTCTATGGACTGAGTCGTGACAATGCAACTAATTGGTTCACACTTCGTGTGATCGTCTATGGATACGAGATCGATACAATACAACAACGAAGTATGTTTACTTGATAAAAAGTTTCGGACTTAACCAAACACAATAGGATTGCTTATGAAGTAAATAGGAATTAACGTTTATGTAATTTACTTTAATTATAATAAAAAAATTATAATGTGGAAAATAAAAGTAAATGACACAGGAAGATTTTGTTAAAGAGGAAACTGCATATGCAGAAAAACCCCGGGACCTTTTCCAGAATTGAATACTCTCAGAATTAAGCCGCTACACAAAATAAAACTAACTTCGTATAGTTGAGACCAAGCAACTAAACCTATAGTTCACCTAGTTCCGTATGTATTCCCACGCATCCAACTTATGAATAAGTCACGTACTTGGAACAATTACTTTGGTTCGTATTCCAAACAATAAAGGAACAATAAATCTGTTTGGTAGCAACTCTCTTCAACCAAGTGATGTGATTTCGACAAAGTCTCTTCTGTTTATCTCAATAAACTCCTTCGTCAGGTTCTTACATCTATCTTATTCTCAACTACCAAAGGTAATTGTTAAGATTTTGCAATTAATACTTTTAATCACAAAGAATTGCATTGATGCCGATCTACACAACTAATCAATCCAATCTACCACAAGGATAAATCGATTATAGTGGGATCCTCTATACCGAAACAAGTATTGTGCACACCAAAGATTATGAACCCCAAATCAGAAATCTTCAATATCTTCTTTGTCTTCAAATCTTCTTAGATCTTCAATAAACGCCTGCACACAACAACAATTGAATCTCTTGTGATCAATCACGCACAGAACGGAGTCTGTTAACAATGGATTATCACAAGACGTTTTTAGATCTACAAACAATCTAATGATACCTATCGAAACTTTGATCTAGTTTGAGTGAATCTAATATCAGAAGAGAAGATTCTCAAGCATAAACAAACTAGGTGCAATCAAAGTTCAACCACTGTTAGTCAATCAATCAATCGAAAACACAAGATAAACCGCAATTATCTAGTTTCCCACCAACGGTACTAATAGAGCTTCTCAATCCCAAAGAAGACTTTAAACTGAGCGGCCGTAAGAGATTTCGCCTAATTAGGTTACTCTCCTCTCCGAATAGGCGGCTTCACCAGTAACAACACAACCGAGGAAGTTTGCTGTCACGAAGGATTAGTTTGCTAGAAATGCAAACTTCAAGCATTTATAGATAAGGAAGTTTGGACACCAAGGAATTTCCAAAACCGAAAATATTCTCAAGATATGCAATATATTCCAAATTCGATTACCATAATTCCTGAAAATGCTCTGTCCAAAATAATGACCGAAAATCTCTTGTAAAATCTTCAACTAGTAAATGCACATTACTAATTCTCGTTTTCCTAAAATAAAATTAAAAACCTTAAATAAAAGATTCTTAATTTATTTATGTTTTCAATCCTGGGATTTTATTCCTTTAGTTATTAATGAATAACTTTGAACAATTAAAGATAAGCATTACTGCACATGTTCAAAGTATGTCTACATCCTTACTCTGTAAGTCCTCTTTCATACTTACAATCTTGAAACTGATTTTCCACACTTCCAAATAAGTTTAGAATTGGTTCATCTGAGTTTGAAGAACTATGTGATTGATCAAGAACACTCAATCACGAATCATGGGTTTAACGGTTCTACCAAAACAAGTTTTGGTTCTACCTCCATGTGAGTACTGTGCATAGTCACACTAGCTTCCCAAACTTCGGTTTACTAGGTAGTAGGATTGGTTCCCCACATATATATGGTATCTAACTTGAATGTGTTGCACATGTCCATAGGATCGATTCCCCTTTCCTAAAAACGTGTTGCACATGTCCATAAGATCGGTTCCTCTTTCTGCTAAAACATGTTGCACCTCATACAAGGATCGATTCCCCTTTGTGATGTGTTGCACCTCTTACTAGAATCGGTTCCCCTTTACCCAGAGTCGGTCTTATACAAAATCACAAAATCGGTCATACCATCTCAGGTGATTACTTAAGATCGGTTTCACTAATAAAAGTCATACCAAAAAAAAAGTCAGGCCTTTGTGAATAGTTTTACCAAGAATACAAAAAAGTCAGGCCTTTATACTAATCACACATATTGGTTGTTCACAAGATATTCAATGAATAACAATACTAATAACGCCTGGCGATTTCCTTTTCGATTCACAAAACAAGTTTCTAAATTTACTTCCTTAAAACAAGTTTCTGAATTTACTTCCTTAAAACAATTTTCTGAATTTACATGTAAAACATTGTTTCCTAGGATGAAATCCCCACCTCATACCCATACATAATCATAATAGCATTTAAACGATTATGTCGATGTCTTATCTACAAAGTTTAATGGTTAAGCAATAAACCTCGTATTGTATTCCTTAATACTATGTCTAACTAGAGTGTTCATGCTTCGCAGTTTTGTTTTCAATATGCACGACTTGAAAGATACGTTAGGGAATGAAACAGTTCAAGTCAAATATCACTAACCTCAAGTGTAAGAATGATGTTGTCGTTGTAGATTCTTACTTCTTCACTTCTTCAAGTCTTCGCGATACTTGTAATGTCTCATATCCTAATACTTTCAAGCTAACCTATACGAAGTTGACTCTAGTACATAATCAAGTGACTCTTTAAATGATTTTTGATTCACCAAAATATTACAACCACACTTGACATACCAACGCTTGGTGGGTTCAACCGAGCTATGCTCTAACAGGTTGGATCGCACTAAACACAGATTGTTAGATCTTTTCGTCTTTCCTGCTCTGATACCACCTCAAGCTAAAACTTTTCCTACCTATAAGTCCTTTCTCCGAAAATGATTGTCTATGGACTGAGTCGTGACAATGCAACTAATTGGTTCACACTTCGTGTGATCGTCTATGGATACGAGATCGATACAATACAACAACGAAGTATGTTTACTTGATAAAAAGTTTCGGACTTAACCAAACACAATAGGATTGCTTATGAAGTAAATAGGAATTAACGTTTATGTAATTTACTTTAATTATAATAAAAAAATTATAATGTGGAAAATAAAAGTAAATGACACAGGAAGATTTTGTTAAAGAGGAAACTGCATATGCAGAAAAACCCCGGGACCTTTTCCAGAATTGAATACTCTCAGAATTAAGCCGCTACACAAAATAAAACCAACTTCGTATAGTTGAGACCAAGCAACTAAACCTATAGTTCACCTAGTTCCGTATGTATTCCAACGCATCCAACTTATGAATAAGTCACGTACTTGGAACAATTCCTTTGGTTCGTATTCCTAACAGTAAAGGAACAACAAATCTGTTTGGTAGCAACTCTTCAACCTAGTGATGTGAGTTCGACAAAGGCTCTTCTGTTTATCTCAATAAACTCCTTCGTCAGGTTCTTAGATCTATCTTATTCTCAACTACCAAAGGGAATTGTTAAGATTTTGCAATCAATACTTTTAATCACAAAGAATTGTATTGATGCCTATCTAAACAACTAATCAATCTAATCTACCACAAGGATAAACCGATTATAGTTGGATCCTCTATACCGAAACAAGTATTGTGCACACCAAAGATTATGAACCCAAAATCAAAAAATTTCAATATCTTCTTTGTCTTCAAATCTTCTTAAATCTTCAATAAATGCCTGCACACAATAAATTGAATCTCTTGTGATCAATCACGCACAGAACGGAATCTGTTAACAATGGATTATCACAAGATGTTTTTAGATCTACAAACAGTCTAAAGATCCCCGTCGAAACTTCGATCTAGTTTGAGTGAATCTTATATCAGAAAAGAAGATTCTCAAGCATAAACTAACTAGGTGCAATCAAAGTTCAACCACCGTTAGTCAATCAAATCAATCGAAAACACAAGATAAACCGCAATTATCTAGTTTCCCACCAACGGTACTAATAGAGCTTCTCAATTCCAAAGAAGACTTTAAACTGAGCGGCCGTAAGAGATTTTGCCTAATTAGGTTACTTTCCTCTCCGAATAGGCGGCTTGACCAGTAACAACACAACCAAGGAAGTTTGCTGTCACGAAGGATTAGTTTTCTAGAAATTCAAACTTCAAGTATTTATAGACAAGGAAGTTTGGACACCAAGGAATTTCCAAAACCGAAAATATTCTCAAGATATGCAATATATTCCGAATTCGGTTTCCATAATTCCTGGAAATGCTCTGTCCAAAATATTGACCGAAAATCTCTTTGGAAAATCTTCAACTAGTAAATGCACATTACTAATTCTCATTTTCCTAAAATGAAATTAAAAACCTTAAATAAAAGATTCTTAACTTATTTATGTTTCGATCCTGGGATTTTCTTCCTTTAGCTATTAAGGAATAACTTTGAACAATTAAAAATAAGCGTTACTGCACATGTTCAAAGTATGTCGACATCCTTACTATGTAAGTCCTCTTTCATGCTTACAATCTTGAAACCGATTTTCCACACTTCCAAACAAGTTTAGAATTGGTTCATCTGACTTTCAAGAACTATGTGATTGATCAAGAACACTCAATCACCAATCATGGGTTTAACGGTTCTACCAAAAAAAGTTTCGGTTCTACCTCCATGTGAGTATTGTGCATAGTCACACTAGCTTTCCAAAATTCGGTTTACTAGGTACTAGGATCGGTTCCCCACATATATATGGTATCTAACTTGAATATGTTGCATATGTCCATATGATCGGTTCCCCTTTGCCTAAAAACATGTTGCACATGTCCATAGGATCAGTTTCCCTTTCTTCTAAAACATTATGCACCTCGTACAAGGATCGATTCCCCTTTGTGATGTGTTGCACCTCTTACTAGGATCGGTTCCCCTTTACCCAGAGTCGGTCTTACACAAAATCACAAACTCGATCATACCATCTAAGGTGATTACTTAAGATCGGTTTCACCAATGAAATTCATACCAATACAAAAGTCAGGCTTTTGTGAATAGTTTTACCAAGAACACAAACAAGTCATGAGCGGTTATACTAATCACACATATTGGTTGTTCACAAGATATGCAATGAATAACAATACCAATAACGCTTGGCGATTTCCTTTTCGATTCACAAAACAAGTTTATGAATTTAATTCCTTAAAACACATGTAAAATATTGTTTCCTAGAATGAAATATTCACTTCATACCCATACATAATCACAATAGCATTTAAACGATTATGTCGATGTTTTATCTACAAAGTTGATGCGTGTCGTAGGTGCAATCAAATTAATTAATATTTCCACTCAATTAAAAATAATATAATGGAAGTCAAGTTCGTTCCCACGAGGAGCAAGAGATTCTAGTTGTAAAAATTGTCACGAAAGGGGGTGTAAAAAGCAAAAGAAAATAAACAAAGCAATTAAAAGATAAAGTTGAAAGCAATAAGAGAGACAAGATCAAGGAATCCTTCTTCGTTGCAAAACAATGAATCAAGTTATGTTCTTTTGTACTTGTTATTAGTCACAGATTATCACCAACCGTAGGATAGGTGTCCGCTTAGCTAGCCCCAAAATCCCTTATTTCACCGAGTAACAAGTCCGCTTAGTTATCGATTCTATCCAAAAGAACCACCTTGAGGTTCGCTTACAAGATGTAATTCCCCGAATGCATTAAGATTTATGAATTTAGGTTTAGTACTAGTAGTTAAACTCGGTTCGCTTGGTCCACTTTCTAGCGTTGTTTCTACACACAATTGCTCCACGGAATCCCTCCGCAAGGTCTCGTGTTTGCTACTTATGTAAAGAGTCAAGAAACGATTACTTATCCCCTAACTTTCACTAGCATTAGATTAAATCAACAAATCAATTTAGTTGGCCACCCAAACAATCTATCAATCAACCATGAATGTCTTTAAGATCATTCCTATTAGTAAAAACAAACGATAATCATGTGAAAAACCTCAAGATAGAATTGAAACAAAACTCAAATCATGTTAAGAACTAGGAATTCATCCTCAATCAATAATAAAATTAGCTACTCATGCTAAAGAGTTCACACAAAGAAATAAGAAAAGAAAAGTGTTTGTGTGTAGAGATATGTGTAAAAGATGTAGAAAACTTCTCTATTTATAGGCTTCAATATTCTCCAAATCTTCTAAGGAATAGAATCCTTTTCCTTTAGCAATTCAATTTCCAAAACCAAGCCTTTCTCAACTCTTCCACCTTCTCTTTCCAAATTTGAGCCCAATTCTCCATCCAATTCCTAGTCCAAGTCTTCACACCCATGAGAGAAGTCCATTGAAAATTCTCGAATTTTAGCTCGCCGGAAAACTCGGTATTATGGCCGAATTTGACCGGAATCCGTCACCGCGGCCACCCGAGAATTTACGTCCGCCGAGAGCATATTCCGTCGCTCCACCGTTAGGACTAACGGTCAAACAGGTCGAACAGCTTAGTCAAACCGTTAGTTGACTAGTCAAAGGGAGGAGCAAGTCGGCTTGATCGGTCCGTCTTAATCAGCCGAGTGGGGTCGATCGGCTCATCGGGATCGTTTCGAGCGATCATCGACTCGCTCGGATCGGTCATCGCCAAAGACCGAGTCGACTCACTGGGAGCATAAAAATGGCCAGAGTTTCCTCGATTTTACGACACCCGCAAGCCAATTTCAGCCGATTCTTCTCCCCGTGCAAATCCTAACATTCATCTATTCAATTCATTCCATTTATCAACGGGGCTTCAATCACCGGCTCCAACCCATTTCCATATCTCTTAATTTTCGAAAGATTACGGGCAACACCCATCTCAAACTCACAAGATTACCTTCTCCGATTCAATAAAAAGAACAGCTTCTCGGACCCATATTCATACCAACAAGCAGCCACCGAACTTCCCCGTAATTCCCAAAGATATACAAAGATCGCATTTGCTCTTCAAAGTTGAATCTAAACAAGACCCGTCTCTTCTTCAAACCCCATCTCGAGCTTCAATTTCATTCAATCTCATACCGATTCATCACAAACCCATCTATAATATCTTACCCAGTTTAACATTCATCCTCAATTCGAACGGCAAATGATCCCATTCTTCCAACTATTCTTGCTTCACCAACACAAACCCATTCTCGCAATTTCTTCTTCACCTCCTAAATCGCAGCAACATCGGTTTCACCGATTTCGACCACCACACCATCCCGTCTCCTCCGATCAAATCGATCCACAATCCCATAAACAAATCGAACCCTATTTCCACTTTACTCTATCTCGAATCTTCAATCGGCAACAATAACTCGTCTCTTAATCTTTCAACATGAATCGATCCCCTTTTCATTCTTAAAATCACCAATACACAGAGAACCTTAATCTCAATTTCACAGATTCAATAAAACCCATTTTCGATTCATCCTCCATTTAGCAGTGACAAGATTCTCACGAATTTGATATTTCACTCAGACGAAACAACAACAGTTCTTCTCAGTAATCTCTCGTGATCGACAACGGTTCCTCCATTGTCCCAGCTCATCTCAATTTCTATTTTCTTCCAATTTCTCGGACATCACTGCAGCAGCCATTGTCTGGATTTCAGCTGCAAATAATTTGGGGGAGAAATGTTTCTTCTCGATTAGGGTTGATAATGATTGAGGTGGATTTAAACGCCTGTGGATAGGACCACCCCGGTTTGGGTGTTAATAACACATATATTCGGATAAGGGCTACCCGGTGATGACAACCCCTTAACCATAGCTGGCCTATTTTTAATACTCCTCTAAGAGAGTTGCCCTGTAAAATGACAATTCTGCCCTTTTTGATTAAATTTGGATCATTCATTCTTCTTTTCCTCTCAGGCGACTCCAAAGTAGCTACAAAACTCAAAACAAAGCGTAAAATACATAATTTACAAGAAAAATAGCAAAGAAAGCATAAACAATAGATAGTAAATAGGATGTATTCTACACCCTATCAAATTGCCCACACTTAGACTTTGCTAGTCCTCGAGCAAATCAAACTAAAAACTCACAACTTCAAAGCGTTCAAACGTCCCAAGCATCCAAAGAGTTATGAGGACATAGAGTTTCGCATTCTAGTAATAAGAAGTTGGAAATACTAAAGAACATATTCTCATTCTTAAATGTTGAGTGAGAAATAACCACACCATAATGAGAGAACGCGTGTTTGAGAAACGATCAATAAGCATTTCGCTCGACTTCGCCTCACCAAAAAGGATTTGATGATAATTGCACTCAAAAAGACGGCTTTTTTTATGGTTCTCACATGTGTGCAGGTAGGAATGAAGAGAGAAATCCGCGACACGTTGAATGGTGGGAAGGACAACTTCCGAAATATTTTTTAAAAACCCACATCTTTTAATATTTTGAAAAACCATTTTTCGACGATCTCTACGAAAGGAAATCAACCATTATTATCGAGGATGAGATTACTTACTCACCTTCACATCCGATCGCCAATTATGATAACACCACTCACGGCATCCAATAGAAACGTCTTCCGCTCCTCGTCTTGATCTCCTTCGTCTTCGGTTTCAACTATTGATGATAAACCCTCGAATTTCATAAATCCTTGACAATTTTTAACTCTTGTACCTTAAAAAATCCTTGTCGCTTGAAACTTCCTTATATATTTTCCTTCCCACGGCTTATTAAATAAATAAAAACAAATATTTTTTTTTTTTTTTTTTTTTTTTTTTTTTTTGAAAACAAGAGAAATAAAATACAAAAAATAAACCATGGCCGTGGGAGAAGTATTTTACCGCTTGATTCTTCACAACTTGTATCGTCTCGAAATCATAAACTTCAAAAATTCTCACCTTTTAATTTTCTTCGCTTTTATGAGTAAGTCTTCATACTTGTATGTATAATTATGCTCATTGTATTGTAAGTCCTCAACATATATGTGAAATCCGCTCTTTGTATGTTGCTTTACTTGTATTTGAAATTTGCTCTTTTTCTCGTTCCGTTGCTTGTAAACCTTAAACTTTTCCAACTTTTCTTGTAGATTTTGATGTCGCTCCTTGTTGATGATGATTGTGTTTCTATGGATCCGTTGTTGTTGCGAGAGAGAATGGTGCTAACTGCAAATCGAACTACAAGAAGGAAGCTTTCATCTATAGACGTCACCCTTCATGATTGACAAAATTAGCACTCAAGAGATCAAAGAGTAGTGCTTCTATTGGTGGGAGGTTGGGTAGCTCACCATTCTCCCCGGAATTAACGTATGGTGACACACACTCAAAAGAAGCTCTTTAGTAGATGGAAAATTTCTGGTCGGTGCCTCACATGATATGAAAACGGGTAGTCTCCACTAATGATTGATCAGCAACTCTAATAACGCATTTCTCCCTGCACCAAATTCGCATCACCGGCATGATTAAATCCATTATTTAACACTCTAACAAACGAGAAATCCGAATGTAGTTCTCTAACACTTCCAAGTTCAATTCTGTCGGTCAAAATCTCTATGTAAACATACCTAGAAGTATGCTAGTGACTCTAAAATCTTTAAAAGTTGGAGTTTTTTTATGTAAAACTTTTTTTTTTTTTTAATTTTTTAATTTTTTTGTAATTTTTTGTTTAAATACATGCTTAACCACTCCCCCACACTTAAACCTTACATTGTCCTCAATGTAATTGAATCCTCCTAGTAAAGTCAAGGTGGGAGATTTTAACATGATAAGAAACAAGAAAAAGAAATAACAAAAATAAAAATAAAAAGCAAAAGGATAAGAAATACAAAACCTATGGGTTGCCTCCCATTAAGCGCTTGTTTTAAAGTCGACGGCCCGACTTAGCTCTTGCGAGATTCATTAGCCCGGATCAATCTCTTTCACGGGAAAACATGACTTCACATCACTAGGTATCGCGTTGTCTCAAAGATATTGAAGTGGATGAGTGTACCATCAAACTCCATAGTCAAGGTGCCATTTTGGACATCAATCTTTGTTCCGGCGGTGCTTAAGAATGGTCTACCCAATAGCAAAGGTGTAGACTTGGAAGAATTCTCATCATTCATGTCTAAGACATAGAAATCGGCCGGAAACACAAGCTCATTAACCTGCACCAAAACATTCTCAACAATCCCTTTCGGGTAAACATTAGATCGGTTAGCAAGTTCAAGAACTACCCCGGTCTCCTTAAGAGGACCAAGATTCAAAGAATCATAAATCGAAGAAGGCATAACATTAACCGATGCACCTAAATCTAGCAAAGCTCGAGTAAACCTTGTTTTACCCATTGTGCAAGGTATAGTGAAACTACCGGGGTCCTTTAATTTTGGTGGGAGTTTCTTGAGAATGAACGCCGAAGCATTCTCCCCCACACTCATGACTTCATTTCCTTTTAACCTTTTCTTCTTCATGCACAACTCCTTTAAGAACTTTGCACAACGAGGATTTGACGAATAGCTTCAATGAGTGGAATATTGACTTGTACTTTCTTAAGGATGTCCCACATATCCTTGTATTCCAAGTCTTTCTTTGATTTAGCAAATCGGCTAGGGAACGGGGGTGGAGTTGTGAAAGTAGGAACCGTCTCCTCGGGTTGGTTGGTTGGAGATGTTTTCTCCTTTGGTGCGGTTTCAATTTCCTCTTTCTCATCATACACCTTATCTTGTTGATTTGGTTGCTCCACTTGTTTCCCACTCCTCAAAGTAATCGCATTAACGCTCTCTCTTGGATTAACAAATGGTTGTGAAGGAAGCTTTGTGGACGCTTGAGCTTTCAATAGGTTCACATCGGTCGCTTATTGCCCCACTTGAATTTGTAAATCCTTGATTGCTGAATCGGTCTTTTGTTGGTGTTGTTGAACCAAAGTGGTGATACCTTGCATCAATGCATTGAGCTTGTCATCAATTGAAGAATCACGTTCCTTGACTTGTTGTGGTTGAAATTGTTGTTGAGGTTGGAAACGTGATTGTTGGAATCCACCTTGTTGCTCATACGGATTGAAAACCGCTGCTTGCTTGTTTGCATAACTAAAGTTGGGATGATCCTTCCAACCGGGATTATAGGTATTGGAGTATGGATCGTACCTTGGCCTTTGATTTGGATATAAAGCATTCACTTGTTCGGTCTCACCATCCGGAATAATTACCGCGGCTATCCTTTGCATCATTATCTCCATGTTACTCATCCTTTGATCAAGATGTGATGATGAATCACTAACTTCATGCACTCGCCTAACCATGGGTTCATCTCTTGTGTAGAATTGTTGCGAGTTCGTAGCCATACTTTCAATCAACTCGGTAGCTTGGGTCACCGTCTTGTTCATTAGTGCACCACCACCCGCGGCGTCAAGAAGAGACCTATCACTTGGGTTGAGAGCTTCGTAGAAGTATTGGAGTATCATAACATCACTAAATTGATGGTGTGGACAGCTTGCCACCAACCTCTTGTATCGCTCCCAACATTCATACAATGATTCTCCCACTTGTTGTTTCAATCCACAAATCTCCTTGCGAATTTGAGTAGCTTTGGATGCGGGAAAATATCTCTCGAGGAAAAGTTTCTTCATACCATTCCATGTTGTGATACTTCCGGAAGACAAATAATATAACCATTCCTTAGCATTGCCCGCCAAAGAAAACGGAAAGCTTTCAACATTGCTCCATCCGCATTAGTCTCCGGTGGAAGCATAGCCATAACTATGGTATAAAAGTCCATAAGATGTTTGTTTGGGTCCTCATTCACCATGCCATGGAACTTTGGTAACTCTCTAATCAACCCCGGCTTGATGTCGAAGGTTGAGTTAGTTTGGATACACCATTGTTGTGTATCAAGCTTGTGAGAAGCTAGGTCCTTGAGTGTACGTTCAGCCATCGTCTCTTCCTCTTTGTCCGAATCTGTGAAATCACTTGATGAAGAAGGAGGAAGTGGAGTGTTAACCACTCGAATGAAATCCTTTAGTTGAGTGCCGGATCGAAGACGTATTGGACTCGGTCTGCCCTTCTTAAGCATTCACCAAAGGATTACACCTGAAACAAGATTCTCAAAAACTAAGTTAGATACGGTAAAGAATCTAACAAAGCAAGAATAAAGCAAAAAGAAAAATAAAAAACAACTAAAAATCGCTCGTTGCTCCCCGGCAACGGCGCCAAAATTTGATGCGTGTCGTAGGTGCAATCAAATTAATTAATATTTCCACTCAATTAAAAATAATATAATGGAAGTCAAGTTCGTTCCCACGAGGAGCAAGAGATTCTAGTTGTAAAAATTATCACGAAAGGGGGGTGTAAAAAGCAAAAGAAAATAAACAAAGCAATTAAAAGATAAAGTTGAAAGCAATAAGAGAGACAAGATCAAGGAATCCTTCTTCGTTGCAAAACAATGAATCAAGTTATGTTCTTTTGTACTTGTTATTAGTCACAGATTATCACCAACCGTAGGATAGCAGGTCCGCTTAGCTAGCCCCAAAATCCCTTATTTCACTGAGTAACAAGTCCGCTTAGTTATCAGATTCTATCCAAAAGAACCACCTTGAGGTTCGCTTACAAGATGTAATTCCCTGAATGCATTAAGATTTATGAATTTAGGTTTAGTACTAGTAGTTAAACTCGGTTCGCTTGGTCCACTTTCTAGCGTTGTTTCTACACACAATTGCTCCACGGAATCCCTCCGCAAGGTCTCGTGTTTGCTACTTATGTAAAGAGTCAAGAAACGATTACTTATCCCCTAACTTTCACTAGCATTAGATTAAATCGACAAATCAATTTAGTTGGCCACCCAAACAATCTATCAATCAACCATGAATGTCTTTAAGATCATTCCTATTAGTAAAAACAAACGATAATCATGTGAAAAACCTCAAGATAGAATTGAAACAAAACTCAAATCATGTTAAGAACTAGGAATTCATCCTCAATCAATAATAAAATTAGCTACTCATGCTAAAGAGTTCACACAAAGAAATAAGAAAAGAAAAGTGTTGTGTGTGTAGAGATATGTGTAAAAGATGTAGAAAACTTCTCTATTTATAGGCTTCAATATTCTCCAAATCTTCTAAGGAATAGAATCCTTTTCCTTTAGCAATTCAATTTCCAAAACCAAGCCTTTCTCAACTCTTCCACCTTCTCTTTCCAAATTTGAGCCCAATTCTCCATCCAATTCCTAGTCCAAGTCTTCACACCCATGAGAGAAGTCCATAGAAAATTCTGGAATTTTAGCTCGCCGGAAAACTGGTATTATGGCCGGAATTTGACCGGAATCCGTCACCGACGGCCACCTGAGAATTCTGTCCGCCGAGAGCATATTCCGTCAGTCCACCGTTAGGACTAACGGTCAAACAGGTCGAACAGTTAGTCAAACTGTTAGTTGACTAGTCAAAGGGAGGAGCGAGTCACCCGGTCGGTCCGTCTTAATCAGCCGAGTGGGGTCGGACGGCTCATCGGGATCGTTTCGAGAGCGGTCATCGACTTGTCCGGATCGGTCATCGCCAAGACCGAAGTCGACTCGTCGGAGCATAAAAATGGCCGAGTTTCCTCTCGATTTTACGACACCGCAAGTTAATTTCAGCCGATTCTTCTCCCCGTGCAAATCCTAACATTCATCTATTCAATTCATTCCATTTATCAATGGGCTTCAATCACCAGCTCCAACCCATTTCCATATCTCTTAATTCTGAAAGATTACAGGGCAACACCCATCTCAAACTCACAGCATTACCTTCTCCGATTCAATAGCAGCAACAGCTTCTCAGACCCATATTCATACCAACAGCAGCCTACCGAACTTCCCCGTAATTCCCAAAGATATACAAAGATCGCATTTGTTCTTCAAAGTCAATCTAAACAAGACCCGTCTCTCGCTTCAAACCCCATCTCGAGCTTCAATTTCATTCAATCTCATACCGATTCATCACAAACCCATCTATAATATCTTACCCAGTTTAACATTCATCCTCAATTCGAACGACAACAGATCCCATTCTTCCAACTATTCTTGCTTCACCAACACAAACCCATTCTGCAATTTCTTCTTCACCTCCTAAATCAAGAGCATAAAGATCGGCCACCGATTTCGACCACCACACCATCCTCGTCTCCTCCGATCAAATCGATCCACAATCCCATAAACAAATCGAACCCTATTTCCACTTTACTCTATCTCGAATCTTCAATCGGCAACAATAACTCTGTCTCTTAATCTTTTAACATGAATCGATCCCCTTTTCATTCTTAAAATCACCAATACACAGAGAACCTTAATCTCAATTTCACAAATTCAATAAAACCCCTTTTCGATTCATCCTCCATTTAGCAGTGACGAGATTCTCACGAATTTGATATTTCACTCAGACGAAAAACAACAACAGCTTCTTCTCATTAATCTCTTCGTGATCGACAACGGTTCCTCCATTGTCCCAACTCATCTCAATTTCTATTTTCTTCCAATTTCTCGGACATCACTGCAGCAGCCATTGTCTGGATTTCAGCTGCAAATAATTTGGGGGAGAAATGTTTCTTCTCGATTAGGGTTGATAATGATTGAGGTGGATTTAAACGCCCCAGGGATAGGACCACCCCAGTTTGGGTGTTAATAACACATATATTCTGGATAAGGGCTACCCGGTGATGACAACCCCTTAACCATAGCCGGCCTATTTTTAATACTCCTCTAAGAGAGTTGCCCTGTAAAATGACAATTCTGCCCTTTTTGATTAAATTTGGATCATTCATTCTTCTTTTCCTCTGTGCGACTCCAAAGTAGCTACAAAACTCAAAACAGACGTAAAATACATAATTTACAAGAAAAATAGCAAAGAAAGCATAAACAATAGATAGTAAATAGGATGTATTCTACACCCTATCAAAAGTTTAATGGTTAAGCAATAAACCTCGTATTGTATTCCTTAATACTATGTCCAACTAGAGTGTTCATGCTTCTCAGTTTTGTTTTCAATATGCATGACTTGAAAGATACGTTAGGGAATGAAACAGTTCAAGTCAAATATCACTAACCTCAAGTGGAAGTCTTTCGCAATACTTGTAATGTCTCATATCCTAATACTTTCAAGCTAACCTATACGAAGTTGACTCTAGTACATAATCAAGAGACTCTTTAAATGAGTTTTGATTCACTAAAATATGACAACCAAACTTGACATACCAACGCTTGGTGGGTTCAACCGAACTATGCTCTAACAGTTGGGTCTGGCTTCACAATCCCAATGTAGTCTTCAAGTCGTTAACCTACATGGTCTCGTGAGAAACCTAAGGTTAAAGGAGAATCGACTCTAGCTATGCCACTAGTAACACAAACAAGTGTGAGGATTAGGTTTCCCAGTTGCTAGTGTTCTCCTTTATATAGTTTTCAAATCAGGGTTTGCAATCTAAGTTACCTTGGTAACAAAGCATTCAATATTTATCGTTAGATGAAAAACCTGATTCAACTAAGCTAATATCTTTCAACCGTAATATCGAACTTAGATTGTTGCACACAAATGAAATGTACCCTCATTTAGGTTTTTGTAACCGTACCTAAACGTGTACACCATGTTGGATCAACAATAGTTAACCGAGGTTAGCCATATGAACACTCTCATATCAACCTTATTCATCTTAACCATAACTAGTTCAAATGACTCAAATGAAACTAGTGAAAGAGTTGTTCAATTGCTATATTCTCATAGAAGTATACAAGAACAAAATTGAAGCAAAATCGGTTTGATTCACTCGAATCAATTCATGAACATTATATCCACGGTATGCAAAGATTGCATTCCTTATTATATAAATGTTTAAGTTCATGTACACAACCGATTTTAGAACTTTAACCTTCAAGTATGCAAACGTGTACGCATACTTGAAATACCCGGACCAAGATTGGGTTTCGCCAGTACGCAAACGGGTACGCGTACTTTTAATCCCAGCAGAAATATTCGGACATGAACCTTATGCTAGTATGCGAATGTGCGCGCATACTTAGGTTCCCGAATTTCTCAAGCCAACAGGTACGCGTACGGGTACGCATACTATGGTTCCCGGACATGGATTACATATGTGCAAGAGTACACAACATCTCATATCCAATAATGGTTAAGTGTTCTAAACTCTTATTTCAAGCATTGAAACTTTCTTAGAGGATGACAATAGCCGTTTTCACACACTACATCAAAGCAATTTTCAAGTTATTGAAATAATCATAACGAAACATTCCAAGTCTACATCAAATGATTATATCACACAAACCATGTAAGATGTTACTCGGAAATTTTCACATGATCATATTTTGACTTGCGTCAAGAATATAAGATGAAATTGGTCGAAGCAAAAGCTTGCCAACACATATTTCGAGAAATATGTAAGCGAGTTTTAAACTCAGCTCGAAATCTCAAATGTGTATAATAGAAAACTATATCGTAACATGACTTATGTCTCAATATAGGAGATAGAGTAGAAATAGACTTTCCAAGTGATAGATGAGTTTCAGTCTCCACATACCTTTTATAGATGAAGTTCCACAAGCTCTCCTTAGTAGTTCTTCGTCTTCAAATGATGAACGCCGTGAAGTCTAAGGCTCAACTACACAATCTATGTCCTAGTCCGAGACATCTATAAGTAGACTAGAAATCAAGACTTATAGTTTTGATCACTAACATTGACAAACATGCTTGAGATAGCAACGCATTCGAGTTCGACCGAGCAGTACTCTAACAAAAACAATTAATAGGCAATGAGGAGCCGGGCCGGGACAAATAAAGACAAAGAAGGAAGCAACACAGTTACAAGTTAATTGCTACCCATAACAACTTCCTAATTATAAATTAGAGTACTCAAAGAATACCTTATAATAATATAGATTATACTACTAGTATCTTGCATGGGAAGATAGGGACAACTTTCTCACTCGCCTACCGTCTCCAAAATGCTGAATGCATACTTTCACAAACAACAACTTAGATTTCCCCTTTTTATACATTATTTTCTCCTTACACATTGAGTTTTTTTTTTTTTTTTTTTTTGTTGTTGTTTTTCTATGCCTCCTCCAACTTTTAATCCTAGCCCGAGATGGAATTTAATCCTAGCCAGGGGCAGAACCAGCTCAGGCATGTGAGAGAAGTTTCCCACCCAATCCAAGTGGCTTCCATGCCTAATATTTTGAAAGAATGATTTTTCGAGAACCATGGTTTTTTTTTTTTAATGAGGGGGACTACTCTCCCTATTTTACTAGGTAAAATTCTACACTCCTTATCTATATTTTTCTAATGGCCAATATACCCTTCTAATTTATTATTAGTGATTAAGTTAGTTAAGATAATAGATTATGTTTGTAAGATTAGACTACATATTTGATTTAGTATTAGTGTAAGAGAATTAAGATTAAAGATCATTTGAATGAGAAGAATGTTCGGTTAGGAAAATAGAAGTATAGGTAGCCGAAGATCCTCTTTAATGGAGTTTTGGACTAGGTTCGGTTAGAAAAACAGAAGTACAGGAAGCTAAACATCCTCTTTAGTGGTGTGTGGACTAGGTTCGGCAATGTCGAGACCACCATGTTTCTAGCCGAGCCTAAGATAAAACCAAAATATCCATTTACAAAATGTTCGGCTAGGAATTCGTTTAGGAAATTAGAAAGTTTGCCTAGGATTTTTTTTTCTTCGAAATAGTCGAACATACATTTATAGAAGGTTTGGCTAGGAATTTTTTTTCCTGAAATAGCCGAATTGTTCTTCATGTTCTTCATTTTTATCGGGTTCGACTACTTCTATTAGAGTTTTTCACAAAATTCCTAACGGAACTGATCTTTGCACATTCAACTTTTATGATTACTATTCAATTTTTGGACCACAAATGTATAAAGAAGACATGGGTTAATTGGAAAGTACTTTGCAATGTAAAAATATCACGCCCCACTTCGAATTCTAGGTCGGACGCCCTAAAATCCGAAGTGTGGCCTACTCATGGACCACTTTACACACTCAAACCGTCAAGCCAACAAATGGAGATCAGGCTCCATGAGCTTCTTAGATCCATCCCCAGCTCACAATAATCCTGGCTGGGTATCCTTTAGTATCCTAATATGATAAACAATGAAATGTTGCAGTTTAAATATTATTTGAACAGATTCTTTGAAATCTAAAGATTCTGTGAAATCTAAAACGGAAAATGGGTACCAGCATTTGCTTATAACTTCGATGCTAGTATTTTGTAGTTGAGGATTCAAAGTGATTTACCAAGGCACATTGTATTCGGGGTAAAGTTCTGCAACTTTGGATGCAAAGTCACCGTAATGCCGTATAGCTTCAACACACAAATGTCTTCCTGATGCCGTTGGGTTCTCATATAGCAGAATGTGAACACGGAAATCACGTAGGCATCCACGTGTTCACAAACAATCTCAGCGTGAATTGAAAATACGCATTAAAGTGTGAATATAGCATAAAATACATAGGTAGATGTTGATTCATTGATTCCAAACCCCGCGGGTTTGTCATGATCTCATCAACGTCCAAAATGATAGATCTAAGAAGCGAACACATAAATAAAGATTTGTGAGTGCTAAACGTAAAGGAGACAATGATTTACGTGGTTTAGCACTAAGGCCTACATCCACGGGTCTGGGGATATTCACTATGAAGTAAAGGTTACAAGAATAGTCGCAAGACTTTTAGTGTTCATCGAACCCGCAGGTTGATGTTCATACTTACTTCTCACTGATTTCTCTCCTATTCTCTAGTTCTCTCCTATTCTCTAGTTCTCTCCTAATGTTCCTCCCCTAATGTTCCTCCCCCCCTCTCCTGTTTGGAAGAGACATATATATAGCTAATTTAAGTGGGTCCACTGGAAAAGAGCTGTTGAAGTCTTATCTTCTTGTGCTCTGTGCATAGTCCGCGGACTTCCTTATCATTCCGCGCTTTCTATAATTCCTATGTTCATTACGCTGACCAAACCCCGCTCTCTTCGTTGGTCATCTGACACGTGCCCTCTGAGCAGCACTAAATGCGAGTGGTTGGGGCGGTACAGTCTGCGCCAGGCGGTGTCAGTCTTCCCTTGTCATGTCTGTGTCAGTTGGACTTTCTCTAGCCGTTGATTATACCTCACCTCGTGATGAGGTAAAGTATAGCAGAGTAGCTCTTTGGTGTTACGTGGGGATACCTTCCTTTGATGCTCCTTCATCTTCGACCGTTGAACTTGACAGATGGCACGCCGTCTAGATCCTATGGATGCCCCTACGTGTCATCCACTTTTATGATGTGGCCTCCACGTGGGCTTTGCTAGTACACGTGGTGAGGGAGATAAATAAGTGTACTTACATAGAATATGAGCTAGAGCAACATCCTTCACATGAACTGGCCCCATATAAAAATTCTTGTACTCCAGTACACCCTGTTACCAGAAACAGCATCTAACTGTAGAAATCACACATCTTCAAAATCCATTCAAACTCCAGACATTAAGCCATTTCTGAAGTCAAGAGCACCTTTCTAAAAGTGAAATCAATAAAGTGTTTGCATAATTCCAAAAATAAATAAAAATTATGCTTCATAAAATTAATAAAAGAATTATCAAGTCTATTTTTTTTTTAAATAAAATAGTTCTCGACACGCAGGTCGACTAAAAATAAGTACTAAGCATTTATGGAAGAAAACTAGAGTCTAGACTTATAAAGAAAATAAATAAATGTTGTCGCCAACCACCTTACGAAAATGCAAAGAAACCAATTTTTATGGAACGGAAAAGAGACCCTAAAATTTATGCTGCTCCAAGATAACAGTTTCCTGAAAAAATAATAAATTGGGTCAGACCCCAACTAAAAGTAGGCTTTCTTACGCTTATAACCTTTATATATAATCTAAACAAACCCGAAATTCCTTGTAAAAATACATTGCTAGTATAAACAATTTATAGTCCGATCTTTTAAAAATAGTAATGCCAATCACTTAAAAATCTAGTACCTATCGAACGAGTAAAACTGCAATGATAAGGAATTATAGAAAATGCAAAACAAGACTTCCTACCCATAGATCTAAATAACTACGAATTTACCGACTTCCCCTCTCTCCATTTATTTTTTGACCATAAAACATATCGTATCATCCTGCTATAATCCACTTAATTTTCTTACCGTGCGCCGGAAAATTAGGTGTTGTCTCTCCCATCCAAGATAATATATCCATATCGTTTACTCAAAATTGGTTAAAAAGACCAAAATCAACAAATCTTGGGTGAAAAAGACATCTAGATTTTGATACTGTTTAAATGGACAAAAATACAAATATAGCCAGTTTCATCCTACCTATTTTCAAATACTTTTTCTTTTTTTAATTTACATCAGGATGCATCCAGTTTCATCTTTGCTATTTTTTAAGTTTAAGTCAGGATGAATCCAGTTTCATCCTTGCTATTTTTTTTTGTCCATTTCACCCATACTAATTTTTACTCGTCTATTTGAACCAGGTTTTAAAAATATTTGGACAAATGACCCATTTTCCGTATCTTTTATTAGGCGACCCCGCGGTCATCGCCATAATAATTTCATGGGAGTCGAGCCAACTACGGGGCGACGTACAACAGCCAACACTATTCATCATCACATGACATTCTTAGGCTAACCCCTATGGGATAGATTGGAGTCCTAGATTGGCCAAAAAGTGTTGCAAATCAAGAAAAAAGTGTTGGAAAAAAATTAACAGTGATAGTTGATAGTTCTCTCACCTAGCAAGTGCTCGCAGTCCAACTATCAGCGAGATTGAAACGTTGAACCGTTCGACGCTCAAAAAGTGACATAAACGCCGAACCATTCGGCGCTCTATATTTTTTACTAATTTTTGAGAGAGAATGTGATGGAGAGAGAAGAAAAAGAGGGAGAGAGAGAGGGAAAAAAGAGGGAGAACGTGATGGAGGGAGGAAAAAAAGGGAGAGAGAGAGGAAAAAGTTGGAGAGAGAGGAAAAAGGTGGAGAGAGAGATAATGATTAGTTTTTTTAAAAAATAAAATTATGTAACGCCGAACCATTCGGCGTTTAGCGCTGTTCTATTCGGCGTTTCGCTGCTAGATTAACAATACCATAGGACTTAGGAGTTTTCCCAGGCTGACGTGGATGGCCAATCTAGCAGCTAGATATCTAGCCCATATGACTAAGCCTTATGTCGACTGGACACATACAATCACACTTTATATCACTGAAAGTGGCAGGCTCCAAGCACCTCGTCACACCCAGCAGCCACTGATATCCTAAGAACTACAGATAGACATCTTCACACTTTATATCACTGAAAGTGGCAGGCTCCAAGCACCTCGTCACACCCAGCAGCCACTGATATCTTGAGAACTACAGATAGACATCTGCTCCTTCTTGAATTAGATTCTGAACCATGATAATATGTTACCTGCAGTCAATTTGAGTAGACTGTCTTGGTTTGTTGTATGGATTTGAAAGACATGATAATAAAAGTACTCATGTGTTACGGATGCTATGGTTAGTGCATGTTAGAGCACTGCTCGGTCGAACTCGCAAGCAAGCTTGTTTGTCAAGTTTAGTTGCCAAAACTGTAAGTCTTGATTTCTAGTCTACTTATAGCTAAGTCTCGGACTAGGATAGTAAGTGTAGTTGAGCTTTTGACTCCATGACTTTCATCATGCAAAGACGAAGAACTACTCAAGGAAATGGTGGAACTTCATCGACAAAAAGGTATGTGGAGACTTGAACTTATCAATCACTCAGAAGTCTATCTATTTTATCTCCTATCTTGAGACAAAAGTCGTATTGCTATATAGACTTCGATTATACACATTTTATATTTCGAGCCGAGTTTATATCGCTTATCTATTTCTCGAAACATGTGTTGGTAAGCTTTCGCTTTGGCCAAGTTCATCTTTACTCGTGACGAAAGTCATGTTGATTATTTCAATAACTTGAAAATCGCTTTGATGAAAAATAGTTCGTGAATAACAACTATATAACATCCTCTAAGAAAGTTTCAATGATTGAAATGAGAGTTTAGAATATATAACCATGATTGGATATAAACATTGTATGTGAACTCATACTTGTGTAAGTCCAAAATCCTTGAACCAAAGTATGCGTACTTTATCGGTTTAGGATGATCGGAGCTAAGTCCGCGTGCACTGCACGCGCATCGTCTAAGTTCACATCCCGTGAATTTCTGCTGGAGTTCGTGAACTAAAAACAATCTCAATCTGGGTACTTAAGTATGTGTACAGGTATGCGTACTTAAGTGGGTTATTTTCTAAAAACAGTTTATTCTTGAACTAAGACATTTATAAATTAAGGAATGCAATCTTTGCAAACCATGTCTATAATGTCATGAATCGATTCGAGTGAATCAAAACATGTTTCTTGCTTCGATTGTGTTTTGTATACTTCTATGAGATCTAAGCAATTGAACAACTCTCTAACTAGTCCTTTTGAGTCATTTGAACTAGTTATGGTGAAGATGAATAAGGTTGATATGAAAGTGCTCATATGGCTAACCATTGGTTAACTATTTTTGAACCAACTAAGTGTACACGTTTAGGTACGGTTACTCAAACCTAAATGAAGTTACATTTCATTTGTGTATAACAAGCTAAATTCGATCTAACGGTTGAAAGATATTAGCTTGAATCTAATCAGGTTTTCATCTAACGGTGAATATTGAATGCTTTGTTACCAAGGTAACTTAGATTGGAAACCCTGATTTGGAGACTATATAAAGGAGAACTCTAGAAACTGGGAAACCTAATCCCCACATCTTCTGTGTGATACTAGTTGTATAAGCTGAGTCGATTCTTCTTTAACCTTAGGTTTCTCTCGAGACCCTGTAGGTTAACGACTTAAATACTTCATTGGGATTGTGAAGCCAAACCCAACTGTTTTCTCTATAGTTGCATGATCTGATCTTGTTGTTTCTATCGTATTTGAGTACAATCGTAAGATTGGCTTGAGATTAATTTCTCCAATAGGCAAGATAGAAAAGTAGTCACAAACACCTTCGTCTCATCGTTTGTGATTCCACAATATCTTGTTTCGCTAGTCGATTAAGATTATTGTGAGGTGATTGATATTTATAGGGTGTTCTTCAGGAATATAAGTCATGTTTATCAATTGGTTCCTGTTTACCTTGATTTATCAAAAGACGGAACAAAACTCGTAGGTATTTCTGTGGGAGACAGATTTATCTATTCCTATAGACTTTTCTGTGTGAGACAAATTTGTTTATTAAAGTCTTCGACTTTGGGTCGTAGCAACTCTTAGTTGTGGGTGATGTCAGTGTGAGATTGATTTGGGTTCAACTACAGTCTAGATCGAAGTTAGTTTGTAGTAGGCTAGTGTCTGTAGCAGCTTAATACAGTGTGTGTTCAATCTGGACTAGGTCCCGGGGGTTTTCTGCATTTTCGGTTTCCTCGTTAACAAAACTTCTGGTGTCTGTGTTATTTCTTTTCCGCATTATATTTTGTTATATAATTGAAATATCACAGGTTGTGCATTGAATCGATAAATTAGTAAATCCAACCTTTGGTTGTTGATTGAAATTGATTTATCCTTGAACATTGGTGTTTGGTACCGTTCAAGTTTATCTCTCTTATATTCAATCGGGCTCGCAAATTATTTTTTGTTTGATTGCGGATTGAATTAAGAGATTGAGATATAACTCTTTGATATACTTTTCTTAAGATTGAGTCTGACTGTCTAGTTGATTCTCTTGAAAGTATATTGGAGTTAGTCCATACAGATTCCTAAGCGAAATATTGGGTGAGGTTGTTGTACCCCCAATATTTCTAGTTGATTCTCTTGAAAGTATACTGTCAAGAGAATCAACTAGACAGTCAGACTCAATCTTAAGAAAAGTATATCAAAGAGTTATATCTCAATCTCTTAATTCAATCCGCAATCAAACAAAAAATAATTTGCGAGCCCGATTGAATATAAGAGAGATAAACTTGAGCGGTACCAAACACCAATGTTCAAGGATAAATCAATTTCAATCAACAACCAAAGGTTGGATTTACTAATTTATCGATTCAATGCACAACCTGTGATATTTCAATTATATAACAAAATATAATGCGGAAAAGAAATAACACAGACACCAGAAGTTTTGTTAACGAGGAAACCGCAAATGCAGAAAACCCCCGGGACCTAGTCCAGATTGAACACACACTGTATTAAGCTGCTACAGACACTAGCCTACTACAAACTAACTTCGATCTAGATTGTAGTTGAACCCAAATCAATCTCACACTGACATCACCCACAACTAAGAGTTGCTACGACCCAAAGTCGAAGACTTTAATAAACAAACATCTCACACGTAAAAGTCTATAGGAATAGATAAATCTGTCTCCCACAGAAATACCTACGATTTTTGTTCCGTCTTTTGATAAATCAAGGTAAATAGGAACCAATTGATATACCGGACTTATATTCCCGAAGAACAGCCTATAAATATCAATCACCTCACAATAATCTTAATCGACTAGCGAAACAAGATATTGTGGAATCACAAACGATGAGACGAAGGTGTTTGCGACTACTTTTCTATCTTGCCTATTGGAGAAATTAATCTCAAGCCAATCTTACGATTGTACTCAAATACGATAGAAACAACAAGATCAGATCATGCAACTATAGAGAAAACAGTTGGGTTTGGCTCCACAATCCCAATGAAGTATTTAAGTCGTTAACCTACAGGGTCTCGAGAGAAACCTAAGGTTAAAGGAGAATCGACTCTAGCTTATACAACTAGTATCACACAGAAGATGTGGGGATTAGGTTTCCCAGTTTCTAGAGTTCTCCTTTATATAGTCTCCAAATCAGGGTTTCCAGTCTAAGTTACCTTGGTAACAAAGCATTCAATATTCACCGTTAAATAAAAACCTGATTAGATTCAAGCTATTATCTTTCAACCGTTAGATCGAACTTAGCTTGTTATATACAAATGAAATGTAAATTCATTTAGGTTTGAGTAACTGTACCTAGATGTGTACACTTAGTTGGTTCAACAATAGTTAAACAATGGTTAGCCATATGAGCACTTTCATATCAACTTTATTCATCTTCACCATAACTAGTTCAAATGACTCAAATGAATTAGTTAGAGAGTTGTTCAATTGCTTAGATCTCATAGAAGTATACAAGACACAATCGAAGCAAAATCAGTTTTGATTCACTTGAATCGATTCATGAACATTATAGCCACGGTTTGCAAAGATTGCATTCCTTAATATATAAATGTTTTAGTTCATGAGTGTAGGATCAGAATATCGCAACACCAAGACCCTTGCGAAATCCATAAATGACACACTGCGAAGATATCGCAGATGGGTGGTATAAATGACGCAAAGGATGACGACATCCTGAACACGAGAAAGATGTGAAGACCTAGCGAGATTTAGGAGTGTTGCGAGATTTAACATTTGAATACTTGCGAGAGTGTCGCAAGTCAGATCCGAAAAATAAGGGACAACTTAGCTGTCATCCACTATGTAATGTCATATATAAAGAGCCGAACAGGCTTAAGAAAGGGGAGAGATCTTTTTAGAGTAGAGAGAAAGTTTAGAGGAGAGAGAAAGTCTAGAGTAGCAATTATATTCTTGATTTCAATTCCTTCTTGTAAAATTTCTAACTCAATTAATAAAAAGATTGATTATTGATCTTAAATATGTGTTACATAGTATGAATTCTTGTGAGGTGCGTATTGTAGGATTTCCTGCAATTATATATGGCGCTAGAAACATGGACTTAAGATTGATATTGTGATTGGAAAGAATTTGGATTAGTAGATAAAGAATGTCAACAACTCATCAAGATTGAAAAATGGCTAGAAGAAGACATGCATCAAAATAACCAACAACTGTTAGAAGGAGTAGGAGACTTGTTGGAGAAAGCAAAGACGAGATGGGGGAATCTTCAAGAATAAATACAAGGAACAATGGAGAAAATCAAGTTCAACCGTCAATTCAACGTGCACCAGTACAAAATAGAACTGTGGATTATGACAGAGTGAGTGTACATACTTGGAGGTCAGATTCTGTAGATGAAATGGGAGAAGAGCAGCAATTAGGAGGCAATGGACAAGAGGAGAGAGACCAAGAAGTAATTGGAGGAATAATTCATAGAAATGAAGAGATTGCAGCAGTAGAAGTATTGAGGCAAACAATACATGAAGAAAGGAGGTTAGAAGCAGAAGAACGTGCGAATCTGACAAGGCAAAATCATGAGTTGAGGATGGAAAACATGAGATTACAAAATAGAAGGTCGAGAAGCACTACAAGATCAAGTTCAAGATCAGTTAGAGAAGAAATAAGACAAAATTTACCTATAGAAAATGCTAATGAAGAAACTCGAGAGGGAATACAAAATCCAGGCGAAGAACGTCTCGAAGAAAGAGAAATAATGGAAGATCGCTATATCCAACGTGCATAAACTCTTCAAAACGGACAAGATGATAGAAATCAGGGAAATAGATACCGTCAGGGGAGAAATAATCAAGATGGCGAAGAAAATCAGGAAGAAGGAAGGAGAATATTACATGGAAGAGAAATACAAAGAAATGAACGAGTAATTAAAGACGAAATTGAAAGACACTATGCTGAACAAACACATCTAGCTCGCGAGAGGGAAAGATTGAGAGCAGAAGTGGAGGAACAAGAGCTATAAAAGGCAATTCGCCAGAACAATCATGATAATCGAGAAAGAAGACGTGAGCGAAATCGCAACAATAGTAATATCAATGAAGAATATGATAGAGTACAAAGGAGAAATGAAAGGCGGCGAGGAAGAGAAAATGAGAGATATAATGGTGTGTGAATTCATGAAAGAAATGAAAGAGAAGATCGCAGAGAAAGACGAGAAGAAAATAATGAACAAGAAAGTCAAAATAGAGATGAACGCAGAGGAAGAGAGGCGGAGTTAAAAAGACCAATGGATCCAAATTCTGGCATAAATGAACAAATTTTGAGAGAGTTAGCGGAAATGAGAGGAATGATAAATAATAAAAGAGAAGGAGGTAAGAGACAATTGGATGAAGCCATAGAAGAGGCTGCGAAAACTCCATTCACACAAGAAGTACAATTAGGAGGAATACCCCCAAAATGCAATTTACCTGCGTTAACCAGCGTTTTTGATGGAACAACTTGTGCAGTACAACACATCAAAGCTTATGTGAGATGTATGCTACAATGGGAGAACCATGATGCAATATTATGCAGTATTTTGCATCAAGTTTAACAGGAGAGGCCTTAAAATGGTTTAAAGGTTTGCCAAAGAATACTATAACATCTTTCAACCACTTGCAAGCTATATTTTTAGGGGCATATATAAGTAACAATTCCTCGCGACCTGGCATTGAAGATGTATTTGGGTTGAAGCAAAGGGTTGGCGAAATTTTGAAGCATCTAACTGTGAGGTGGAAGACAATGTGTAGTGATATGGCTGGTCGTATGGACGAAAGATATCTCATTCTATCATTCATCAACGCTATGTTCGCAACCAATCTGTTATACATTCAAATTTTTAGAATCAAGAATACAATCACAATGACTGAGTTGCGAGAACATCAGGAGGAGTATATTTCTCTTGAGGAAAAGCAGAATGAGATGGAATCATACCCCATTGCGAACACAAGTTCAAAAGCAGCGAATGCAAGTTTGCCTAAGTTGATAAATACAGTGGCGAGCACCTCGCAAGGGCAACAAGAGAGGATAATGGGAGATAATCAGCAAAAGCTAGTAGCTATGGGGAGTCGTGATCAAGAAGAATTCGAGATAGAGAGATAAACTTCTATAGCCGTGGTGGAAATAACAAAATCCAAAGGCTTGATCAGCCGCAAGAAACTTATGGAGGTCAGAGGCAAAACTATCACAGAGGACAGCGAAGTCACAAGATAATATGGGAAGAAATCAAAATGCCACCTTTGAATGCTAGTGTGGAGACGATATGGGAAGCTATAATCCTAATGGAAAACATACCCGCACCATGGAACATGGGGAGCGAACCACCTACAAGCTACAAAAGTAATGAATTTTGCTCTTATCATCATTTCCATGGACATACAACAAATGACTGCAGAAATATAAAGAGAATCATTCTCAGGATGATAGATCAGGGAAAATTAAATCACTTTCTAGTAGGACAAACGAAAACTCAAGCATTACCACCACCTCCAGATATTCACAAGCCAAACATAGCAAAAGAAAGAGAAACATTTGTGATTGAAGTTGGCGCAAAGGCAAAAAATCTGTTTTGTAACTCTATCGTACACTCATACAAGACAATTGAAGATTTTCACGATAACACTCTCAGTAGGGTTTTCGCAAGAGATGACGATGATAGAGAGATAATGAATATTGCGAAGACATCGCCGCTGGAAGAATGGCAAATGCAAACTATCTTTTTTTACCGCAGAAGATGTACCTAAGGGTGGAGAAATGCACGACAACCCATTAGTGGTAAGATTGGAGATTAACCCAAAACCTAGCGAGGATGAAGATGATGACGCTGAGAATTCATGGGCAATCAACAGAATCTTGATCGATACTGGAAGTTATGTGAATATCCTTTTTCATCACACTTATAAAACTATGGGAGGGAAAAATGAAGATCTAATACCTTCAACTTACAAAATCTATGGTTTTAACGGTACTGCAAATAAGCCCAAAGGAGAAGCTCATATGCAAATTCCACTAAAAGGATTATCTTCTGAAATTTTATTCTGTGTAGTCGATGTGGAGTCACCATATAACGCATTGATTGGACGACCTTGGTTACATGAGATTCTAGGTATGGCATCGATATTCCATCAATGTATCAAATTTCCTCATCCCAGTGGTATTGGCATCATAAAAGGATATTGGGTTGAAGGAAAGAAGTGTTATGAAATTGATGTAGAATCTTGTGAAGAAAGAGCTGCGAAGAAGAAGAATTGGAAACACAACATCAAAGATAAACAAAAGAGTGAAAGACTGATGGTAGATACAATAGAACACAGAGAAGAAGAAACTTTGCGAAGCCAAGGCATATTGAAGATAAGAAGTGGCGAAGGCTTCGCAACGGACAAGAAAATGACGGAAAATTTCAAAAATGCAGAGGCAGAAAGTAGCAGGAGTAAGAGACTTAAAGAATGAATGTACTTGTTGACTACCAAAGTAGAAATTGGGAGGTGAAAGAAAAATGTATGATTGGTTTGATCTAAAAAAAAAAAAAAAAAAAAAAAAAAAAAAAAAAAAAATCTTATGAATAACAGAGATGAGATTGCGAAAGAGAACTGATATGCAGAGGAAGAAAATATATATTATGAATGATAAAGATGAGATTGCGAAATTATAAAAGAGCTTATATGCAGAAGAATCAACAAAATAATCAGACAGAGGCGAACCTACTATGGCGTACACCCTAGTTCGCGAAATCAAAATTTCGCAAGAGGCAAATGTAAGACCTAAAGTGCGTCATAGAAGGGGTTACCTATTTCATGGCTCAGAGAAAAGGTTACACCGCCCCTGGAACCCGAGTCATGGAGAATTGGGGTCAATAAAGCCCATCCAGGAGAGGTACCTTTGATTTTCAATGTAAGCTTATGACTTAGATTGGACGACCGAGGGTCTCTTCTAAGGAGTCAGCATTTGACCAAGGCGCCGAGGTACACGGTTGAGCCAAGAGTGCCTGGGGCATTTGAAGTGTCTCGGCCATTCTTGGCAAGTCTTGGCTTATGCTGCACTCGGCCGAAGAAAACTCCACTTAGGGTGCAGTCTCGTAACCATAAGCCATATAGGGAAAAGGGATAAGAGGCTGCGAAAACAATTGGTTGTTGTTAAGACCGGATGGGAGGAGCTAGCCTTGTATGGCAGAAGTACGCCTCCTTGAAGGGGAAACCAGGGGAAGATAAGGGCGGCACCCTCCATTAGGGAGCTGATAAGTGTCTTAAGACGCAAATGTCATGAGGCTTTATTTTTGCAAGGAAAGTTAAACTTGTCATATTTGTGCGACAATCCTGAAGAGGCAATAATACAAAAGACAAAGATAAGACGAGATCAATGGGTCGGTACATGAAAGTGTAAGGACGTCCTGCGATTTCGTCGCAAGACGGCAATGTCATGGGCCTGCAATTTTGTCGCAATGACAAGAGGTGGCGCAATAATACCTTTAACTAGGAAGGCAAAATAAGACCACATAAGAGAAAAATAAAAAAGGAAATCTTGGAAAAAACCAAGATTTCCTTACTTGCGAAAATAAAGAAGAATGTTTTGCGAGATTGAGGCATGAATACATATCACTATTCGAAAGTAACTTGCTTAATCTTTCATTTGAATACAAATAACAGAGGCAAGTATGGGAATGTATAGAATAAAAACATGTTATTTGTCTTCATATGATATATTTACGCACTCATAAAATGAAAGGTTGATAATATATTGATTAATTATATCGCAAAAAAGAATTGCTCTTTTAACATGTGCAGAAAGGAACAACAAAGGTAGAGTTTGTATTTGAAGATCCAAGAAATTCGCAACAAAAGATTACAAAAGTAGAAGATTAAAAGAATGAATGTACAGATATTACAAAAAGAGAAGGAAGAAAATAGAACTATTTCTCGTTTGATTCCTCTTCTTCATCATCTTCATCAGATCCTTCTACTTCTTCATCTCCATCAGGTTCCTCTTCTTCACTAGCATCGCTGTCAGAGATATCCAGAGAAGGCACATTCTTGGGGATTTCTTCAAGAAGGCAAGGATATGAAGAATGAGGGATACTATTGTCATCGCAAACCATTTTAATAGTCTGATTGCGAAAAAGAGTAGCATCATTCTTAAAATTTGCAATAGTAATCTGTAGTTGCTTCTTCAACTTAGAATATTTATCATCTCGAGAAGAAAGGTTCTTTGCGAGTTGCTCCTTCTCAGCCTCAAGTTCTTCAATTCTTTTACGAAATCTCTATTCAGCTCCTGCGAATATGTGACAATGAATCAGCAACTTAACAACAACTTCACGAAAGACAAACAGTTAAGTAGAGAAGAACAATTAACAACCTTATCTGTCAGAAATCATATCCCTAACCAAGGACGTATGTTCAGCTTGAAGGCTAGCGTTAACACCTAAATTATGTCTGGCATCATCTAGAACTTTCGCATCCCAAGCGAATTCATCGTCATTATTCATGAGAAGAAGGGAGCGAATTTGATTTTCTCTTTCGCTAAGAATAGCAATTTTGCGGATAGATTCATCTCGTTCAATTTGAACCTCAAGAAGAGTCTTTTGGAATTTTGCTAATGCTTGAGCACCTTCACTAGTGATGCGATCTTTATCGTCTATGAGATCACTGATTTTGGTTCTTAAAGTATTAATTTTCTCTTTAGAATTAAGATAGAGACGCTTAAATTGATCGGCTAAGCCTAAGCTAGATCTATGATCAATTTCTAAGAGGAGAAATTTGGATTGAAGTTCATTTAGATGAAGAGATTTAATCTTGTCATTTGAAAAACTATTCAAAGAATTGTTGAGGTGATCAAGAAGGGCATTGTTATCCATAGGGTCAGGGAACGAGTGAAGAAGAATGGCTTCATCAGAAAGATTATAAACGTCTGCGAAAATGGTAAATAAGATAAGGGAAGATAATGAGAGAATAAAACAAAGGAAAAGAGAAAAAGTTTCATACCATAAAGTTGTTGATTGGCACATTGAAGACTAGATATCTTATTCTTCTGAGTGGAAGAATCAGCTTCTAATTGCTTGGTTTTCTCGCGAATAATAGCAGCTTCAATTTCGAATTCTTCACTTCTCTTGCGAAGAGTAGCATCTTCAGCTTCCAATTCTTCATTTTTCTTGCGAAGTTGAAGATTTTTCTTTTCGAGAATACTGCGCATTTTCTCAAGATCTGAGGCAACAGCGAAGGAAGCTCTCCCGGACTATAAAGGAAAATAAAGAAATTATTAAGATATAACTTAAAATCAAAATCATGAAGAAATAAGGGAACAAAGACATACCAAGACACCAAGCGAATTTAGAAAGCTAGAGTCACCGATCCGGGAAACCCCATGAAGAGAATCATCACCCTCTAGTAAAGGAGCATCGCAGATACTCGCGAGAGCTTTGCACGTACTAGAGAGACGATCATCCCCAATCCCTTGCATGGAGTCAGAGAAGATGCTGGACAGTTGTGCCATAGAAGATTCAGTTGGAAAATCCTCCTTTGCGAGAGTAGTATCAACATCATCATTATCTTCATCATCAGATTTTTCGCTGGACTGAATCTTTCGTTTATTTGAAAGTGGGGAAGTAGATTTCTCCATGCGAAGAGAACCTTTACCCTTGACTTTGGTATTCGCAACCTTAGAACTTTCTTCTTCTTCAGCACCAACCTTCGCACACGAATGAAGACAAGAAACAGAGGCAACAATATTGTTAAAAATAATAAAGAAAAGTATTTCTTACTTCATCCGTGATCGAACGGAGTGCTACTAGGGTACTTTCCTTAGCATTTATTTTGTAGATTTTTCTCAACTTGATAATATGAAAATTTCGAAAGATTAATAGGTATAAAAATAAGTGAAGATTATAAACTGAGCGAAATTTAGGAAATATACCTCTTTAGATTTCTCAGGCCAGTAAAAAACCCAAGGTTGATAATTGGCGAGATTCGTAGGGAGCACATTTGAACCTGAAATATAAAGTCCTTTCAAAACTAGCGGAAAGACGCACCATTTTTCGTCTTTAGAGTGACGAGGAACGTTGTTCTTGCCAGAGTTCCAATCGATATCCTACATAAGTATTTTATCGCTGGCGACATTTTCTCTTCTCTTTAAGCGAGCACCCCAGCGAGTTCTATCATTGTTCATGTTTATTACTTCATAGTTTTCGAAGAAGCTCTATACTGTATACTTTTAAGTGATTATCTCTAAATCCCCAAATTTAGGATTCGTGACTTCTTTGGGATAAAGAGATCCCTTACCAACACCACGGTTGGCGAACTCAAGCATTAAGCGGATACAATCCCCACTCAATTGGTAGACGGCTCGTGAGAATTTCGCATGAGCAAGAATTTCATAAAATAAGGGAAGATCGTGGTCATAGAGAGGAATGAGAAGACCAAGCGAGAATCGACCTAGCGAAATTATGATTTCCTGATCATCACAATGATGATCGAAAAACAGATTTAGCGTAAAGAATGGATTTAGATTCTTGATCGGGAATGGTGGTTAACATGAAACCTTTATCTTCGAAATATTTTTGCACTTTGTCCAGGGAAGTTTCATATTTACGACCAACTGGAGGCATTTTTAGAGTATGGGAATGAAGATAAAATCGAAGATCAAAAGAAGTGAAAAGAAGAAGATTTACAGCTGCAGGAGAGGAAGTTACGGAGAGAGGTTAAAGAAAAGTTACAGAGCAAATAAGAAAGAAAGTAAAAAAGAAGAAGAAGGGAATAAGAAAAGTATATATAGAGAAGGATTCTCGAAAAGATAGACACATTTAATGCAAAGAGTAGACGTGAACGGTTGAGAAATAACAGTTGAAAAGACGTGTCAAGAAATGGATGGAGGAAGGGATACGTGTAATAAATTCTGCGTAAAAGTACAGAACCATATCAATACAGAAAAATATGAAAAAATGAACAGCTGCGGCATTTTGAAAGTACTGGTTCTCATGACATTCTCTCCTTCGCGGAGAAGACATGAGAAGAGGCAAGATGTAGGATCAGAATATCGAAACACCAAGACCCTTGCGAAATCCATAAACGATACACTGCGAATATATCGCAGATGGGTGGTATAAATGACGCAACGGATGATGACAGCTTGAACACGAGAAAGATGTGAAGACCTAGCGAGATTTAGGAGTGTTGCGAGATTTAACATTTGAATACTTGCGAGAGTGTCGCAAGTCGATCCGAAAATAAGGGACAAACTTATTTGTCATCCATCGTGTAATGTCCTATATAAAGAGCCGAACAAAGCTTAAGAAAGGGGAGATCTTTTTAGAGTAGAGAGAAAGTTTAGAGGAGAGAGAAAGTCTAGAGTAGCAATTATATTCTTGATTTCAATTCCTTCTTGTAAAATTTCTAAGTCAATTAATAAAAAGATTGATTATTGATCTTAAATAAGTGTTATATAGTATGAATTCTTGTGAGGTGTGTATTGTAGGATTTCCTGCAATTACAATGAGCAAACCAATTTGAGTGATAGATAAGTTCAAGTCTCCACATACCTTTTGTCGATGAAGTTACACCAGTTCCTTGAGTAGTTCTTCGTCTTTGAATGATGAACGCCGCGGAGTCTAGAGCTCAAATACACTTACTATCCTAGTCCGAGACTTAGCTATAAGTAGACTAGAAATCAATACTTATAGTTTTCACAACTAAACTTGACAAACAAGCTTGAGATAACAACGCTTGCGAGTTCAACCGAGCAGTGCTCTAACATGCACTAACCATAGCATCCATAACACATGAGTACTTTTATTATCATGTATTTAAACTCCATACAACAAACCAAGACAGTCTACTAAAATTGACTCCAGGTAACATATTATCATGGTTCAGAATCTAATTCAAGAAGGAGCAGAGAAATACGAACTGAAAGAACTATGTCCACTAGTTGTAAACCAAGACAAAAAAAAAAAATCCACTTTCACAAAGTTATACATGCATGCCTCTTACTAGACATCAGGAGAGTGTTAAACGCTTTCACCGACCTTCCAGCCTGGAACATCTTTAATGATTCTCGCTTGTTCCTCTAGTCTAAATACTTTTTTCATTGGCTGGCGAATCTGATATAAAGTTAGGTAAGATTTAGTCCTGATTTCACATAGAGGTGTGTGATTGGAAGGGTAAAGGGGATTGACAGTGTAGATTTCACCTTTCATCCTCTTCGGCTTGAAGCATAGGGAGAATCCCTCTCCGATAAGCATATTTATCTTCTTTGAGTGCCTGTGTATCAACATTAACATGTATGTGTCAGCACCACTTCTCAGACCATGCCAAGGTTGTCCTTAAATAGACATCTTCAGTTCTCATAGAGTTAAGACATGAATGATTAATTGTTCAAGTCCCTAAGAAGCAGCGAACATGAAACTCCCAGGCCAAGCATTTGAGATTGAATAATAGATGTCCGTCCATCTAAACTGGCACTAACAAGGTTATTTGGATAGATTTTTCCCCTGGATAAGAAAGATGTTCATATTGCTTTGTTAATTTGCAGGTCAAGAGTTTTAAGAGCTTCACTCCTAGTCATTAATCTATATTCTAGCAGTATTTTTTTTTTACTCGGTCAATGAATATATTAAAAAAATGAAAAAACTGTGCAGGGGATAAGTCCTACTAGTGCATAGCCGTGAGGCCAACACTAGCAAGAGACTTATTTAAAACGAAAGTAAACTTCGCCAGGCCACTCATAAATCTTAGTGGACACCGGCCTACCCTCATAGAACTCAAAATATCCTCTGCCAACAAACATGCTTGTTTGGCAGAGTCATCAGCAGAAAAATTGACCTCTCTATAACTATGGACATATCTAATATTATCATAAAATGAATATGAAATTAGGAAAGGCAAATATACTTAACTAGTTAACTGCAACTAGGTAAGATGAAGCTTCATAAGTTGGCACTATCTTTGGTCCTGTAATAAACCAAAGTCCATAAGCTCTCTCACCAGAACTGAGTACAATTGTAAGAAATAGGAAATCTAGCAAGTATACAAGTGAAGTACTTACATGGTAATCTAGAAGGTACACAAGTTGATGCCAACCCCACTGCAGTTCACTTCCTACCAGCGCAATACCTCGTAAGTATAAACTGAGTGTCAAATCCACAAATTTAAACTTAATAGTACAAGTATAACCAAGTGAAGTACTTACCAGGGATTGATATTTCCCCGACTGGCTACTACTGCTTCAACTGACCTTGTGTGAAGTCCCTGTGCATTCACATATAACATAACAAAAACCACCTACATATATATACAAAAAAATGATGAACTAAAAGAAAATATCCATTCATAATCCGGTTTGTGTTCACATATATAGAAAAAAGTTACATTTGACCAAAAAAAGTTTCTTCAGGTAAAGCTCTTCTTATGCACAACTGCATAAAAGTATCCATATCAGTCACCACACACAAAAGTGTGAACCGCCAAAAAAGATCAAAAGAAATCCTAACATGAAACTAAAGTTCAAATCACGATGAACATATTTATGGAACAACTAGTTGGCTATGTTCTCAGTTCAAAACTTCCTAACTTTAGTTCATTTAAACTTAAAAAACTACCTTAACATGAAACTAAAGTTCAAATCATGATGATCATATTTATGGAACAACAACACATGCTAGTTCATAAAAACACATACACTGGCTATGTTCTCAGTTCCAACTTGGACAAAAGTTCTCCAAAGTTCAATTCTTTATGAGCAGCAACAAACCCTGAAGTCATAAAAGAAACATCCATGTTAGAACAACAAACCTAAAATCAGTTCATACTTTCATTTCACTTCCAATTACTAAAAGCCATCTATGGACACATTAAATAAAAATCACCACGTCATACACACAGATAACAAACAATCCTATCTAACGTCTGAGTTGTTCAGAAATATTACTTCAACATTATACAACTATTTAACTTGAATTGACTGTTGTTATCAATAGCAAATTAAGTGTATAATCATGGAAAACTGCTGTAACTAGCATTTCATCCCAACCAAGAAATTGGCCATAATAAAGAATGTGCATGCATTTAATGCATGAGTAGACAGACAGACACTAGACTGAAGAGAAAAAGAAAGTCTATTATGAACATGAATGCTTTATAGCGACTGCCATTGCCATCTCTCTATTTATCTATCATTCTTTCATTCTTTAGCCTTATAATACTTTGGCGTCGTAATCATCTATCTATTCTGCAATGATAAACCCAAAGCATATGTCACAACAACACACACTAATCAATTACGCTCTGCCATACCCACACATGGTCTGTTGTTACACAGCTAGCTAAGTCTAAGTCTGTCTAGTGGTCTATTAAACCTATGTGCCCTTTTCTTTTTCATTAAAAGAAAATGCGAATTCCAATACTCATCATGGACAACTGTTGTAACTAGCATTTTATCCCAACCAAGAAACTCAATAATCTCACAATTGAAGTTAATTATGACACTTATTGAAAAAATCTTCAGATAATAGTAAACCATCAGTTCCTGCAATCTCAAGTATATATTGTGTATCTATATATGCTCAACTTAGTATGCTTCAAACAAAATCTGACCATATATTGCATTCAAACATCAAGAAAAATTGTATTGATACCAAATTAGAAGGATTTCTAAATGAGTTGGTGCACTCACTATCTTATGAGCGAGGCAATTGCTTTGTTCTTAAGCAATGGATGACTCATAAGATAGAGAGTGCACTAGCTCTCATCAAACCTTCCAAGAAGATATAAGACTTTAGCAGTGAATATTAAAATTCAATGGACAAATTCATCAGTGTACCTTTATCAGGTAGCACTCTGCCTACTCAACTTAGTATGCTTACAAGGAAAAAAAACTACACCATGTCTAACTGCAGTATGCATCTTTACACATGAGGACTAGTGAAAACGGTCATTTAAACAAAAAGCACAATAAGCACAACACAAAATGAAGTCAGAACTATGAAGAACTAGGATACTGAGAATATACACAGCACTTGCAGTAATGGATAAAAAACTGTTATAGACTCATAGTATGTAAATATCTATCAAGTGGAGCTAATGATGTCAATCAACACCAATAGCTTATAAACTAGAACTTATTGAAATTAGCTTACAAACTAGAAATTACCTTACAAAGTAGATGTAAACATTCTAATCCCTAAAATATAAATTAACACAAAACCCTAAAAATCAGTTCAATTTTCCGAAACTTATACCTTCTATGTCTTCAAAATTCTTCAATCTTCAAGTCTTTAAAATTCTTCAAACTCTAACAGGAAATTAGAAAAAAAATCGAATTAGATTTATATGAAGAAGATTAACAAAACATAACTCAGATGAAACAAATCGTATTAGATTCACGGATTAAAAAATGGAAAACCTAAAAAAAAAAGATGAAATGAAGCCCTAAAAAACAGATCGATTAAAAAAAAGATGAAACCCTAAAAATCGAAAAACTTATAATGATTAACACTTACACAGATCGATGATTGAAGGCTATTGAAAAGATTAAAGAGATTTTTGTGATGGTTTCTTAGCTAATACGATCTATGTAATGAAACTAGGGTTTCATCGCCAGATAGGAAAGAAAAGAGGCAGGAGGAGAAAGAGAAAAATGAAAAATGAAAGTGAACCCGATCTGTCCAACTGCTGCTAGCATATCCAATGATTTCACGCATGTGAATGGCACACGCATGGGAGCAAATATCCTATGGTATAACTCATCATGGGTGGAAACATAATGCTACGCATGTGAATGGCACACGCACATACTCAAGGTGTTACGACCCAAGTGTGACCAAGCGTGTGACTGGCACGCCTATAAAAAATTTCGTAACGGCTTAGGCTTGTTATGAATTTTTTAAAAATTTGTAACGGCTCCGGCCTGTTACGAATTTTTCGTAACGACCATTTGTAACAGCCACAAAGCCGTTACGAATTGTAGTTACGAATCCTGGAATTTGGTGTAGTGAACCTACCTAGATCCATCGCCAAAGAACAAAGCCCTTTCTTCTCTAATGGCTGAACCGATATCAAGACTATTCCTTCCTCCTTTCACCGCTCTTGCTCACCAAAGAAACACTTCTTTTCTTATCCTTTTTGACTGCATCCTTCGTCTCTTAGGTTTTAGTGAAAACAGGATATCAACAAAAGAAAACCCTAACTTAAAAATATATACGGACGAAAATTCTAGCATAAATATAGCTTCTTTATAGGGCCAGTTGTCTAGGAGAGGGTTAGTTACGCCTAAGAATTTTAAAACCGTACCCAGTACTAGTACATAAACAACTTATTAAGGACTGGGGATATCACAAAAAATTCCTAAAATCTTGATTTCATAAAACGATTATGAAAGTGGAGAGAGAACAAAAGTAGAAAAAAAAGTTTAAAATAAAAATAGGTTAGTAAAAAGAATTACATTTTTATATATATGAATTAGAATTTTGAATTTTTTGATTAAATATTAAGTTTAAGTTACTTTTGAATTGGATTTACTATAAATAGGACGCCCCATAGTTCGTCACAGTGGATGACCCAAGCGTAGGGATGGCAATGGGGCGGGGACCTTGAATCCCATCCCCTACCCCGTTTAAAAAACCATGGGGCGGGGACGGGTATGGGGAATCCCCGTAGGGGATGGGTTTCCCATGGGTTACCATAACATTACAATAAATATTTAAAATTTTGTAAATAATAATAATTTAAAAATAAATATAATGGTTCAAAGAATAATACTAACCTAAGCAGTGCATTTTAAAATTTTAAGTTTATACTAACCAACTAAAACTGAAAAATAAAGGAAACAATTGATCCACAATTAAGTATTATGGTTCATTTTACTTCATAGTTCCTCATTATTAATCATCTTGCTCCATGTTAATCATCTCATCATGATCTTCTTCGTTATCTTCCAAAAAAGTTCCTCGATCAGATATAATAGGTTATGGTATGGGGCGGGTATGGGATGGGGACCTTGAATCCCATCCCCACCCCATCCCCACATCACTACCTTCGGGAATTCCCCGTACCCCGTTCCCCGTTTATACGGGTAAAACCCTAACCCATAGGGGCGGATCCCCACGGGGATGGGTTTGGGTGGAGCACATTGCCATCCCTACCCAAGCGAATCATGGTCCCCACATAAAGAAGTTGGGCCCATAAAATCGTTCTTTTGAAAATTAAGTGACCCAAGCCCATTTACCCTTAGTTGTCCGTCGATATAAAGATTTTGCCTGCATGGTAGCAAGATTTCTAACTCCACCCATAATTGGGCCGACCGAGCGAAGCGAGGGAGGACCTTTATATGACCACTTTTTTGTAAAATCTAAGTGATCAATTACCACAAAAAGATTGGAAATGGTTAGGGCCGAAAAACCGAAAATGTCCCTCTCTTTTAGTCCAATTACTATAACACCTTATGTATCCTATCTTTCAGGGGTATAATTGGCAACCAAACTTTAATATAACATATCTAAGAATCCGTGCCTTGGAATTTTACAAATTTTATCACGTTGGAAAGGTTATAAAAAAATCTGCGCAACGAGTACAAACAACAATATTAAATTTAAAGTTTTTGCGAAAAATTCGGAGGTATTTATCATGTTAGACATAATTTTAGAAAATTAAATGTATATCCATTATGCAAACTACCACAAAGGATACATAATACTTTATGTAGCAAAATTTTGGTTTATGCATCAACTAATTTTCCGTTGCAATTAATAAAACGATGTACTCCCTCCGTTTCAAGAAAAATATTACTTTCGTTTTAGGCACAATTCTCGAAAATTGAATGCATAGCCATTATGCAAACCACCACAAAGGATGCATAACACATCATGCAACCATATTTTGATTTATGGATCGACTAATTTTCCGTTTCGGAAAAAGTGATACTTTCATATCCCGTTTCAGGAAAAGTGATATTTTCGCCCCGTTTCGGGAAAAGTGATACTTTCGCTCCGTTTCGGAAAAAATGAAACTTTCGTTCCGTTTCAGAAACATTTTTTCTGAAACGGGGTGAAAGTATCATTTTTTCTGAAACGGGACGAAAATAATCGTAGACAAACCCCATCTTCAAATTCTTCTTCGGTCGGCCTTTCCACCGTGGCAACGGTCGTACTAGTCTTAGCTCCGCCCCTGGATCATACATTGCAAACAATCGTTACAATAATGCCTTAAAAGATCGAAATCCATGAAGTAGTGAGACTCGGCAATGAAATCCTAGGATGATTTCATACTTAAAACCACCAATCGTTGTATAGTTGAAATTTAGTCCATTTTGGTGCTCCTTGACTATAATATAATTAGCCAAATTGATAATATAACCCCATTAAATTAAGACAAGAGGATTCTGATTGAGTAGCTATTGGTTCCTAGTGGGTCTTTTACTCGGTCTCTTTGTTAGTCAAATAAGTCCCAAGACTCACCATTCAAGAACACCAAGTCAACTGCAGGGAATCTTCTTCCATCACTATACTTACCTACTCACTCCTTAGCTCAGTACTATAAATCTGCTCAAATGGAAACTTCAAATCTATATCACCTACATCCATCTAGAATTTCTTTACCAGCAGACATGGATCCGCTCTTGTACGAAGCTATAACATCCGGGAACATTTACAAATTGGAAATGATATTAGCTACAAGGAATGATGTTAATGAGTATATTACAACTCAAACTACAGCCACTCGCAAGAATACAGTTTTACATGTTGCGGTGCAATTCAAAAGAAAGATGTTTGTGGAGGAAATTTGCAAGAGATGTTTGCAACCTGGGTTATTAATAATGCAACAAAATGCAAAAGGAGATACTGTGTTGCACACTGCTGCAAGGCTCGGATTATTAGATATAATCGTAGCTCTTATTCATCATGTAGGTGCGCAAAGTAAGATTACTAATAGTTATCATCATCGCAGTGTTAGTGTGCAAGAGCTGGTGAGGATGGCGAACAGAAAGAATGACACAGCGTTGCATGATGCAGTTCGTAATCATAAGTTTTTAGTAGGGAGATTGTTGATTGAAGCAGATCCATTGTTTGAATATTTTTCGAATAATGCCGGTGAAACCCCACTTTACCTTGCTGCTGAAGAAGGGTTAGTTGATTTTGTAGTTCAAATCTTACAAAATTGCCCATCCTCGGCTTATAATGGTCCTAATGGCAGAACGTCTTTGCACATAGCTGTTGCTAATGGGTACTCAGGTATGTAATTATATACTACTCCCTCCGTCTCTAAAAGATAGGCAGGTTTGTGTGTACATATTTGGGCATCTTGTGTTTTTACATACATCTTATGTATTAAATCAAATACAGAAGTAGCAAAATTATTACTCGAGAAGCAACCAAGTTTGATACATCAAAGAGACGCGAATGGAAACAGTGCACTCCACTATGCTGCCTATTTCGCCAAGCCAAAGGTCGCTATTCAATTACTAGAAGTCGAACCTTCTATTGCGTGGGCAAAGGACAATGATGGTAAGACGGCTCTTCATATTGCAGCAAGTAGTCGTTTGCCAAGAAATATTGCTTACCTACTTAAGGTTGACACTCTTGGTCCTGCGCAACATACCAAGGTTGGCCGTCTTGGTTTTCAGCCCTTAGCTTACATGAAATTTAAATGTGAAAATATACAAGTAATTGAAGAGGTGACCAAACGCTGCCAAGAATGCTGGGAAGAACTTGATAACAACGGGCGGAACTTTCTTCACATTGCCGCTGAGAATGGAAGTACAAGAGTGATAAAATATATTTTAGGGAAATCAAACTTGGCTGAGAATATCATAAACGACGAGGATAACCAAGGGAATACACCCTTGCATCTGGTTCTCAAATCAAATAGTATTGAATGTTTGCGAATTCTCAGCACGGACAAAAGAGTGAACAAGAAAGCCCTTAACAATGACAACTTGACAGCTTTGGATGTTCTTCTACATGACCTGGTACCTCTTATCTCTATCTCCTCTTTCTTTGAAAGACTTTGTTTTTTTTTTTTTTCATATAGATGTGGTGATTAATGGTGTTCTTGGTTTTAGGACAAGGCAGATATGTCACATCGAGAGTTTATACAAGCCGGCTACAAATACCTGTTTGAAGGAGGATTGCTATGGTATGGTAGAAGCCAAATCAGAATAGATACAGAAGATGAAAGATATGGAGCTATAGCGCGGAATAAGTATAAGATAGCTATAGAGTGTGCAAAAGAACTATCTGAAAGCCAGATAGTAGTGACTACACTTATAGCTGCAGTCACATACACAGTTGGTTTAGCACTGCCTGGAGGCTACATCAGTAGCGGACCCTCAGCAGGGTTGGCCATTTTAAACGGCTTACCAGCTTTTAAGATATTTGCAAGGTGCAACAGTATGGCACTGCTTCTTTCTATAATCGTTTTACACATCCATTACTTCAACAAACTCATTCCTCATAGAAATGCCAAGTCAGTGGTACTCCGGGCACTAGTCACACATGTTCTCATGTTCAGCGCCACTGTATTAATGTTGATGGCGTTCCTGGTTGGGAATTACATCTTCTTCGGTCATTCTGCGACTTTTACTAGTCCTGTAGCTTCTGCTGGCTTTATAGTTGTCTTTTATTTTCTTGTCAAATTTCTCAAAAAAGTTAATTAACTGAACTTGTAAAATATATACTGTAGACTGTAGTGCTTTGCTTTGCATGCGCTAAGAGCAACTGCAGTGGGCGACTAAACCCATTTATTTGGTCTCTGAACCAGGCGTAGCGGGACGGACCATCGACCAAATCCCAGACTAAATCAACAGTGGGCGATTATATTTGGTCGGCGACCAAGACCAAACCCAAATTTTTAGTCGAGCGAACGTATAGTTAACGCCACACACTAGGCGAACCTATAGTTAACGCCCCACAACAGGCGGGCATAAAGTTAACGCCCCACACCAGGCGTTAACTATACGTTCACCTGTTTTTTTTTTTTTTTTTTTTTTTTTTTTTTATATTGGGGCGGTTGTTATACCTCCGCCCCATCATTTGTTTTTAGTTTTCTTGAATCGGGCGGGCATTATACCTCCGCCCCATAAACTTTTTTTTTTTTTTTTTTCCAAGTACGTGAACAGGATCTCGCTCCATCGGGCGAACTTATAACGTACGCTCCACCATCGGGCGAACTTATAATGTACGCTCCACTATCGAGCGAACTTATAATTTACGCCCCACCAAATTTAGTCTTCTGCCCGTAGTGTCACAGCACAGACTAAACCCAAATTTTGGTCTTTTTTTCCCTCTTTGGTCTTTGGTTATGCTCGCACCACTGCAGTTGCTCCAAGGACTCCTAATTTTACTAATACAATCTCCATGCGCTTAGCTACTTCCAACAATTCCAACAAAATGGGACAGCCAAGCTGCCAATGGTCTGGCATCTCATGCTGCCGACCAACATTATGATAGGGGCCAGATTCCCAGTACTCGTGTAATCATCTTTCCTGCTTTACATAATAATCAATAAAAGGGTTACAGTTACACTGACCTTTTAAATTACACTGCCCTTTCAAGAAAAAATAGAAAGAAAAATAACATACAATGTACAAATAGCCAAATCAGTAATGCATGATATAGCAGTAAGGTGTATCAAACTACAATTTCAATTTGATTTTTTCAGACCACTTGAAGATATCAGAGTGAACTTGATCACCGCCTAATTCGTCTCCTGTAGCTCCTGCAGCTACCCTTATAACATCTTCAATGAGTGCAAAGTTTCCCATTATGTCAACGTGTGCACCACTCTGCGTTCCTCGACCTTCTAGGAGGTTAGAGGGAGGAGCATGATCATATTCTCTATTGTAAGTTTTAATTCCAGAAGGATTGAACCGAGTTTTCCCACGCCAACCTTTTGCACACATGTAACCAGCACTTAGAACAGGAACAGTTTCATCTCCATCAGCTGTATAGACACCGCCTTTAAGACAGCTCCCTTCTTCCTCTTTTCCACTCTCAGCTGAGGTATCTATCTGAAATGGGATGTAACACTCACTAGTCGGAGTCAATTTGTATATGTATGATCTCTCAGTAGGTATTCCAACACCATACATAGAAAATATCTCCATGTCAGGTGCATTCGGCAGTCTGCAAGTGAAAAAACCATTAGATGAAGTAGAAAAATGTATTGATCATTGAAAGGATCATCCAAATTCATACTAGACTAATGACAAAGATACCATGTAAATCCTTACTTTGTTTCCAAGGGGTTTGACCAATATTTGTAGTGATCATACAAAGGATCATCCAGATTCTCAGCTATACCATGTGAGAAATGAGCATCTCCACGTTTCATCATCTTTGGAGCAACAAAATGGAGCAGGTCTACAATTGATCCGGCAGTGTAAACTTTGTAATCTGCAACAGCTTTGATACCAGCAAAGCCCATATCATGGTACTCCGTCCATACATCATCACAAGTCGAATTCGCAAGGTTGTGACCTTTAAAAGCGTCCTGTACAATAGAAGCAGTTACGTCAGCAATTTATAACTAAAGAGGATTTTTAGAAGTTATTAATCTATACAGTAGTTGATAACTTGATATTGAACATACCATGACAGTATGCACACATGTCTCATGATATGATGGTCGTGGAACATGGTCCAAAGCTTAAGAACTGACCCAAAAACCTTAAACAAAATATAAAGGTTTTACTTAAGGACACTGCAAAACCCTGTACTTCTGACACTCCATATGATCATATTCATGAGAGGGTTCACATATCAATGAAAATATGAGCATTCGAGAATACTAAAACATAGATGTGCAACTGAACATCTAACAAATTCCTTGTTAAGCTTCCACTCTGGCACCATCAACTTACTGCCATTTTCAAGAGATCTTAAACCCCAAATACCTTTTACAACAAGTTTATGGAAGCAAGCATCCTAAGACTTAGTTACTGCATGACAGAAAAGGGCTTTACCGACCCTTTAAACAGCATAATAATATTTGTCAATGGGGGTCATCTGGATGTCTGCAACTAACTTACTTTCAAGGAGGTGATAGCTACAGGAAGGCATCATGCAGACATACCTACTTCAAAACTTCCTAATGGTCAACAACAAAGAGAACTACAGACATTTATAGAATGGTATTTGTTTTTTGAAGATCCCATAGGAGCTTGGCAGAACTCAGCTTTGAGCCCTTTGGCCTTTTCATGGTTCCACAGCCATCAGCCACAATTCAAGAGGTATAAAAATTAATTTCATAACTAAAATGGAAGAATAAACAGTTACTGACCTGTTACGCTTATTCAACTTTTTACAACTAAAAGATATAATAAGATATGAAAAGAGAAAACTTACCTTAAAATCTATACGTTCGATTGCAGATGGATGAGCGTCTGCTACATCTTTCCCAAATGATATCATCCGCCCGTAATGTGCCTTTTTAGTTGTACACCCTTCGGCGACTGTTCCATTTTGATCTACAACCTGAGAACTGTTGTTCTTTCGCCTTTTCAGATTGCAATCATAGCCTTCTTCAGGGGACCAGTCAAGACCACCCCATATAGTGGCTCCACCCTTTGGTATCATTGACATGGTTGAATCCCATGTCCGGGTCATCCGCATTACATGTTGCAGAGTTTGAAGACGAAACAAGTCTTTATCCAAGACACCTGGTGCAATGGCCCTACATAAAGGAAATCTAATCAGTCAAGGGTAAACAGTAAAACTGAAAGCTTTAGGATGAATATCACAGACAAAACCTGATACCATTAATATCGTTTAATAGTAATAGAAGTTATATAAACTCAAATAGTACCTCGCAACCGCTACATCTTTTGCTTCCGAGGAGAAAAGTCCTGAAACTGCCTTTGGAACCCCTAGAAATGGTCCACCTATGTTCATCACTGCCTTTATATGCTTCGCACACCAATCCGGTCCTCCACCACCACCCATGGGAGCTGGTGCTTCAACCCATTTCATGAAGTGCAAGAAGTACAGAACACCCATTGAGTGTGGAATGACAACAACCTTTTTACCACCATTTGTCGCCACCATGACTTCTATATTACTTTTAATTCGGCTCAGGGTTTGATCCCGCACCTATTAAATTCAATATTTAAAATTGATTATTGCTGCAAGAAAGTCACAGACGCAAAACATACATGGTTGGAAAAGTTACACTAACATATGCCATTTCCAATGTTTCTTATATACATCAAAATAGTCCATTTAGTTACTGACAGATCAGGAGGCGGGTAAGAATGATTGAAACAAATAAATCAATTTACTGTTCATCAAAGTTTCATTTGATTCAATGACCATAAGTAAGAAGGTACATATAGCTCAAAAATGTGGAACACATTCATATATTTGCATCAACTTTTCAAGGAACTCATTTTAAGAATTTCTCAGTGTATGATTCAACACAAAGTGAGGCTTTGATTTATGCTCATCGGGATTGAGGCAGGCAATCTGACAATAGTAGAAATAAAATGAACAAAAAAGGAAGAAATGTGCGAACAAGTGATTACCTCAGTATTCTGAAATGATATTCTCCAGTCATATGCAGCCATGTACATGGTTTTCTCTTCATAACCGATACGCGCCAAATTGGCAATCAGGACTGCCCATACAAAATATCCAGGTGCAAAATAATCTGCTGCAACAAGTCCAGTGACCGGCCTAACTCGTATACCATCAGGATCCAGACCAGTCTCATTGTTCAGTGACATATGTTCGACCCAACATAAAGGTCTGCAGAACATCCAACCAAACAGGTTTCAATGATATCTTTCAGCATATATTTCAACAGACATGAGGCATTAGTCTACCCACTTCTTATCTTATGAAGGCAAACTTCAACTCTGTCATTTATACTACGGTACAAAAATTTAGTGATAACAGAAACCACATCCTTAACAAGAAAAATGCAGCTATGCTACATCTAATATGTTTGCTTTCATAATAAGCTTTACTGATCTAATAAGCAATAAATGCAAGGTACCATCGATTGTCAGCAAGGTGCTCACAGGTCTTCTTATCAGTATCCGGAAATGCATGTAAATATGTAATTAGGTCATCGATTTGGTTGTTTGCGGTTGATATGACATTCATCCTATATCAACTTAGCATCTACTGTTCCAAAATCTGCCTCGTGACCACTAGATATAGCTTCCTTCAAAGTCACTTTTTCCCACTATAAAAGTGAGATATTGAGATATCTTTTATTTAAAATAAATTCGAAAATTGAAATCCCAAGTTCAACAACGTCACACAATTCTTTACCAACTACAAGAATAAGGTATAACAATCTCCACCTACTGACAACTTAGTTACATTCAAACACTACTTTAAGCACATAGAGAAATAATGATGGGATGCACAATTGCATCTCACGAGGAACAAAATCCACAGTCCAACATTGAAGCCTCCAACTAACTAATACCCCGATCATGCCAGTAACCAAATAAGAACAATTCCACACATGTCAATACTGGAAAGGCCAAATCCTTTATTCAAAAGGTACAAACGCAACTGTTTGATGCACAGATCTGTTATAACTACTTACAAATGTCTCTCCCAAAACCATAACAACTTCACATGTAAAATCAACTTGGCTCTCCATAATAAGAGGTACACAGACTTACTAAACCTGGTAATGAAACTGCCAACAACAGGAATACCCAATCCACACCAACAGCCATTATAAGTTGCTGACATCTATGCCTATTCACTTGGTTACCTGCTGTAGTTAACAGAACAAATCATGTACTAGCTTTTATACACATCAGAGATCACCTAGAATTCCTTTTCCAGAGTAACCAAATTAGAGTTTTACTACCAGCACTATGTCATCATTCAGGTTTCCTCTAAAGTACACGAATTTCCTCAAAAAGTAATTTAAGGTACTGTTTTTTTCTTAGCGCAATAACTAAAAGAAGAATGAAATTTAGCTAATTTCTCTCCGAAACGTATTTCTTCTTATAACATAGACAAAAAAAATTCCCTAATCTAAATGACCTCACAAATGCTTCATATACACACCAAAAACCTAAAAGCAACCCAAATCTCAACAGTCAAACAATACTTTTCCACAAATGGGGTTTTCTCAAAACATCAAAACTTCCTAATAAAGTACTTAACAAGGTAAACTACTTATCAACAAGCAATGTCAAATTCCTAATCAACATTCTCTTCATTAAATCACCAAAAAAACATTGAAATTTCCAATTAAAATTCTCTCAAAATCAAAAAAGATAATACCTTTTGTAGACTTCACCAAATGTTCCACCCCAAAGTCTTTTCCTAAACAACCCATCAGCACAACTCTTGCCTTCCCATAGCTCAAGACCACCAGTAACAATCCCAGGTACAAATACAACAGGATGTTTAGCAACTAACCCTTCTTTATGTAATTTAAGACCAGGTGGATCAGGTAATGGACCAGTTATTGCTTCTGTTACATATTGCGGAAATGATGCCGGCATAGCATTATACAAAAACAATAACAACCACCATATTGAACATACACATCCTACAAACCAACAGCAATTATCAACACAAGAGAATCTCCCCCCTCTCTTCTTAGTCGATTCCTCTGTTGACGGTGATGTATGTTTCTTCTTATTGTCTTTATCATCTTCAATTTCATTCTCATGAGTCTTTTCCGGTGGTGGTGGTTCTGGTCCTTTTCTTCTTCTCAAGATTGACATATGAAATCCAAATACAATATATAAATAGAATCAAAGGGGCGGTGAAAATATTGGGTTTTGATGATTTGGTGGTGTTCTTATAGTTGTTACAGAGCTGATCTGGGTGTTGTGGCGGTGGTGATGGTGGCGCTGGGGATTTTTAAGGCAATGGGGATCGTTTCCAGGATGAATGAGATTTCGCTGGCTTTTTGAGGTTGGAAATAATGTGGGTCCTACATTTTTAGCAAGAGTCTTACGTGGCAGAAATCTAGATGGGGTTGATCGGACGGCGCGTAGAGAGTGTTGGAAAAGGGAGATATTTTTAAGTACAAAAATTCGATATGAACTACCTCTCACAGAATTTTCAATGAACCCACCGTAAGTGGCTCCCTGCTGTGCTCCGGCGGGGCCCACCGGGACCCATCATATCAAACTGTGAGAGCAAAAGGCAATTTGGTTTTGGTGTGGTTCGTGGGTGGCGGGGCTGTGTAGAAGCACTCTTATAAGTAAAGTTTGTCGTGGGGAAAATGAACAACAACTAACTCCTTTATTATTCTTCTGCTATTCAAACTCCAAACTATGAGACCAGTGCCGGTAGATGAATAATGAAGCTGTTGTTCCGGTAGAAAGTGTTCCGGCGAGTGTCTGACAGAGTGGTCATGTATATTTCGGTGTAGATATCCATGTAGTATAGCAAGTTATGCTGTGGCTTGGAAAACACTTCGTTTACTCTCTTTTTTTTTTCACAAACTTGGTTAAAAAGACCAAAATCAACAATTCTTGGGTGAAAAGGACATTTAGATTTTGACACTGTTTAAATGGATAAAAATGTAAAAATAGGCAGGATGTAAACAGTTTCATCATACCCATTTTCAAATACTTTTTCTTATTTTTAATTTACATCAGGATGCATCCAGTTTCATCCTTATTATTTTTTAAGTTTAAGTCAGGATGAATCCAGTTTCATCCTTGTTATTTTTTTAGTGTCCATCTCACCCGTACTAATTTTTATTCTTCCATTTAAACCATGTTTTAAAAATATTTGGACAAATGACATATTTCCCTTTTTTTTTTTTTTTTTAAGGAAGTTATTTAATTATCAAACTTAAACAAATAACAATCTTGCTGGAACATTGAAGTCTATCCAGAAAAAAATGATTAAAGACAAAGCATAGTCTCAAAAGAAACAGAATATAATAATAAATCGAAGACATGGAGTTGCTAAAGGTGAAAGCAGGGCGGACAATAATGGGATGCTTTTTCTTTAGTCAAATAGTGATTCCAATCTGAAGGAAGCAAATCAGGAAACAACAATCTCTTCTTTTCCACAAAGAATGAGGGTGCACGTTGGTTATGGCATGAATGGGGAGCAATGCATACATCTAGTTAAGTAGGTTCACATGCTACATACATTACAATATGGTTGTAGTCGACGGTTGGAGAAGAGACTACGTATTAAATACGTACATGTGAATTATTAGCTCATACATGACTTCAGCTTATCCCTTGAGTTTAAACTACCCAGTGTCTTCCCCCATGTCACCAAGCGTCCAAGCCCATACACTTTCAATGGGTTCCAAAGGCATTCGAAGAAGAAGCACCTCACCACGTTGCATGTAAGGATATCAGACAAGCAAAATGGTTTTGATTCGCAAAAAATTCAACTTCTTTACTTTGAAGTTGGGCCGCTGTCCGACAGAGTGATCGTGTACATTCTGGTGTACATGCTTGACATGCAGAGTGGTGGAGTTAATTTTATACCACCAGTAAATGCTAGATAGTCTAGATTGCCATTATATATTCCATTGACAGAGGGCAGCCCTGATCGATTCATCTTTCGGGAATTCCCATGGTCAGTCTAACAAGGTCGTTAAGTTTTTAAGGTCTCATGTGTATGACAGGCCTAAAACATCCATATAAACTATAGATCTAATTTTTTATTTGGTTTGGTGATTGCAAATCATGTAACAGTAGTTTGGAAAAAGCTTTGTTTACTCAATTTTAAAAGCTTTGTTTGAAGTTTGAACTTAAACAAATAACAAATTTGCTGGAGAATTGAAGTCTATCCACAAAAAAATGATTAAAAAATCAGAAAATATTAAATGGAGGTGAAAGCAGGGACAATGTGACCTCACCATTGTCAATAATGGGAGGCTTTTTCTTTAGTCAAATAAAATTAAAGAATGAGGAGGGTGCACGTTGGATATGACATTTTCAGAATGGGAGCATATATCTAATTTGAATAACTGCACATGTTCTGCACATTACAATATGGTTGTAGTTGACAGTTGGAGAAGACTACGTATTAAATACGTACATGTGAAATATTAGCTCATACACGATTCAACTTACCCCTTAAAATTTAAGTACCCCAGTGTGACAGTGTCTGCTCCCACCATTATAACGGGGACTTAAGCCAGTCGAGCTCTTGAGATTTTGACCAATTCGGTTCAATCCAAGTACAGTTTGTATACCATCCCTCTGTGTCATAAAAATTATTAGCAGAATGTCGACTCTTAATTCCTGTTTCAAGTGAGTAGAATAAAATTCCTTCGCCATTCAAACATAATCTAGGAAAATAGATTTTGTTCTCCATGCGCCTATTTGGAGCGATTGCTGAAAAACACGAGGTGTAGCTGATGAACAGCATTTGCTCTCCCAGATTGCAGACTTTAACCCATTCCATTTTGGAGAAATCCAATCTAAATACTCTTATGGATGCGCCAAGGTGTCCTAGTTTTACTAAAAAATCTGTCTTGTGCACTCCACCAAGAAACTTGGATATATACCATTAAATTGTTGATGGGGCTTCTCCAGAACTTTACAACTATAATCCTCTAAATCAAAAACTCCCAACGTTCCGTTGTAATCTTCCCAATAGACAACCCCATTGAAGAAAACTGGGGTGTTATACAAAGGCATGAACTTTGCGGTGTTCGTATTTTGGAAGTTACGCATACTCCACAACGTTGCTCCACTTTTGATGAAGTAAATATAGATTTCATTGGACATTCCATCAGCGGCAGGAATTTGTCCAATAGCAAAAACTGTACAGTCTGATGACGTTGGTGATGAGGAAAACGAGATGCCAGAAAATCTATACATATCGAGAGGCAAGTCTGGAAGATTGATATTTTCTTTTGTCAAGGGATTGTAAAAGAATATACTGGTTGACCCCTTAGACATCAGTAGCCAACCGCCCTTCTGAAACCGGATAGTAGCACCTATTAGATCAGAGAGGTTCATGAGGTAGTTCTCGTTATCATGCATATGCATCGGGTTTACAAAATTGTAGACGTCGTGGCATTTATCCCGAGAGAAAACCAACCATGGAGATAAATCTGTACAGCTAGTATCAGTGCTCTATTTTCCTTAGAGACCAGACGCAAATGTATATAATCCAACCGGTAAAGATAGATTGCTATCAACCCCATCATGTCCTCATTCAGAATATCCCAAGGGATTGCTTCTTGTAGTTCTCCTGTATTACGTGTTTCCCTCTGATCCTCATTCTTATAATTGCCAGTTCTACTTGTTCTGTTATCCAGAACTGCCTTTAGTTCTGCGTCTTTACCAAGGATATCTTCCTTTATACGATGTTTATCGTGTACCATGATCCAGCCAGATGATGTATAATACTTCCTTGTTGGTAGCTTTAGACATGGCATAATAACACTGTTACCATTACTTTCTACTTCAAATTTGTGCAAATTTTGATCGTCATCCAGCGCATAATACAAACAACCCTTAGAGAGTCCCAACTCAGCTGCTGAGCAACTAACACAGTTTATGGTATAGATTTTCCAATTGTTTTGGTATTGGGTTCACAAATATTATAGAAAGCTTGATTTTTTCTCGTACCTTTTCCATAAGGAATTACAAGCCACGGTGCTGCTTTTGGTACGAGATTGAGCGGGATAGCATTTGTCTATTCTTTTTCCCACTCCCTTTGAGATGCAGTCCGTTTCTTGATTCCGTGTTTACCCAATAACGTATTGATTCGTGTACGTCGGTATCATCATGATCCAACCCGACAATAACCATGGCTTTGGCAGCTTTAGTCACGGAAAAGTTACTGCATGTTACAACGGTGCTTGTAAGTTCAAATTTGTACGAACTCTGATCTTCAGGAAGCGTGTATTTCAAACACCCACTGGCAACTAAGAAGTCGAACAACAAGCAGTTGTATATTGACCTACATCTCCCAAGTTCCCGACATACTTCTTTCCACTCCATTAAAGGAAAATCCAATCATGCAATTTCAATTGAGTAAAAATATTCCATAGGATTTCCTGCAGAATGGCACATATGAATGTAGTACGTACAGTGCAGCACATGATTCCATAAAATATAACTGAAAAGGACAAGTGTACGAGGATCTTCCTAAAAATGGAAAATCAGTACAATCCCTTGACTCAAATGGCCTTATACATGAAGGCTATTATTGGGGCGTCACACTCTATTAGAGGGGCTTCACTTGGATATTTGGTGACCAAAAATCTGGTTAAGGGATATTTTGATTCCATAACAATTGGGTCAAAATTACCCTTCAATTAAGACTACTAAAAATAGATGAGGAAGAAGCAAACTGATCCTAGTGATGGTAATCAACAACTCAATCAACCTCAACTTCATCCTCAACTCATTCCACCGATTCAATCAATTGAAGAATCATGTTTTCAAACTCCTCAACAACAACCCATGGTGTATGTAAGTGTTTATGGGTAAAAATCGTTTCTGCTGATTTCGGTAATTTCGGTGGGTGAGTGAGAAACTGGTTCAAACCCTAAACAAATGTGCTGCACGTGAGCACTTTATAGATTCGAGAGATCAATCTGTACAAGTCCGGCCTAAACCAAGAAATGGCCGTTCCAGACTTGCTTCGGTCACAAAGTGGAGGAGAAGGGTTGATTTGGGGAGGGAAGCAAAGAAAGGTGTTGAGGAGAGTAGTGTTTCGACTTGTATCAGAAAGTGAAAGCTTAGAAAGCTTGCAAGAGATGGAAGCTTTTGGGAGAGCTTGCAAAGTTGCCTTTCTGAGAGTGTGGTATTTTTCTCCTGACCGAGACTTGTTGTCTGGTGGAAATAGGTAAGACCTATTTATACAAGTCGAGATTGAAACGTACCCTGGCCTCATGAAGGAAGAAAGTAAAGGGTGAAATAATGGGAGGAGGTGGTAACCGCATGGTTTAATGGGCGAAAACGTTTTCACCATTATTTCCTCTTTTATTTGACCGCTTTATTCCTTTTCACGCTTTTTTAATATGAGCGTAGTGTACGCTACATGCTGTGACCGCCAAACCAAAACCCTAAAGAAGCATCCCCCAGTTTGTGTCGATGTCTCGAGTGTTGGTTGCATCTTGAGTGCAAGTGGCGCTGCTAGTGGCGCGTGTGGCATGTGCCAATGACATGTGCGGAATGCCTTGGTGGTAGGTTGCACGGTTTGCAAGTTAGGTTACCAGCATGTGTGTTTGGCATGTGCCAATGGCATGTGCGGAATGCCTTGGTGGTAGGTTGCACGGTTTGCAAGTTAGGTTACCAGCGTGTGTGTTTGGCATGTGCCAATAGCATGTGCGGAATGCCTTGGTGGTAGGTTGCACGGTTTGCAAGTTAGGCTACCAGCGTGTGTGTTTGGCATGTGCCAATGGCATGTACGGAATGCCTTGGTGGTAGGTTGCACGGTTTGCAAGTTAGGCTACCAGCGTGTGTGTTTGGCATGTGCCAATGGCTCGTGCGGCCATGTTGACCTAGTTGCAAGTCTTGCAAGCCTAGGGCGCTATGTTTGGCGTGGGCCAAAGGCATAGCGGCTTGGAAGTATGGCTTGCGACACGTGTTGGCATGTGCCAATGGCACGTGCGGCCATGTTGACCTAGTTGCAAGTCTTGCAAACCTAGGGCGCTATATTTGGCGTGGGCCAAAGGCATAGCGGCTTGGAAATATGGCTTGCGGCACATGCGGCCATGTTGACCTAGTTGCAAGTCTTGCAAACCTAGGGCGCTATGTTGGGCGTGGGCCAAAGGCATAGCGGCTTAGAAATATGGCTTGCGGCACGTGTTGGCATGTGCCAATGGCACTTGCGGCCATGTTGACCTAGTTGCAAGTCTTGCAAACCTAGGGCGCTATGTTGGGCGCGGGCCAAAGGCATAGCGGCTTAGAAATATGGCTTGCGGCACGTGTTGGCATGTGCCAATGGCACGTGCGGCCATGTTGACCTAGTTGCAAGTCTTGCAAACCTAGGGCGCTATATTTGGCGTGGGCCAAAGGCATAGCGGCTTGGAAATATGGCTTGCGGCACGTGTTGGCATGTGCCAATGGTACGTGCGGCCATGTTGACCTAGTTGCAAGTCTTGCAAAGTCTAGGGCGCTATATTTGGCGTGGGCCAAAGGTATAGCGGCTTGGAAATATGGCTTGCGGCACGTGTTGGCATGTGCCAATGGCACGTGCGGCCATGTTGACCTAGTTGCAAGTCTTGCAAACCTAGGGCGCTATATTTGGCGTGGGCCAAAGGTATAGCGGCTTGGAAATTTGGCATTGTTGCCATGGTGCGCAGGGTGCGGTTTGGTTTGGCATTGTTGCCATGGTGCGCAGGGTGCGGCTTGGTTTGGCATTGTTGCCGTGGTGCGCAGTATGCGGCTTGGTTTGGCATTGTTGCCATGGTGCGCAGTGTGCGGCTTGGTTTGGCATTGTTGCCATGGTGGTGCGCTTGGTATGCGGCTTGGTTTGGCATTGTTGCCATGGTGCGCGATATGCGGCTTGTTTTGGCATTGTTGCCATGGTGCGCGAGTATGCGGCTTGGTTTGGCATTGTTGCCATGGTGCGCGATGTGCGGCTTGGTTTGGCATTGTTGCCATGGTGCGCGTGTGCGGCTTGGTTTGGCATTGTTGCCATGGTGCGCGATGTGCGGCTTGGTTTGGCATGGTTGCCATGGTGCGCGGTGTGCGACTTAGTTTGGCATTGTTGCCATGGTGCGCGATGTGCGGCTTAGTTTTGGAATTAGGGTTACGTGTCGAAAACCCTAATCTGGTATTTTGAAAAAAATACCCCTATTAATTATTTACACATGAGTTAAATGCTCTTAGTTAATGTGTTGCGGGTAATGCTAGGTCATGGGGTTTTACGATTTTACCCCTTGTTTAAAAACCACCATCAACATTAAGTCCCCTGCTTAGCTCGAAACAGGGGCTTTGTTGCGAGGTAAGCATAAGATGGTGACAAGATATCAATAGCAAACCGTAAAGAGAATTGAGGAGGCTTGTCTGACCTTTTATAAATAGGATTTGGAATCCTTGCCTCTGGTAGTTTTGCACAAATCGGGAGGCTGGCACAATTGGTGGGGCCGGTGCAGCTTGGGCGACGTTGGGAAGTTGGCGTGAGTTGGGAAGCTGAGTGTGCTAGCTGGTGGGACCAGCGCAAGGTGTGGAAGGCGTGCGTGCTTGCGGGCGTGACTTGGCGGCCATTGGGAAGTCGGCGCAATTGGTGGGGCCGATGCAGCTTGGGCGACATTGGGAAGTTGTCCTGAGTTAGGAAGCTGATTGTGCTAGCTGGTGGGACCGGTGCAAGGTGTGGAAGCTTTGCGTGCTTGCATGCGTGACTTGGGCGGTCATTGGGAAGTCGGTGCAATTGGTGGGGCCGATGCAGCTTGGGCGACATTGGGAAGTTGGGCGAGTTGGGAAGCGGCGTGCTAGGTTTGGTGGGACCGGCGCAAGGTAGGGAAAGGCGAGCATGCTTCTTTGGCGGGACCGGTGCAACAGGCGGCATTGGGCGTTCTTGTGAGCCGCACGATTTTTGGTAAAGGGAAATCCTTCCCTATTTGAGAATCTTCACGCCCATATATATATAAAATCCCTTTCTCTCATCTTGCACCTTATTCTTTCATCCTTTCCTACTAGTGGCGAGTCACAAAGAAAAACCGACTTCGGGTATGTCTTCCGGTACTTCTTTTGTTTCCCTTTTTATGTAGGTGTAAAAATTAAGAGTGGGCATTTATATATTGCGCATATAATTTCTTGGCGTGTCTCTTGTAGAAAATATTGTATGTATGCGCCCAAAGGAAATATTGCATATATTATTCGAACCCGTAGGAAAGTGCTCCATATATAATTTTGAACTAGAAGAAGGATATTGCGAGACGCACTTAAGCCGTATAAAATCTTTGCGTATAATTACGAACCTGAAGAAAATCTGCGTGTGCAGTTTCGAACCCGTAGAGAATCGTATATGAATCCGAAGAAGAATATTGTATATGTGCTTCATATGACTTGAACCCGTAGGAAATATCGCATATATGAATTTTCGGTCTGAAAGAAATCTGCGCGTGCAATTTTTGAACCGTAGAAAAATGCTCCATATATAATTTTGAACTAGAAGAATGATACTGAGACGCACTTGAGCCGTATAAAATCTTGCGTATATAATTTGAAACACGAAGAAAATCTTTTGCGTGTGTATTTTTGAACCACGAATATGAAGAAAATCTTTGCGTGTGTATTTTTGAACCACGGGAAAAATTTGCGTGTGTATTTTTGAACCCTGAAAGAAAATCTTTGCGTGTGTATTTTTGAACCCGTAGAGAATGCTCCATATATAATTTTGAACCCAAAGAATGATCTAGACGCACTTGAGCCGTATAAAATCTGCGTATATAATTTGAAACTGAAGAAAATCTTTGCCGTGTGTTTTTGCGTGTGTATTTTTGAACCCTAGAGAAAATACTGCGTGTGTATTTTTGAACCACTGAAGAAAATCTTTGCGTGTGTATTTTTGAACCACGAGAAGAAAATCTTTGCGTGTGTATTTTTTGAACCCGTAGAGAATACTCCATATATAATTGAACCCGAAGAATGATCTTGCGTGTGCGATTTTGGCCCGATAAAGAATACGCCCTTTCTCTTTTTTTTTTTTTTTGTATTTGAGTTTTCCTTTGTTGGGCGCGGTTATGTGTCGGGAGATAATTTTGTCTTTCTCGTGTGCGAGATATCTTGTTACTAAGTTGTTATGAAGAAATCCGGTAAGATGTTACCTGAACAGAATTTCGCCTCATCGAAAGATGTCCATAGTTCCAAACCGAACACGGATGATGAATTCTTCGTCAAAAAAACTTGCCTCTGCTCGGAAGAATCACCCAGGTTTCGTGCCAATTTTGTTAACCGGTGGTGAAGATGAAAAGAAGACACGTTCGGTTCGCCCGAGAGAACACCATACGGTTCTGTCTTCATAAATGGGTATATTCCTCTTCAATATTGATTTCGAGGATGTGCCAAAGCCCATTGAGTTCTTTTGATAGATGGGTTGAGTTCATGGTCTTGTTTTGAAGGGAGAGGATGGTCTTTGGAAGGGCGCAAGATGTTAGCTATTTGGAAGGATGCAAATTGTTAGCACGAGTGTGATATTGTGGCTAGCATGCGCGTGCGGCATGTGTGCACGGCATGTGCGTCAGTAGCGTGTGCAGTAGCACGTCTAGTAATCGCGTCGCGGCAAGCGCGTCGGCAAGCGCTTCTTTTTTTCTTCTTGTTTCTTCTTTTGAAAAATGTCTAACTCAAGTTCGCGAGGAGGAATCGGTTCGGAGGATGATTAAGGGTAGAGGCCACGAAAACTTGCCTTTGGTGACCACCCTGGTGACTTGGAGATGGGCGTTAGCCAATTGCAGGACACGGATGTGGCTCAAAACAGCGGATGATTCTACGATGGTTCTTCGTAGACATGGAAGAAGACCCTTTGCGAGTCGTGAGGCCAGGTGCGGGCGCCTTTTTTGATCTTACGTACTTGGTTCCTTATCCGGGTCATGTCTTTGGTTGGCGGCTTGAGCGTGCTTGGCTAAGCACGAGGCGTTGTACACCAGAATGCGAGAGAAGTACGGACATATGGCCACAACCAAGAAAGTCACTGGTCGATTTGCACTTTGGTTAAGCGTGTGGAAGAGGCTTTATCTTCCATCGAGGATATACGTGAGGTGATTTGGTCACACCGTTTCGAAGACGTTATTTGCCAGTGCGGGAGCACCATCGCGACGTGTGCGTAGAAAAGGAGTTCAACACTTCGTGGTTTGTCGAAGGCCTTCTTTGAGATCCAAAAGTTGAAAGATGCGACAATCGAAAGCCTTTCCGCCGAGGAGATTGCACGACGGGGAGGTGGAACTCGAAAAGCTTTCCAAGATGTTGACTATAAAGAGAGCGGCTCTTGAAGATGCAAAGTTGACTTTCTCCAAGAAGAAGCGGAGACTTACGTTGGATGATTTTCCTTGAACGTTTCTCTATTGATCTTTCATTTAGGTTCTTTTTTTTTTTTTGAAAGACATATTGGATGTACGGTTCAAAGCTTGACCTTTGATAGGCAGTGGTAGCTTTTTGGGTGTTGGATTATTTGGGATGAATGGTTTTGATAATATGACTACGATTATGTTTTTGGAAAGGAATATTGCTTCTATGAGAGTGTGTGCTAGCAATTGGCACAAGACTCGGTGAGTATGACGGTTTTACTAGGAACCTAAAAATAGAACGTATATCTTGTGCGGTCTAAATTTACTCACTTCATAGGTTTTGTGAACACGCCCCTCTCCGTGTAAAGGCGGCTTTCTTTGGTAGCATGTGATTAGTCCCCGATTCTTTTGGTAGTGTCTTCGACGAGTCTCCGGATTTTAGTCCCCGGTGTAGTTTTAACAAGCGATAACTTAGGGTTGTCGGCGGTTGAGTCGGACCGAGTCGCAAGTCCCCAATCGCTGGTAGCATATTCAACGAGTCCCCGGTTTTCGGTGTAGTTTTACAAGCCCAGTGGCCCAGGGCGTCTAGCGGTTGAGTCGGATCGAGCGGTAGCATCTTGGCAAGTCCCAGTTTTCTCGTGTAGTTTTACAACTAGTAGCTTGGGTTGTCACAGTAGTTGCGTCGGATTGAGTCGCCTTCCCCCACCATCTTGACATCGGGTCGAAGAACGAGATCGTGGTCGACATTGTAGCCGATAGATCAATCCTCCCGTTGTGGTCGCCAATTGTTTATGGGTAAAAATCGTTTTGCTGATTTCGGTAATTTCGGTGGGTGAGTGAGGCGGTTCAAACCCTAAACAAATGTCTTTGCACGTGAGAACTTTATAAATTCGAGAGATCAATACGTACAAGTCAGGCCTAAACCAAGAAATGGCCGTTCCGGACTTGCTTCGGTCACAAAGTGGAGGAGAAGGGTTGATTTGGGGAGGAAGCAAAGAAAGGTGTTGAGGAGAGTAGTGTCTCGACTTGTATCGAAAGTGAAAGCTTAGGAAGCTTGCAAGAGATGGAAGCTTTTGGGAGAGCTTGCAAAGTTGCCTTTACGAGAGTGTGGTATTTTCTCTGACCGAGACTTGTTGTACGGTGGAAATAGGTAAGACCTATTTATACAAGTCGAGATTGAAACGTACCACTGGCCTCATGAAGGAAGAGAGTAAAGGGTGAAATAATGGGAGGAGGTGGTAACCGCATGGTTTAATGGGCGAAAACATTTTTCACCATTATTTCCTCTTTTATTTGACCGCTTTATTCCTTTTCACGCTTTCTTAATGTGAGCGTAGTGTACGTTGCATCTTTGTGACCGCCAAACCAAAACCCTAAAGAAGCATCCCCCAGTTTGTGTCGATGTCTCGAGTGTTGGTTGCATCTTGAGTGCAAGTGGCGCTGCTAGTGGCGCGTGTGGCATGTGCCAATGGCATGTGCGGAATGCCTTGGTGGTAGGTTGCACGGTTTGCAAGTTAGGTTACCAGCGTGTGTGTTTGGCATGTGCCAATGGCATGTGCGGAATGCCTTGGTGGTAGGTTGCACGGTTTGCAAGTTAGGTCACCAGCGTGTGTGTTTGGCATGTGCCAATGGCATGTGCGGAATGCCTTGGTGGTAGGTTGCACGGTTTGCAAGTTAGGGTACCAGCGTGTGTGTTTGGCATGTGCCAATGGCATGTGCGGAATTCCTTGGTGGTAGGTTGCACGGTTTTCAAGTTAGGCTACCAGCGTGTGTGTTTGGCATGTGCCAATGGCTCGTGCGGCCATGTTGACCTAGTTGCAAGTCTTGCAAGCCTAGGGCGCTATGTTTGGCGTGGGCCAAAGGCATAGCGGCTTGGAAGTATGGCTTGCGACACGTGTTGGCATGTGCCAATGGCACGTGCGGCCATGTTGACCTAGTTGCAAGTCTTGCAAACCTAGGGCGCTATATTTGGCGTGGGCCAAAGGCATAGCGGCTTGGAAATATGGCTTGCGGCACGTGTTGGCATGTGCCAATGGCACGTGCGGCCATGTTGACCTAGTTGCAAGTCTTGCAAACCTATGGCGCTATGTTTGGCGCGGGCCAAAGGCATAGCGGCTTAGAAATATGGCTTGCGGCACGTGTTGGGATGTGCCAATGGCACTTGCGGCCATGTTGACCTGGTTGCAAGTCTTGCAAACCTAGGGCGCTATGTTGGCGTGGGCCAAAGGCATAGCGGCTTAGAAATATGGCTTGCGGCACGTGTTGGCATGTGCCAATGGCACGTGCGGCCATGTTGACCTAGTTGCAAGTCTTGCAAACCTAGGGCGCTATGTTGGGCGTGGGCCAAAGGCATAGTGGCTTGGAAATATGGCTTGCGGCACGTGTTGGCATGTGCCAATGGTACGTGCGGCCATGTTGACCTATTGCAAGTCTTGCAAACCTAGGGCGCTATATTTGGCGTGGGCCAAAGGTATAGCGGCTTGGAAATATGGCTTGCGGCACGTGTTGGCATGTGCCAATGGCACGTGCGGCCATGTTGACCTAGTTGCAAGTCTTGCAAACCTAGGGCGCTATATTTGGCGTAGGCCAAAGGTATAGCGGCTTGGAAATTTGGCATTGTTGCCATGGTGCGCAGGCTGCGGCTTGGTTTGGCATTGTTTCCGTGGTGCGCAGGGTGCGGCTTGGTTTGGCATTGTTGCCGTGGTTGATGATGCGGCTTGGTTTGGCATTGTTGCCATGGTGCGCACGAGTGCGGCTTGGTTTGGCATTGTTGCCATGGTGCGCGAGTATGCGGCTTGGTTTGGCATTGTTGCCATGGTGCGCAGGGTGCGGCTTGGTTTGGCATTGTTAGTGGTGCGTGATATGTGCGGCTTGGTTTGGCATTGTTGCCATGGTGCGGAGTATGCGGCTTGGTTTGGCATTGTTGCCATGGTGCGCAGTATGCGGCTTGGTTTGGCATTGTTGCCATGGTGCGCAGTGTGCGGCTTGGTTTGGCATTGTTGCCATGGTGCGCAGTGTGCGGCTTGGTTTGGTATTGTTGCCATGGTGCGCAGTGTGCGGCTTGGTTTGGTATTGTTGCCATGGTGCGAAGTATGCGGCTTGGTTTTGGAATTAGGGTTACGTGTCGAAAACCCTAATCTGGGTATTTTGAAAAAAATACCCCTATTAATTATTTACACCTGAGTTAAATGCTCTTAGTTAATGTGTTGCGGGTAATGCTAGGTCATGGGGTTTTACGATTTTACCCCTTGTTTAAAAACCACCATCAACAGTAAGGTAATAATCAAACAAACCCATGTTTTTGTACCCGTTTTTGTGCTTAAATCGAATCAAATCGAAGTAAAATTAGGATTTTATTTACTTTCTACTAGTGTTACGCCTGGGTACGGTATTAGATTTTTCAATCGTAATTTATTTTTTGAAGAACTTACGCCTAGGTTTAGTTCAATTTAAGCGTAAACTTTGATTTGCATGTCGTTTACGTCTAGGTTTAGTTGATTTCAGTGTAATTCCAATTTACGCCTAGGTTTAGTTGATTTCGGCGTAATTCCAATTTTACGCCTAGGTTTAGTTAGTTGTTTTCCAGGCGTAATTCCAATTTTACGCCTAGGTTTAGTTAGTTTGTTTTCCAGGCGTAATTCCAATTTTACGCCTAGGTTTAGTTAGTTGTTTTCCAGGCGTAATTCCAATTTTACGCCTAGGTTAAGTTGATTTCCAGGAGTAATTCCAATTTTACGCCTAGGTTTAGTTGATTTTCCAGGCGTAATTTAGGACGTAGCTAGGTTTAATTAATTAAAATAAAGCCAAACAAGGGTTGTTTAGTCATTACACAATTATTTGAGATAAGGTATTTTTGAAATTACTTATGGGTGACCCGTTTTTGTCCTATTAGGTGACGCCCCTCTAATGGAATGTGACGCCCCAATAATAGCCTTCTTATACATAGGCGCACATTATTGTCATCTTTCTTTTGTGTTCCGATCTCTAAGCAGGATTAATTAACCACCATTCTTTCATGTTCCCCGTAATATCTCGAGACACTTAGTCCGTTCTCCATTGTTGTTATTCAGGGGTTTTCAGGGTGACAATATAAGAACATATATCCAGGAGTTTCACAACAGCAATTGTATATGGGAAAAATATAGTTTGGTCCTTTTTAGGTGGGCCATGTCTGTTTGGTCCTTTGGTCAAATGTCTTTTCTGTTTGGTCCATAATTAATATTAAACTGACAAAAATACCCTTCTGTATTAATTTTTACTTATTTTCTTGTTGCACTTCACTCTAGAAATGAAGTCCATATAAAAACCTAAAAAAACAGACTTCATTCCAGAAATGAAGTCCATATAAAAACCTAAAAAAAACAGACTTCATTCCAGAAATGAAGTCCATATAAAAACCTAAAAAAACAGATTTCATTCCAGAAATGAAGTCCATATAAAACAGCATACGATAGACAAAACGATAAATCAGAAGTTAAAGCGGTGAGAAATGAATAAACATTAAACAGTAAGATTTGGCATCCACTGACTCTTCTTCATAAATCTTTCCATGACACAAACTTTATTCTTTCTTCTCCTCTCCTCCTCTCTACCACGTCCACCCACCAATCTCGATCCTCTTTTCCTTCTTTTCATCTTTCATTTCATTCTTCTCTCATCATCATTCCATGTATCTTCCTCCTATCTTTCTTGCTTTTTTAACTTTCTTCATCACCGACTAACTAATAGTCAGTTCCTCGTAAATCACTTTCTTCGTCTTGGTGTTTTATCAAGAAAATCTTCACTTTCAGGAAACATCATCGTCTTGGTTGCGTTCAACAGCAGCAGAGAAAAATGAGAGGAAAGAAATACTAGATCTAGAAAAGAAGAGAGAGAAAGTAAATCTGAGAATGAGATATTTTGCTATTGATTTTTGTATATATATGGTCACCTTATGACCAAACCATTATTTTCTAAGACCAAACAATAATATAAGGGTATTTCTGCCACTACATGATGACATTTTACATCATTCATGACATCACCCAAGGACCAAACTATAATTTTTAGGACCAAACTATAATTTATATTACCAAATTGGACCAAACAGACAATTGACTGGGTCAATTGGACTAGACTCTCTCTAATATATTATTTATAGGACCAATTGGTATTTCCTACATTGTATATTAGGTGTGGAAAAAACACAGTCGACCAATATTTTGCTACAAGTTTTGTTACTAGGCTCACAAGTATTATAGAAAGCTTGGTTTTTTTTCTCTTACCTTTGCCATAACGAATTGCAAGCCATGGTGCTGGTTTTGGTTTGGGTACACTTTTGCGTTCACTTCTTCTATTATCAACGATTCAACTGATGCTGCTGCACATATTGACGCACTTTCTTTACCCATAAGAGAATAAAGTGGACATTTTAATTTCTTTGTTAAGAATTTCCATGAGGATTTGCCAAAAAAAAATAAGAATAAACGTTATTAAAATAAAAAAGGCCACACACTGAATTGTTATATAGCATCTCACTGGCCCATAGGCGACTCAAATTGGAGTCCCCGAGGAAACTACAAATTACCTGAGGTGAGCAGTGAGCTTACTATAATTAATATTCCAATTGCGTGAAAGTTGCATGCATTTTGGATGAGCCAACTACCATTTTTAACACATACATGTATACTTCGTCGAGATTGCAGGGGAGCTCTGAAACTTTTTCTCGATTTCATTATGGAACATTTATCAATAATATCGGTGTCCATAAATCTTTCCCTTATATATTATCTTTCTTATACATATAGAAGTTTGAGATATTGGAGAAAACTTAAAGAAAGCAAAAGCATCGCAACTTTATGAACAGATCTATTGATGGCAGCACCAACAAGAAATACTTAACCTGGCAGAGAAATCTGAAAGATTTTCCGTGGAGGTTGTATTCCAAAATACAGTGTCGGCATTGGGTATAAATACAGTCGAAAAATACTTCTTGGTGCACACCAGAGTTACTTTTGATGTTTTGTGTAAGGAATTTGTTGAATTATATTGATGGAACCCGTAAGGTATGCAAAGAAAGTGGTGAATGTATTGCTGGTACGGGAATTCAAGGAGCCTTCAAGAAGAAGAGAAGATTAAGAGTTGTTTAGTTTTTTAATTTTAGGGTTAATGAAATTAAGAAATTGGTTTATTTTTAAGATTTAATTAATTTAAGGGTATTAAAGTAAAATCACCCTTTTATGAAAATGCCGACTAGGTCCTCTTAAAATTGGGTATACCCCAATTAATCTGGGTATACCCCAATCTCGCCAGGTTCTTTTAGTTTTGACTACACATAAATTCATAAAATGTTTATTGACATTTTATTAGTATTTTTCTTAAGTACCTATTGAATCTCTTGTCTACATAATGAAGCTTCAATTCTATGTTGTATCGGTGGGGATATACCGTTAGACTAATGGTTGTTGTTAATTGAAACAGCGCACTATGATGTGAATAAATTCATATTTTAAAAAGAAAAAAATCCTCAAAGAGGTCTGCTACCTACAAGCTTAGGTAAAGAAAGAAAAACCCCCATCCGATGATAACAAATCGCTGGGATCATTTCTCAACACCTTTACCATGCGGTTATGCTTCAAGAAAAAAACGACATGTTGCTAGGCTTGTTGTATTTATTTTTTCGATGTTGGGACCATTGATATTAGGTATTGAGGAAAAGAAAAATAGCCCACCCTAACGCGAATTCCTGGTTCCGTCGCTGGTTGGACTTGTCATAGCCTCACCGATATGTGCATTCTTTGCAGACACCTGTATTAGAATATATGTGTAAATCAAGTGAAAAGTAGCCAAGTGTTGGCTTGAGTCTAAAGGCAGTTGGTTTTGGTATTCTCACACAACTGTGTGTCAACTGATTTTCATTCATAGATATATATACTGTTTACATATGAATACATATGAGGATACATAACAGTAAATGCTAAAGAATAGCTGTAGCTAGAAAATAGAGAGACCGAGCCTAATGGACTAAAGAATTGGAGGAATAGTTGGTACAACAGAAGAATAGGTAAAACAAGTGAAAGTTACAATAGTATGGACGTGTGTAAGTTTATCAACAGGCTGATAAACTTAATACCCCCCTCAAGTTGGAGCGGTAGAGCCAGAACGAACGCCCAACTTGCTAATCAGACAGCCAAACTGTGGAGCTCCTAATGGCTTAATAAAAATTTCTGCAAGTTGATTTGAAGACTATAGGTGTTGTGGTAATATCAAACCACTTAGCAGCTTTTCACGAACAAAGTAACAATCTATTTCCATATGTATAGTACGTTCATGGAAAACTGGATTTTGAGCAATATGAATTGCAGCTTGACTATCACAAGAAAATTTGATAGGAAGAGGACATGAAATGTGCATGTCAGCGAAAAGATAGCGTAACCATTGTAGTTCAGCTGTGAGATTATCCAAGGCCCGATATTCTGCTTCAACAGAAGAACGAGCCATTGTAGGTTGTTTCTTGGATTTCCAAGAAATAAGACTGTCACCTATTGTGACAAGATAACCTGTCGTTGAACGACGAGTCATAGGGCAGCCTGCCCAATCGGAGTCAGTGTAGCCATGTAAAGATAAAGAACAGGATGAAGATAAAAAGATACCATGGCCGATTATACCTTTGAGATAACGCAAAATTCGATGAGCAGCATCAAGATGAGATGTGCTAGGTTTCTGCATGAATTGGCTTAAATAATTAACTGAACAAGTTATATCAGTGCGAGTGACAGTAAGATACAACAGACGGACAATGAGACGACGAAATTGACTTGGATCAGTTAACTCCTTACCATCAGTAGGGAGCAACTTGAGATTAGTATCTATCGGAAAAGATGAGACACGAGCCCCTGTGAGACCTGAGCTTTTTAGAATGTCTAAGACATATTTTCTTTGACATAGAAAAATGCCTTTAGGAGAACGAGAGACCTCAATCCCTAAGAAATATTGTAATCGGCCTAGGTTCTTAATAGAAAAATGATTAGCAAGACGTAATTTGAGTGAAGCAATGAATGAGTCATCTGTGCCAGTGATAATTATGTCATCGACATAAACAAGAACAAAAATAGAGGTTGATCCTTGATGATATGTGAACAGAGAATTGTCACATAAAGATTTTGTGAAACCTTCAGCTAACAAAACTGAGGATAATTTGTCAAACCATTGCCGAGAGGCTTGTTTAAGGCCATATAAAGATTTCTTAAGTTTAAAAACTTGAGACTCACCTTTGCGAGCTAATCTAGGAGGAACTCTCATGTATATTTCTTCATCTAAATCCCCTTGGAGAAACACATTATTGACATCCAGCTGATGTAGAGACCAACCCTTAATGGCTGCAATGGACAGTAAAACACGAATGGTGACAAGTTTAGCTACAGGCGCAAAAGTATTATAATAATCAATACCTTCCTGTTGAGTGTATCCTTTACCTACGAGACGTACCTTGTAACGTTCAGTAGTGCCATCAGAGTTGAATTTTATTTTGAAAACCCATTTGCATCCAATTGTTGTTTTTCCAGGTGGTAAATCAACCAGGATCCAAGTATTATTAGCCTCTAAAGTAAGAATTTCTGTTGCCATAGCTGCTCGCCATTTAGGATATTTGTTGGCTTGAGCAAATATTTTTGGTTCTTCTAAGAGAACAACAGCAGCCAGAAAGGCTTGATGAGAAGGTTTAAATTTATCAAAGAAAAGATAATCATTGAGAGGATAAGCGGAAGCTGTTTTGCAGGTGGTTGCTGAACAGTAATAATCCTGAAAGTATATTGGTGGATTTCTTGTACGAGATCGACGAGAGTCATTAGGATTAACAGACTCAGAATATGGTACAATGATAGGAACTGATGATCGTGCCGAATTTTCAATATTATATGGTTCATTGAGATGCACGGGAGATGGTGCATTAGTTGGAACCACAGTGACATCAGTGTGGTTATTAGGGTGTGGAGATAAAACAAAACTTGAAGAACCACGGGAATTTGGTGGTACTGAAGAAGGAGTGCCTATGGCATGTTGTGAATTCTGACAGCAAAATTAAGAAGTAGAAGGCCTAAAAGAATTTCCATTTAAAGGCAATGGTAAAGATGGTGACGAAAAAATGGGATCATAATAAGTGTACTCAGATTGCGGTACAAGAATTGATCCAGATGGTCTGGAGTTAGTGTTGGAATCATGAAAAGGAAAAATAGTTTCATGAAACACAACATCTCTTGAAGTATAGATAGATTTTGATTCAATATCATAAATCGAGTATACTTTTTGACCATAAGGATAACCAATAAATATACCTGGCTTGGCGAGTTGATCAAATTTGTGAGAAATTCTTGTATTTCTTGCAAAACAGAGACAACCAAACACCCTCAGGGATGAGTAATCTGGTGGTTTAAGTAGAAGCATTTCATGTGGAGTAAAACATGGGTTGGAAACTTATTGATAATATATGCAGCAGCCATAATGCATTCTCCCCAGAAGCGAATAGGAAGATTAGAGTGAAAATTTAATGCTCTAGCAACGTTTAATAAGTGACGATGCTTGCGTTCAACAATTCCATTATGTTTTGGAGTGTACACATAACTCGTTTGGTGTAAAATGCCATGCTGGTGAAACCATGATTGAAGTTCATTGGATTAGAACTCAGTCCCATTGTCAGACCTAAAAGTCTGTAGTTGAGGGATGATTAACGAATTAATACCAGAAGAGATGTTGGTTATTTTTTGACCAAACTGTTTAATAACAAAGTTAAAAAAATATTTGAGAAACTTTAAATTTTATGATTTTACCTACATCAAAAATATCCAGGTGCATCTAGAATAGTCATCAACTAGTGTAAGAAAATACTTAGCACCGGTAATAGATGGGGTTGAAAATGGTCCCCAGATATCAGCATGAATTAATTGAAACGAATGTTGAGATAAAGAAGTACTTTTATTAAACTTCAATCGAGATTGTTTATCCCAAGGGCATACATCACAAACATGACTAGGCTAATGAAAGGGAAATTGCGAGATAAAAATTCCAAACAATCCACACTTGGATGGCCGAGACGGCAGTGCCATGTATCAACTAGCTTATTTGCAACGAAAGATAAAGCAAATGGTTGAAAACAAAAATGATAAAGGCCTGCAATTTGCCTACTCCATCCAATCTCCTTGGTCGTTCGACGGTCTTGAAATATATAAGACTCGTGTGAGAATTTGATGCAACAATTAGCTGTGCTAGTTAGTTTACTAACGGAGATTAGATTGAACTTGAATCTTGGGATATGAAAGGCATCAAGTAGTTTAATTGAAGGTGATAAATCAACTGTGCCAACGTGAGTCACAGATGTATGTGAACCATATGGTAGTTGGACAGTGAGTGGTTTTGTAACCACGGTATGAGATGAAAATAAAGACAGAGATGAACAAATATGATGTGTTGCTCCACTGTCAACTATCCAAATATTTGAAGAACAAGAAAGAGTAATACCTGCAAAATTTGCATATGGAGCTATGTCATTGTTCTCATTGTCAGGTTCCAACAGAGAGAGAAGGCGTGCATATTGTGCAGTGCTAATAAAAGGTGCAGCAGTTGCAGGTTGATGTACATCAGCAATGGTATGAGAATCCAAATCTCGTTGCTTCGGCAAATCCTTCGGATATTCATTGAGTTTCCATCAGGTCTGCCTTGTGTGACCATGTTTGTTGCAATGATCGCAGAAAGGGCGTTGGCACTTGTTGTTACCATTGCTTGGAAAAACCCTAGGGTTACGCTGATCACTGCGTGTGACATTAAGAGCTGCAGACTCAATAGAAGTGACAGAAGAAGATTGGATTACCTGCTGTTCTTTTTCCTGACGAACATGATTGTAAATTTTGGCAAGTGATGGCATGGGTTCCATGAGCAGTATTTGGCTTCGTAGGGCAGAAAAGCGATCATGTAAACCATGTAAGAACTTTATGGATCTGTCCTGATTGTGATGATCCACATAGTTCTTTCCATCTCTGCAGATACATGATTCAATTGGCCTAAAGGTGTCCAATTGATCCCACAACGATTTGAGCCTAGTATAATACATTGCAACACTGAGGTTATCCTGTTTCAGCATAGTAATAGATTGCTTCAAGGCGTATAACTTAGATGCATTATGAGGAGAAAAAAGCGATTTGATTTCCAGCCACTACTCATGAGCAGAGGGAAAGTTCATGTTACTTGATCTGATTTCTGGATCCATGGAATTACTGATCCAGCTTCCAACTAATTCATCACATCTCGTCCAATGTGCGAGATCTGATGGATTAGTCGGTTTCTCTACAGTACCGTCAATATAACCAGTTTTCCCTTTCGCAGAGCTTTGGTCATTCCTCTTCCCCAGATGCAATAGTTGTCATTTGTAAGGAGATGGTTAAATATAATAGACGTTGGATTGTCTGTTGGGTGCACATAATAAGGGCTGGAAGGGGATAAACCATTGTCCTTATCATTGGTGATGATATTGTGAGACATGGAAGGGTTTGATTGATCTTCCTTCGATAGTCATTGATATGAAGTTGATGGAAATTATTTTTTTACCTAGCTCTAGTATACCATAAAGGCAATTTGTTTTGGTTTTCTCACACAACTGTGTGTCAACTGATTTTCATTCAGAGATATATATACTGTTTACATATGAATACATATGAGGATACATAACAGTAAATTCTAAAGAATAGTTGTAAATAGAAAATAGAGAGACTGATCCTAATGGACTAAAGAATGGGAGGAATAGTTGGTACAACAAAAGAATAGGTAAAACAAGTGAAAGCTACAACAGTATGTACGTGTGTAAATTTATCAACAGGCTGATAAACTTAATAGGGTTTTACAGTGTTCTGTGTCCAACTATTCTTACAACATATCTTGCCTATAAATATCATGTAATAAATTCTTATCAGAGTTGGACAAAATTATTCTAATGAAGTGCAATTCTCATGGTATCTTTAGGCTCGGCCTAAATACAAAAATTTACATCTTGTCAGAAAAAAATTTAAACCTAACAAAGCTAATCACAAATTTTTGCTATTCATCTTGCAATCTTGACGACTAAAAATAAATATGAAAAGCCGTCATGCTCGACCAAGAAATACCATGATGACCGTATAACTGCAATTCAACAATTGCAAATTTCTGACCTAAGATGCCATTCAACTAACAAAACAAAGTAATAGCTAGAGTTTGAAAGAATTAATCGAGGATCTTTTTTTTTTTCATTTGAAAACGATGAAATATAGAGAAGAAGAAATGAGTTGATCATTAGATTGATGATAAAGGAGAAGGAAAAGAGTAAGGTTTGGATTTAAACCAAAAAAAAGTAGTAGTTTTAGTTATTATTAGGGGAAGAGTAATTGAGTAACTTTTCCCACTTTAGACACCCCTTACCCCGCTATTATGGTTGGGAACAAAATTCATATTTACCAATTAATCTGGTATACCCCAATCTCGCGATTTTTCAAACCAAGGTTCATCTTTTTTTTTTTTTTTTTTTTTTTTTTTTTTTATCTTTATCAATATTGTTTCTCTTATCTTTCCAGGTCCATGTTGGTTTACTCTATAAGATGAGGTATGGCTAATAATTGATCTACTTCTGCTGCTTAAGATGGTAATGCTCTTAGTTTATCTTTGCCATTTTCTAGTATATTATACTCCCTCCGTTTCTAGAAAAGTGTTACTTTCACTTTTTCATTTTAGCTTAAAATTGGCCAAATCGAAATAGTGAAAGTAACACTTTTTCAGAAACGGAGGTAGTATTTTGTTTCAACAAAGTGATGTTCTACAAATTTCCTGCAATGATGGGATCAGTTAGAGTCGACCTTTGTTTCTAATGACTTGTATAGTTATGTTACTGGGGAAAAACAAACCAATGAAATAATGGTTAATGGTTTCAAGCTTAAACCCAAAAAGGGTCTATTGGAGATAGCTATAGATTGTTTTATTACAAGTTGTATGAAGGTAACTTTTACTCCTTCTGTTTCTGGTGATATATTGTCTTTTAACTGATAGGGAAATTTGGTTCTTTCTTGAGTAAGTTTCAAGAATCAGTTTATGGCAAGAAAAAATATGTTAACAAATCCGCTTCACCATTCAAAGAAAGGTAATATTACTATTCATGTTTATCATCATATTATTAAAACAATAGCTAATTTTTAGCTGCAATAGGAGAGAGAGTCAGTGAATCCGATTTGTTAACGCATGTTCAGAATGGGTCATAGTGAGAGTATGATACTTTTGTAATCTCTACATAAAATAGAGAGGTCTCGTTTACTTTCACAGAAATTGACGTAGGTTATTTAATCATGAACAATGACTCATTGATCAACAAAAAGATTATAGTATGGTTTTTGATGCACAACATCACTCAACTTTGTGTAGTATGAATGTAATTTTCGATAAAATTTTTGTTGTAAAGGCTAGGCAAGCTCTATAATTCAAACAAATAATATAAGAGACTTCTCTGAAATAGAATATCATAATTACAAAAGGAATGGTCATTATGTCAGTTGGTGTCATTTTATATATAATCCTCCTACATTCAGTTCTACTTCTACAAATGGTGCAGTAAATGTTTCTCACTAATATGACTTTACTTCTTTGAGTGAAGATACACCTTTTTCAGGTCCTTTTACATATGATATTCCACAATGACTTGCTGATTTTGGTGCAACTTCACATATGACTAGAGGTGCGGGACTTCTGTAGAATACCCTTTTCTTTAGAGGCAAAGAAAAGGTGGAAGTTGGCAACTCATGATTAACTTCTAGTGGAAGTTTTACAATTCAAACATCTAAAACAAGTTTTAGGTCCAATACATTTTTTAGTTACTTTAATGCGAATACATGTTATAATGAACTTATATACTCCCTCCGTCCGAGTTTGGTTGATAAATTAACTTTTTTTTTAACAAAAGTGTACCAAAATCCATAGTTTTTCCCTAAAATTTCTTGATTATCAATAAGAAACCAAAATCTAGGATGTGAAAACTAGCGTATTTAACAAGAAAACCAAGTTCGATTTATTAATACTTTTGCAAAACCCTAATTTATAGAGTAATCTCAAATGGAGGGAGTAGTTTCATATTATGGGTGTAGCTAAATGAATAATGATAATGTTAAAATATTGATTTAATCAGATATAAGTCATGTTAGTAGCAATTTATATTATCAGCGGCACTCTAAGCTTTTAATAAGTTCTTACAAGTATTAGGTCGAGTTTAAGAGGGTTCCAAATACGAACTCATTGCTCCAAGCTTCCCAACTTGGACCGAGTTAAACTACTTTTCTCCTGATACGAAGCATAACTTACTTTTAGTAACAAAGTTTACTGAGGACAGCTCTTGTTACTTTAGGCTTGATCTAAAAAAAAAAAAAGAAAAAAAAAGCTAAACTCATTTGGATATGAGATCAGAAACAACATAGGAAGCGGTAAAATACCTTTAAGATTGTTCCTTACCATTCCAAAAGAAGTGAGATCAGTACAAAATCCGAACTCGTCTAAGATGAAAGAATTCAAGTTCAATCTCTAGATGGTTTTAAAATTTCTTCTTTTGCTACCCTTTAATTTTTTAGAGATGTCCATACGATAAATGATTGTTCCAAATTTAACCAAATATTATATGCTAGATATTTGTCAATGAAGGTTATATAAATAAGAGATATTTTACATAAGGTCGTAACTTTATTGCCTTCTAAAGGATTGAAGAATGCAATACGCAGTTGATGTGTTTGAGTCGTAAACTGACTAATGACCATCATGCCACTAATTATTGACTTTTTCAACATGGTCAAACTAACTTCGTCTGACCCTTTTCGAAAACTTAAACACAAATGGATGACCCTTTTACGGAACTTTGAAAACCAATATTAGGATAAGATAATATTATCATTTTCATAAGGATGTTCTTTTATTAAAAAAATATAAGCGGCTAAACTAGTTTTTGGTTAGCCTACGACCCTTTTGCATCAAGTGCATATTTTACCACTAGGACCTAATTAGATTATAAGCGTACTATTCTTTTACAAAATACTTCTATTATTAGATTATAAACATACTACCCTAATTAGATTATATGGCTATTATTATTTCTTCTAGCTAGATGAAAATTTCAGCCAATATCACGAGTTGTATACGAAATAACAAATACTCCTTCCATTTTTAGAAAAGTGTTACTTTCATTTTTTCAATTTGGTCTAAAAATAGGCGAAATTAAAAAAGTGAAAATAAACACTTTTTCAAAAACAGAGTGAGTAACAGATTTGGACGAAAAATAATAGATACACCTAGATTTGTAAACCAAAATGATAAGCCCACTGTGAATTAGATCCAGCAGGTTATACCGCGTGACACCAGTGCCCACCCGCGATGACGGTAGCACAACCAATTTGTAAAGCGGAATGCTAATCTGGTGAGACCCGCCACCAAAAAAGTGCCCCCCGCTGTGTAAAAGTGAATAAAAAAGAGGCCTAGTTTTATCTAAAAAGGAGGTATATTTCTAAATATAACCATTTTGATTTTCACGCCTGAACCTCTGCCACAGCTCCTCATCTTCTGAAACTTTACTCTTCTCCATCTAGATCTATCTCTAAACCACAACGAATCACTCCTGTTATGCAAGTAGATCAACACTCGACCACCTCGGTGAGTGAGTTCATCTTTGTAGTCTTTCTGTTTGTTAAATTGTGATAAAGAGTTCTCTGTATGTATGGCTATATCGAATCGATTCTTGGATTGATTTACCTGACTGATTTTGCTTAAATTTTGTACAAATTATCAGGGCTTTTGCTAAATTGTTGAGTTTTTGAATTTGCAGAATAGGACCAAAGAAGGAGTTTTAGTCCTGCAATTCTTAATAGGAAGAAACTGTAATGAACAGGACACTCCCTGTGTTATTCAATTTTCTCTTATATTCTGTTAGTTGTTGCACTAATAGCGGGTCTGGAAGCAAAATTAGCAATACTCCTCCAGAACAGCAGCTTCTTTGATTGGTAAGAAAATTGAAATTTGTTGATCATCAAAGAAATTATTGTGATGATTTGAATTTCCTATCAAGAACTTAGATTTTAAAAGAGTTCAGGAACAGATCCTCTAGGCTTCTTTCTGTGTTTCAACTCAATACGCATTCTTCAAATTGGCAATTCGATTTCATTTCCTACAAAAATTTTCATGAAAAAGCTTCTAGGAGTATGGCATCCAAAGAGATTAAGGTCGCCAATTTCTGGGATTGTTTCTGTCTTAGGAGCTTCAATCCTCATTTTCACAGTTATTATTTTTATCTCGCCATCATCGATTCCCATGCTTCAGAATAATCTTAGCAGATTTTACAACAAATTTACTTTCTCACATTTGCCAGTCAATGTTAACTCTAGTACTAGTATTGCTGCTCTTACATCTGCTTCAGACTCGTCATCTCCGAACTCAACTCAAATGAATGGAACAAAAAACTTAACATATTCTAACTACTCTAGTATTATTGATCGGATTGGTCCTCCTGAAGTTGGAGGATTGGGGATTGGGATAAATGATGTTTTCAGTTCTAGAGTTATCCCTACTAACAGTAGTGGGTCGAATGATAGAAAGAAACAACAAAATGGCGATGATTGCAATATTTTTGATGGTGAATGGGTATGGGTTGATGACAGATTACCATATTATCCTCCCGGTTCATGTCCTTATGTCGTGGAAGGAAGTAATTTTGATTGTGGCAAAAATGGGAGAACTGACCATCAGTTTTTAAAATGGCGATGGCAGTGGCTATCTGCAGGGTGCGATAGCAATATCCCAAGGTACATTTTTTTCCTTGCTTTCTAAATGTAGAAAATTACCATGTAAATGCGTTAAGATATTTGGATACAGAACTTGAATTCCAATATTTTTCTTATACAGGATTCTTAATGCCACAGATTTCTTAGAGAGATTGAGAGGGAAAAAGGTAGCATTTGCAGGGGATTCTCTGAACCGGAATATGTTTTCATCATTAGCATGTATTTTTTGGAATGCAGTTGCGGACAAGAGTAAAGTTTATTGGCTCCAGGGAGGAGCTTTGTCTGTGAGATTTGAGGTAAGTTTTGTCTATTAAATGTAAGCTTTGTCGGTAAGTTTTGTATGGCTTTCTAATTATTCATCTTCTTATTATTAGGACTACAATTGTACCGTAGGATTTGTGCCGTCTCCTTTTCTGGTTTACGAAACAAAACCCCAGAACCGAGAGCTGGTGAGGATGAGGTTGGATTTGATTGATCCGCGCGCATCATTATTCTATCGCGATGCTGATATTGTAGTGTTTAATTCATGGCACTGGTGGGCTAAAAATAAAGTTCACAACGGGTGAGTAAGACTATGAAAACAAAGATAATAATATATACAATGTGCACATGCTTATATAGTTTTAAATGTATGATACGCCAAGCTAACATTATACTATTGGTATTACTTAAATTGCAGAACTAACTATTTTCAAGAAGGAGATTACTTATACACGAAACTGGAGATAAATAAAGCATTCAAAAAAGCTCTTAGTACCTGGAGCAAATGGATCGACAACAACATCGATCCGAACAAGACCCAAGTTGTTTTTAGAGGACATTCAATCAGCCATTTCATGTGAGTCCTCCAAAAAAAAATTAATTGTTAATTTCAATTTAGTTATGTATCGGCGAGCTCAATTCTTATGCGTAAACTTTATCCAGGGGAGGTCCATGGAACAAAGGTGGAAGATGCGACGGAGTGACGGAACCACTCATGAGTAATAAAACATTCAGAGAAAAGAATCCTTCAGGAGTAAAATCAATAGAAGACACGCTACGTCAGATGAAGACTCCTGTAATATATTTAAACATCACTAAACAAACTTACTACCGAACAGATGGACATCCTTCAATTTACACGAGATCTTACAAAAATAAGATGAAACAGGATTGCGCTCATTGGTGTTTACCTGGTGTACCAGATGCATGGAATGAATTATTGTACATTTCTCTCTTGAGAGCTGGTAAAGGATCTTTTGCACTGTGAAAATTGTCGAGCTAAGACTTTTAGAAGCGTTAGCACAACTACACAATGATGAGATAAATATTTGCCAGGTTCACAAGCCCACACACAAATATGACAAGTATTAACGAGGTTGAGTTTTCGTGTAGAAATAAGTGATTTCATAGTTGTACATGGTGAAAACATATAAGAGATTTTATATATTATTGTACAGGGTGAAAGAATATAAAACCCATTGCAGAGAAGAAGATCTGCTGGTGTGTCTTCTTAGGTTCTCTCCTGTGTTATTTAATGCAATTGCAGTTGAAGTGGTGGATTCTGATCTGGGGAACATTGCAGTAAGCAAGGGTAAGAAAACTCTAGCCTCAACTCTTACTGGGACAGAGTCTAAATACTTCTCAAGGAGAATTGATTGCTGCAAAAGGAAAAAAGAACAATAAGAAAGGTCAGCAAGAACCTACCCCTTAAAAGAACCCTTTCATGTTTTATATCGACTTCAAAGAAGGATGCTGATTCCCAATTAATAGAAGCAAGGAGACTTCACATAGAAATTTCGCAGACAGTTTCTATTGAGGAATATGAAAACTCAGGTGGGGATAAGACCCTCAAAAGAACGGGAAGGGAACTGCAAAGGCTGAAATGGAATGGTTGCTTTAACTGCTACTTTTTCATTTGAAAAATTCTAGTTGTTTTTTTTTTTTTTTTTTTTTTTTGAAGCATGCAATTTATTAAACGGGAATTAGTTTACAATTTGTCGTGGGTATGTGGTATCCATTGAGTCATGAAAGAAACTTTGATTAATAAAAGATGGGATTGCCTGGTCCCATATTTTGGTTGATGAGCTTCCTGTTTGACTTCCATCCGCCGCATGATTGGCCATCCAGTCGGCTGCCTGGTTTCCTTGCTGCCTGGTTTCCTTCTCTGTAGTTGTGCTGAATAGCCGCCTGCGGAATCTGTTGAAATCTAAATTTTATTTCCTCAATCATTCCTGCTATGTGCCAAGGTGGAGGGGTTGATGAAGTGATGAAGCGCAATAGGTTTTCTGAGTCGGTTTCAAAGAGAACTCTTGGCCATTATCTTTCTGTTGCTGTTCTTGAAGCTAAAAGTATAACCCGAGTTTCATGATTAAAGCGTCGTAATTCCCGGTGGTTGAGCCAGAGCTAGTAAAGTTCGTGCGTCTGAATCTCTGCAGATAAATCCCACCCTCACAAATCCTGGATGACCTCTGGCTGCTTCATCTGTGTTAATCTTGATCCAGTTGATGTTCGGCATGGTCCATCCTACTGATATTGTGGATAACTTCTTATCTCTTATTGGGTGGTTAAATATTGGTGTATCTCCTGGAATAATTGGTGGTGAGGAGTGTATAGCCCGAAAGTATTCTTGTTGCGGTTTTGTGCCCAGTGGATTTCTTAGAAGTTGTTTGTTTTTGTTGATATATTAGATCATTCCTAGCCAGCCATAAAGTCCAAAATAGAAAACAACAAGAGGAGATTACAGATGTTGACGTGTGTTGTTGAAGGATTTGGGAAATGGTTGTTTGATGTGTTATGGTGAAAGTTTGGAGGGGATTCGAGTTTGGTGAATTTGTAGATTGATTGGATAAGGTGTTGCAGGAATTAGTTGTCGTTGGACAATGAATTAGAATGTGGCTTGCCAATTCTGGATTTGTGTTGCATCTTGGGCAAATGTCTGAGTTGGTCAAATGGATGCGGTGTAGTAGGAGACAGAAGGTTGGTAATCCTTCATTGATGGCTTTCCACAAGAAAAGCCGAATTTTTGGTGGACATGGTAAAGTCCATATAAATTTGGTAGGCGGTAGTGGGGTGCATTGGTTGACCTTGGGTTAGACATTTGTATCCCGTTGATGTAGTGTATCTTCCAGATTTTGAGTGCGGCCAGATAATTTTATCTTGGGGGCTATTTTGGGGAAGGTGGATGTTTATGATTTTTTGGATTATAGGATTGGGAAGGGTGCTTAATTATTTTTCATGATTCCATGAGTGGGAGATTGGGTCGATGATATCTGCTACCATTCGGATTGGGTAGCATTGTGTTGGGTCTAGGTTTGGTGAGTGTGGAATCCAATTGGCTTCTGTAGGAGTTGAAAATCCATTTCCAATACGATGAAATATTAAATGTTGCATGGTAGGGACAATTGCTGCCAGTTGTCTCCATTGAGGACCGGTGGATGAGGGTATGTAATCAATGCCTTGTAGAATTGGTTGTTGATCAAAATACTTTGCATTGAAGAGACTTCCGCAGATAGAGTTAGGTTGTTCATGTAGATTCCAGATTCTCTTCATGAGTAATGCCTTATTATGATCACTGCTCTTTCTTATTCCCAATCCTCCTTCGGATAATGGTTTTGTTACTTTATCCCATCCTATAGGGTGGAGTTTTTTGGTAGTTGAGTTGTGTCCCCAGAAAAAATATCTAGTGATACGATCTATTTGTTTGTGTATATTGCTAGGTAGGTTTTGTGTTTGCATGATGTGATTTGATGTGGGTATTAGGGATGTTTTGATTAGAGTGAGTCTTCCGGCCGGAGTTAGCCATTTTGTCATCCATCCTTTAGCTTTTTGGGCTAATCTCTGTAAGAGGGGAGCGAAGGTTTGATTGGAGGTCCTTACATGTTTGAACTGAACTCCCAGATAGATTGGAGGTTTTGATGTGGCCGGCATATTGAAGAAATGTTGAATATCATTTATCTTGATCGGGTCAAGGTTTGGGTGATGGATGATTATTGATTTGGTAGTATTTATTACTTGTCCGACAGAAGTGCTATAGGAGTGGAGGAGGTTTTTAAGGTATTGATTACTCTGATTCGAAGCTTTGTACGTGATCAATAAATCATCCGCATACATTAAATGAATAATTGGTGGTGCTTTATTTGATATGTTAAGTCCTTGAACTAATTTTTGTTTTGAAGGTTTCTTAGGTTTGTAGATAGGATTTCAGCACATATGATAAAATATAGGAGGAAAGTGGGTCTCCTTGTCTGATACCTCTACTTGGGCTGATGTATCCATGAGGTGTACCATTTATTTTTATCGAGTATGTAACTGTTGTGACGCATAAAATAATGTAGTTTATAAAGGCTGGTGGAAATCCAAGTTTTGTAAATGAGGTTTTGATGAATCCCCAATCTAAGCAATCATAGGCTTTCTGGATGTCTAGTTTGAGAGCTATTTTTGGATCTTTGGTGAGGTTTGAGGTTCTGATATGGTGGAAGAGTTCTCCAGCTATTGCTATATTGTCATGCATTGATTTTTGTGGCACGTAAGCACTTTGGTAAGGGCTAATTAAAAAGTGGAGAAGGCGTCTAATTTGGTTGACTAAGATTTTTGAAATGATTTTATATGTGACATTACAGAGTACTATGGGTCTGAACTGTGAAGGTTTTGAAGAAAGGTCGATTTTAGGTATTATTATTATGTTCATGTGATTCATGAGAGGATGCATATTTAAGTTATTAAAAAAACTCCTAACCATTGCTATCATTCGGGGGTGTGTTGTTTCCCAGAAAACCTTGAAAAACTTACTTGTATATCCATCTGGACCCGAGGCACTTTCCGAGTTTATGAAGAAGAGGGCTTGTTTGATTTCTGATGTAGTTACTTACTTTGTAAGTAGTTCCGACTGTCTTGGAGTTAATCTTGGTCTGATATTTGTAAAGATTTCTTCATCTATCACTGTAGGCGGTGCTGTATATTATTGAGAGAAGTGATCTAGAATGAGCTGAACAACGTCTTCTTTTTTGTTAATTCAATTGTTTTGAGGGTCTTGTAGTTGTTGTATATTGTTACAGGATCTGTGTATTATAGATTTAGTATGAAAGAAAGTTGTGTTGAGATCGCCTGATTGTAGCCATTGAATTCTAGATCTTTTGTAGTAGCAGGATTTCCCACACTACACCCCTTACTCGATTTTGCTCAATTAATCCCTTGAAAGATGTAAGATCAAGAATATTTATTGATTGAATTCATGAAGTGTTTACACAGGAAAATAGAATTACACTTAGAAGTTAAAACACTCTTAAACTTTCTCTCTCCTAATGACTTGCTCCACAATTCCAAAAGATCTCTCTCTTACGGACTCATTTAGCCCTTTATATAGGGTAATACATAGTGGATGATGACTAAGCTACCCTTTATTTTCGGGAATGTCCCGCGAAGTGTCGCAGATGCACAAACATTCGCTCTCGCGACACTTCTTAACCCTCGCCAGGTCTCTCGTCTTCTTTATGTTTTGCCGGTCGTTATTCGTTTATTTTAGCTCCTGCGACTGTCTCGCGACAGCGTCGTTTATTAATCCCGCGAGTCTTGTACGTTGCGATATTATGATCCTACATCTTGCCTCTTTTTCCTTAAATATTGCTTGAAGAGCAATCCTTAAGGAAAAATCTGTTGATGGTAGCAATCTTTGATTTTTGTTGATGAAGGAACGAGCGAGAAGAATCTTGGACTTGAAAAGTACGTACTTGCCTCTATTCTTTTGCAAAGTTAGAAGCTTCTTTGAGATATATACGAAGTATCGTCTCCCATCACTCCTCATACTTCTCTGCGAGGGAAGAGTATCATGAGAGTTTTACAATATTCTTGCCTTGATTTGCTTATCTTTATCATTTGGTTTTGTACTTTTACACGGATTTTGATTATTAATGTCTTTTCTTGACACGTCTCTTTCAACCGCTTATTCTTGACCATTCATGTCTCTTCTCGCATTAAATGACCTCGTTTTTCTCGAGGCTCTTTTTCCCTATATATAGTTTTCTTTTCCCCTCCTTTTCATCCTTTAATTTGTCTCTGCAACTTTTCTTTGATTCTCTCCTTCCGCAATTTGCGCTCACGCTCTTGCAAATCTTTTCTTCGTCTTTTCTAGCACTTTGTTTTTAACCTTCAACCTCCCATCCATTCCCATGCGATAATGGCTGCCATTAGTCGTGCATACAAAGCTTCTTTTGAAGAAGTTCAACGAAGTTGCTCGAGAAGGGTTTTACTCTGTCAACCATTCTGATCAAGAACCTTCATCTATTCTTTCGCAAAAGTTGTTTTACGATCATCAATGCGATGATCAAAAGATTATAGTCTCGCTAGAGTCGACTTCTCGCGGGACTTCCCATTCCCTTGTACAATCTGAGATGCCTTTATTTTATGAAATCTTGGCCCATGAAAAATTCTCTCATTTGTTTATCAATTTGTGGCGATTGCATTCGCTAATGCTTGAATTCGCGAATCGTGGTCTTTGGCAAAGGATCTTTATACCCCTTTCTTTTGTTAGACACCCCGATTTCGCAGAGACTTGGAAATAGTCTTTGAGAAGTACACTGTAGAGAACTTTTTTGAAAACTATTCAAAGTGATAAAGATGATTAATGCGAAATCTCATTTGGGGCATTCGCTTTGAAAAAGAAGGATAATGTCTCGAGGATAAATTGCTCATGCGGGATATTGATTGGCACCGGGTAATAATACTACTCCTCGCCACTCAAAGATGAGAAATGGTGGGTTGTACCCTTGATTTTAAATGGTCCTTATATCGCGGGCCCGCACGTTCTTCTGCGAATCTCGCGGGGTATCATCCTTGGGAATTCAAATGGCACGATAAGGCAAATGAGGTATGTTTTCCATTTTAAATCCTGCCTTTGCAACTTTCTTTTTACATATGTTGAGTTTGTATAATTTCTCGGATAAGCCAAATTGAGAAGAAAGTACAAGGATAATCCGTTGGAGAGTACTCGACCATACTTCGATCGCTTACGAGTGAAGTAAGAAGCATTTCCTTTGTTATTTGAAACAATATTGTTGCCTCTGTTTCTTATCTTTAACCGTATGCGAAGGTTTGTTGAAGAAGCTATAGCCGCGAAGATTAAAAGTACGGGTAAAGCTGTCGTTCGCAAGGGTAAATCTTGCTCCATTAACTAAGAAGCGAAAGGTCCAATCTTCTTCTCGCCTTAGCTCAAGCTCTGAATCTCCTGACGAGGATAACCATGATTCGAATCCTTCTCTCGCCAAGAAGATTCCGTCGACCCGATTCTTCTATGGATCGGTTATCTAGCATCTTCTCGAGATTGTTTCCAAGGAATGGGAGATGCTCCCTAGCTTCTCTTTGCGGGGCTCTCGCAAACGTGTGTAATGCTACTTTATTAGAGGGCAATAATTCTTTCAATGGAACCTCTAGAAGCTGTGTCTCGACTTCTTGAATGCACTTGGATCTTTGGTACGTATGCGGTCGTATTTCCTGTTAATTTTAAATTTTTAAATATATATATTAATGATTTTTCTATCTTCTTTTATAGGTTGGAAGAACTTCTTTTGTAGTTGCCTCGGATCTCGAAAGAAGACGCACAATCTTGAAAAGAAGAATTTGCAATTGAGCAAGAAGATTCAAGAATTAGAGGCTGAAGGCTGCGTCATCTCGCGATAAAGACGAGAAAATTCAAAAGTTAAACACCGAACTTGACTCCCAAAGGGATAAGGTGTCCACTCTTGAACGCTAATCAACGACTTTATGGTATAAGATTTTACTTCCTTTTATCATCTCTATTTTATCGGTTGCATATTCTTGCCTAACTTATTACCTTCATGAGATGTATATAATCTCTCCGATGAGGCTATTCTTCTCCATACATTTCTGAACCTATGGATAACGATCTTCTTCTCGCTCACCTCAATCAATCTCTAAGTAGTTCCTCCAATAAAACTAACCCCTTTCATTAAAAGATCTTCAATCCAAATATGATCTTTTGGAGATCGAACACGAGATCTAGTTTAAATTTGACTAATCGCTTTAAACGAATGTACCTTGATTCCGAGAAGAAAATCAAGACTTTAAGGAAGAAAATTAGTAATCTCATTGATGAGAACGATCGCATTACTAACGAGAGGTGCACGGGCATTAGCCGAATTACACAAATCTCTTCTTGATGTGCAAGTTGAACGAGATGAACTCCTTCATCGAGAATACCATGCTTAAGCGGCGAGAAGAGCAAGTTCGTTCTCTTCTCGTTATTAATAGTGATGATGAATTCGCACAGGCTGCGAAAGTTTTAGATAATGCCGGGAATAACCTAGGTGTTGATGTTAGTCTTCACGCAGAGCATACTTCCTTGATTAAAGATATGATATCGATAGAGAAGGTTACTTATTATACCTTTATGCTTCTTATACGTAGTATTGCTTGTAAATTGTTAACTTGTTGTTTCTTATTTGCGAGAATCCGAGAAGAGGCTTCGGGTTAGAATTAGAGAGCTTGAATCGAAAAAGAACAACTCGTGGGAATTTTCCGGCGAGAATTGAAGAACTCGAAACCGAAAAAGAACAGCTCGCAAAGAACCTCTCCCTTCGCGAGAATAGGTATTCCAAGTTGAAGAAACAATTTCTAACGACAGTGGAGAACTTTAACAATGATCTTGTTCGTTTTTGCAATGGAGGCATGGAGTATGTTTGTAAGGACCACAATATCCCTCTGCATTCATATCCCTGTCTCCTTGAAAAGGTTCTGAGAATCTTTTGTCTCGGACGCGTTTCGATAGCGAAATTTTGGCGAAGAAGAAAATGCAGTGATGAGAATAACTTGATCGAAGAATCGAGATGAAGAAGAAGAATCACCAAAGAGATAACTCTTTTTGTTTTCTTTCTCTGCTTGTAATATCTGTACATTTACGTATCCTTATTATAGTGTATTTCTTGGATTTTTCCTCCACGAATTCAATCTTCACTCCCCCTTTTTTGGTAGTTCTTCCTTGTAATATAATTGGCTAACATTATTGATGTATAACTCTTGCATCGAGAAGATGAATAACAATATTCCATCTTTTCCATTCCCATACTTGCCTCTCGTTATTTATCTTGGATGGAAGATTTTAGTTGTCATCCTGTATATGGTTGAAATGTATTGTTGCGACGGGGTCGCAGGTATTTTCATAAATCAAGAATTTTACTTGCCTTGCCTTATCTTCATAAATGTATTTTATCTCCTCTCACTGCGACAAGGTCGCAAGTCATATAAATTTTCAAGTAAGGGTCCATTGATCTGCCTTGTCATTTTTGTGTGGTCTTCCGAGTTAGACCTCCCTAATTAGAGGTCTTCCCCGCCACCTTTTATTGCGACAAAATCGCAGGACGTCTTTACACTTGCATGTAAAGACCCATTGATCTTGACTTATCATTTTCCAAGTATTTTTGCCTCTGCAGGATATTTTAGTTGCGACAATATGACAGGCCTATATATCCTTGCGAACACATAGCCCCATGACATTGCCGTCGTGCGACGAAATCGCAGGACGTCCGTACACTTTCGTGTAAAGACCCATTGATCTCGCCTTACCCTCGCGTTAGTATTATTGCCTCTGCAGGATCATTGCACAAATATGACGAGTCTAAATTCTCTTGCGAAAACATAGCCTTATGACATTTGCGTCTGTTTTGACACCCCCCCTAATGGAGAGTGTCGCCCTTATCATCTCCCGGTTGCCCCTTCAAGGAGGCGAAACATCGGCCATACAAGACTAGCTCCTCCCATCCAGGTCTTAACAACAACCGGTTGTTTCATGACCTCTTATCCCTTATACCTATAGGGTTTATGGTTACAAGGCTGCACCCTAAGTGGAGTTTTCTTGGGCGAGTGCAACATATGCCAAGACTTGCCAAGAATGGCCGGGGTAGGTTCATCCATCCCGGGCACTCCTGGCTCAACCGTGTACCTCGGCGCCTTGAGCATACAACGACTCCTAAGAAGAGACCCTCGGTCGCCCAACCAGGGTATAACCTACATATATAGTTGGGAATCCAAGGTACCTCTTCCGGATAGGCTTTTATGGGCCCCAAATTTTCATGACTCAGGCTTCAGGAGCGGTGTAACCTTCCCCCTGATCCATGTCGAGAGATACCCCCTTATATGACGCACTTTAGGTCTTACATTTGCCTCTTACGAAATGTTATTCGCGAACTAGGGTGTACGCCATAAAGGTTCGTCCCATTCTTTTACTCATTCATATTTGTTAAATCATTCAATCATTCATGTTTCATTATTTGCTGATTCTTGTTTGCGAAGTATTCGCACAATTCTGTATTTTCATTTTTCTTTCTTAATTGAATTCCCATATACTCTTATCTGCGAGATTCTCGCACATCATTACTTCAATTGCTACTTCTTCTCCTGTTTTTGTTGATTATTCACTTCTTGTGCCTTTTGTTCCTCATATCCTTTGCTTCTTTATTACCATAATATTCGCTTTGTCTCTAGGCACTCACCTCGTGGTATGTTCGATCCTTACTTCTATGGCATCCACCATCAATTTTCCTTTTCTGCTCATCTCTCACATGTTGTTTCCAACCTTTTCTTTTGGCATTTCTTTCTTCGCAGCTTTCTACATCTACTTCATGACATTGTTGCGACTCCTTCCAATCTCCCTGTATAATACCAATGCCATTTGGATGTGGAAATTTAATACATTGATGATATGTTGATGCGACTCCCAAGATTTCATGAAGCCATGGCCTCCCAATCAGCGCATTGTATGGAGATTCCACGTCAACCACACAGAATAAAATATCAGTTGATAGTCCTTGTAGAGGTATTCTCATGCGAACCTCTCCCTTTGGTTTGTTTGCAGTGCCATTAAAGCCATATATCTTGTATGTAGAGGGGATCAAATCCTCATCTTTTCCTCCCATCGTCTTGTAAGTATGGTAGAAGAGAATATTCACCGAACTTCGGTGTCGATTAAGATTCGGTTGATCGCCCGGCAAGCTCACGCCTCATCATCTTCTCCATCAACTGGTTTCGGGTTAATCTCTAGTTTCACAACCAACGGGCTATCATGTGTTTCTCTTCCTTTTGGCACTTCATCTCGAGAGAAAGAAATGGTCTTGGCTGCCACTTTTCTAATCTGCGTCGTTCTCGCCGGGCTCATTATTTCTTTATCATTAGCATCTCTCGCAAAGACTCTACCGAGCACGTTGTCATGAAAATCTTCGATTGTGCGATAAGAGTGGACGATAGAGTTGCAATTCAAATTTTTAGCTTTTGTTCCAACTTCTATAACAAATGTTTCCTTTCCTTTCGCCGACAACATTACGTGCATTTTACGGTGGTGGTGGTAATGTCGGCCTTTTCTTCTCCCTTTAGAAAGTGATTGACTTCCCTTGATCAATCATCCGAGAATAATTCTCTTTACGTTTCTGTGCAGTCGTTTATTTGATGTCCATGGAAACGGTGGTAAGAACAAAACTCATGACTTCTGTCTCCTGGTGGTGGTTCCATCCCCGCGTTCCAAGGTGCTGGTACATCTTCCATCACAAGTATAGCATCCCAGATCTTTTCCACACTAGCATTCAGTGGAGGCATCTTGATTGGTTCCCAGACTATTCTGCGACTTCTCTGCCCTCCATGGTTATATTGCCTTCGTCCACCGTAAGTTTCTTGCACATGATCTAGCCTTTGAATCTTATTATTGCTGTTACGGTTATAGTAGTTCCTTTCTTGTTCAAACTCCTCTTGGTCATGGCTTCCCATAGCTACTATCTTCATTGTCCCTCATCGGCTTTTCACGCTTGCTTTGTCCTTGCGAAGTGCTCGCCATTTGTATTTATGAATTGAGGTAACAAGCTTGCGTTGCAGCATTCGAGTTTGGGTTCGCGATAGGATAAGAATTCATTTCATTTTGTCTTTCTTCTAAGGCGATATATTCTTCTGTAGCTCTCATGATTCGCCATCGTGATTGTATTTTTGACTCTAAAAATTTGAATGTATAACAAGTTAGTCGCGAAGAGAGCATTCACAAATGAGAGAATGAGATATCTTTCCTCAACCCGTCCCCGCCATTTCGCTACACATGGTTCTCCATCTTATTGTCAATGCCTTAAGCTCTCGCCAACCCTTTGTTTCAATCCGAATACATCTTCAATACACAGTCGTGAAGAGTTGTTACTTATGTATGCTCCCGGGAATGTGGCTTGTAAATGATTGAATGATGTGATTGTGTTCCTTGGTAGACCCTCAAACCATTTTAGTGCTTCCCAATTAGGCTTGACGCGAAATACTTGCACGAGTATGGCATCATGATTCTCCCTTTGCAACATACACCTCATATAGGCCTTGATATGTCTTTGTGTCGCACGGGTTGTTCCATCGAAGATGTTTGTTAATGCGGGGAGATTGCACTTAGGAGGTATTCCTCCCATCTCGTACTTCTAGCGTGAAGGGATTCTTCGCAGCCTGCGATGGCTTCGTCCAATTGTTTCCTTCCTCCTTCCCTTCTATTGTTCAACAATCCTCTCATTTCACCAGTTCTCTTAAAATTTGTTCATTTGCCTCGAGAATTTGATTCTCTTGGTCTTTTTAGCTCTGCTTCTCTCCTTCTTCGCTCATGCCTGTTTTGATCTTCTTGCTCGTTATTTTCTTCTCTCCTTTCCCTGCGACGCTCTTCTTCATTTCTTTCTTCAATTCGTACGCCATTATATCGGTTGTTCTCTCTTCTTGGTTTGTCTCTCGGCTCTCAACTGCGCCCTCTCATATTCTTCATTAATATTTCTATTGGCACGATTTTGTTCCCTTCTTCTTTCGCGGTTATCATGGTTATTCTGCCGGATTTCTTCTTCCATCTCTTGGTTTTCCATTTCTGCTCTTATCCTTTCTCTCTCGCGAGCCAGCCGCGCTTGTTCAATGTAGTGTCTCTCAATGTCATCCTCGATTTCTCGGTTTCTTCTCAATTCTTCTCTCCCGTGCAAGATTATTCTCCCTTCGGCAAATTTGGGTCATTCGGTTCTTGGAGTTGCATGTTTCCTTGATTTTCCCTATTCCGCTCATTTTGAAGATTTTCAGGTTGAGGAATATAACGATCTTCTATTTCCCCTCTTCTCTCGCCATGCTCTATACTCGGATTTTGTGTTTCTTCCTCGGTACTTTCTGTTGGTAAAACTCTCCTTCTTTCTTCCCTATTCGATCTTGAACTTGATCTCACGCTACTTCTAGATCTCCTATTTTGCAACCTCATATTTTCCATCCTCAATTCATGATTCTGTCTTGTCAAGTTTGCTCGTTCTTCTGCCTCTAACCGTCTCTCTTCGTGTATTGTTTGTCTCAATCTTTCTAATGCTGCGATTTCTTCGTTTTCTCCATTCATTCCTTGCTCTCCGTGTCCATTGTTCACCATCTGCTGCTCCTCTTCTCTCTCGTCTTCAGAATCAGACCTCCAAGTATGTACACTTACTCTATCATAATCCACAGCCAGCGTTTGCTACTGGGGAGATCGGTGGTTGGTTTTGATCTTCTCCATCGTTTCTCATATTCATCCTTGACGATTCTCCTGTTTCATTCCTCCTTTCTCCAGCAAGTCTCCCACTTCTCCTTACAATCGTTGGTTGCCCTTGTACATTTCTTCTTCTAGCCATTTTTCTTTTTCAATGAATTCTTGAGGATCTTCTCCAAATCTTTTCTCTGTTAATCCAAATTCCTTCCAATTTCTACGTCAATCTCTGCACAGTCCCTGTTTCTAGCGCATATGTAGTAGCAGGATTTCCCACACTACACCCCTTACTCGATTTTGCTCAATTAATCCCTTGAAAGATGTAAGATCAAGAATATTTATTGATTGAATTCATGAAGTGTTTACACAGGAAAATAGAATTACACTTAGAAGTTAAAACACTCTTAAACTTTCTCTCTCCTAATGACTTGCTCCACAATTCCAAAAAGATCTCTCTCTCTTACAGACTCATTTAGCCCTTTATATAGGGTAATACATAGTGGATGACAGCTAAGCTACCCTTTATTTTCGGGAATGTCCCATGAAGTGTCATGAGATGCACAAACATTCGCTCTCGCGACACTTCTTAACCCTCGCCAGGTCTCTCGTCTTCTTTATGTTTTGCCGGTCGTTATTCGTTTATTTTAGCTCCTGCGACTGTCTCGCGACAGCATCGTTTATTAATCCCGCGAGTCTTGTACGTTGCGATATTATGATCCTACATCTTTGTTGCTAGTATGTCGCATGACATTGTAACAGTTCTTCATGAGCTATTCTTAGCTGTTTTTCTTGATGCATCCAATATTCCAGGTCGGAGCCCGATTGGGTTGCACATTGATGTTGATCGTGCTTTATCTTGGATGTCGATTTCTTGATCATAGTTGGTAGGTGACCAAAATTTACTTTGTTCCATTCCATGAGAGTTTATCCAGTTGTGATGAGTTTGAGTTGGAGGTCGAGGGTAGGTTCACTATCTTGCTGTTGCTCCCAAGCCGATTCAACCACTTGCCTGAGTTGGGTATGAGAGAGCCATAAGTGCTCATATTTGTAGTTTTTTGTTCCCTGCCAATCCATTGCTTTCTCTTGTAATAATACTGGTGCATAATCAGATGCTATTCTTGGGAGATGAGTAACTGCTGCATGTGGATGTGTCGTCCTCCAATATTGGTTTGATAGAGCTCTATCTAATCTCTCTAGAATGTTATCTTGACCCATTTGGTTGTTTGTCCAGGTGTAGGGGTCTCCTCGAAATCGTAGATCAATAAAACCCATCTGATCCATAAGATTGAGTAGAGGTTGAGATTGAGATTGAGCATAAGTCACTTGTCTTCCTCCTTTTTTTTTGTTTTCTGATTGATCTAGGACGTCATTGAAATCTCCTATTAAGAGCCAAGGTATGAATGAATTGATATTGTTAAATTTTGTTGGAAATTCTTGCCAAATATTTTTTCTTGTATCTGGATGCGGTGGGTCATATATACTCTTGCAAAACCATGGTTGTTCTGGGAGTGGTGGCTTGACTTTTGCATGGATGTAGTTTTGAGAGTGGAATAAAATTTGGATATTAAGTTTTCTTCCAACATTAAGCATAGTCCGCCTCGATTTCCAATTTTTGGAACGGTGAAGCAATTATTGAACTGAAGGGATTGTGATAATCTTTTCATGTGTTGCTCCTTAGCTAAAGTTTCAGAAAGGAATAATAGGCTAGGTTTGTATAGAGAAACCAACCCTTTTAAATGTTGAATAGATGGAGGGAGGTTTATGCCTCGACAATTCCAAGCTAGGATAGTCATTATGAGGTTTTGAGTACTAGTATAATTGGGTTTTGTTGTGGAGGGAGTAGTGGGAAAACTAGGATGGAAGGGGCGAAAGATGGTCCTAGTGAAGATGGTTCTAGTTGCTTTAACTACTATTTTCTTTTCTTTGGCGCTTCTACTCTTTTTATTGTTTTTCATTTTATCAATAATTTTTTAAACCTTTTTTTAACCTTTTTGTTTACCTGTTTAGATAGAACATGAAAAGTAGCATTTTAATTTCTAGAAGTCGAAAAGTCAGAAATCAGTTTCGCTATTAAATTTCAAAAGTCAAAACGACTTTTAGAAGTTGAAAATTGTGAAGCAAAATAGTTTTGCTTCCAACTTTGACTTCTGGAGAAGCAAAAGTCAACAGATTTGTATAATTGTATATCCAACCACGCTAACTCTGTTTTCCATAAAGTAACTCTGTTTTCCGGAAAGTAACTCAAAACCAAAATTCCTCACTGACCCCGAAACAAACTCTGAAATAGCCAATATCCTTTTTCTACCAGAAATCAATTACTTCTAAAGATGCAAACTTCGATTCAAATTCACAGCTACAAGACCTATTGAACAATTGTCTGAAAAGTTCTCAATGTGCTTCATCAGAAGGGGAGAAGCGTTTTGGAGAACTTGTTGTTTTGACAATGCCAATATCGAAAGGTATCTGCCGTTGCATAACACCCCAGTTTTTTATAATGGGATTTTATACAGTGTTGATTATAATGGAAGTTTAGGAGTTTTTAACATATATAACAATAGCTGGAAAGTGCTCAACAACCCTCAAGAGAAATTTAGTGTTGTATATCCAAGTTTCTTGGTGGAGTGTGGGGGAGAACTTCTGTTAGTGAAATTGGGTCATCTCGGTATGATGGAGGTCGGGGTGTGAATTGAGTCCGGACGGGCAGCTACACCCGTTTTTAAATCCAGGTCAGGCCAGATGGACCTCATATTAAGCTACTCAAAAAGTCCGTTAAGCAGGGTGAGCCAGGTAAAAATATTCATTTTGAAGCCTAAAGTCTGCTCAAATCCCATACTATCAACCGGGCCAGACAGGCTACAAATTTTTTAAACTGCTAAAATTCTTTAACAACTTAATTCATTATAGTTTGGAATTTGGAAACTGAATGAACTGCACTTCAAAACATTCTTAAGTAATTGATCTTCTAAATTTCATTATAGGTTAGAATTCGAAAATTGAATGAACTACACTTCAATACAATATTAAGTAATTGATCTTCTAAATGTAGAATAGAAATCAAAATAAGAAATTTTAATCCAAAATATACCCAAGACACATAACAATTAACTCTAATGTAAAATTAAAAATCTTAAACTCTAATGTAAATTTAACAATCTTAAGAAAGTTCAATCGGGCACCAGGACAAGTTGTTTGGGCACGTGTAAGACCAGACTATTAAATCTTAAGAAAAGCCCAAGCCTCCCACTTAAGGTAACCGGGCCACGCAGGGAAGCCCATAACGGACTATAAAGGGCCCTGGGTTCCAACGGGCACATGCAGGCTTGGGCAGGTACATGCAGGAGTGTATTTTGGGGATAACCCTTATCGGAGGAATGACACATCTGTTTGTCATTGCTAAAATAAATAAAGCTTACAACAGACTGGGTTGTTTTAAGTTCTCTGTTGCAGTGGTATTGGGATTATGGGAAGACAAGCAACTTAATAATGGCATGTGTCAAATCAGCCTCCTTATCAGTTCTTGTTAATGGTCAACCCAATGGTTTTTTCTGTAGCGAGAGAGGAATCCAGCAAAGCTTCCCATTTTCTCTATACTTGTCATACTGTGTACACAAGGGCTTTCATGGCTAGTGCGCAAAATGGAGAATGAAGACCTCTATAGTAGTACAAGATCAATGGATGATTGTCCATTAGGTATCAAGTGCCCATTTTTAAAACATGGTTCTAATGGAAGAGTAAAAATTAGTATGGGTGAAATGGACACAAAAAAAATAGCAAGAATGAATCTGGATTCATCCTGGCTTAAACTTAAAAAAAATAGCGAGGGTGAAACTGGATGCATCCTGATGTAAATTAAAAATAAGAAAAATTATTTGAAAATGGGTAAGATAAAACTGTTTACATCCTGGCTATTTTTACAATCTCGTCTATTTAAACAGTATCAAATTTTACATGTCTTTTTCAACCAGGAATTGTTGTTATTGGGTTAATTGACCAATTTTGTGTTCTAATAACGCAGTATTTATTTTAGGAAAATATAATACATCGGGGCAGTTGGGGACTCTACTCTTTTTTTAGGGTTTATAAAGAAAGAAAGATTATTCTCCTCCTCTTCGCAAATTTGTTCAAAAAAAAAAAAAAAAAAAAAAAAAAACATCTTCATTACGTCATTAGTGTGCTAAAAATTAGTCTCTCATTTCTAAAAAATAGGCTTGTTTGGTTTGCAGAAAGATTAAGAGAACTAATAATTGTAGCCACTTTTTCATACTTTTCCAATTTATTATCTTTGATAATAGAGAGAAAATGGAGAGAGAAGTGGTCTCTCTTTGTATTAAGAGAGAAAAAAAAAAGAAAGAGAAGTGGTCTCTTCGTGGGTGAACTAGTAAACTAATAACATTTGATTTTCCAAATAAGGTAACACGCTTATTTTTTTGACATATCCAAATAGGGAAACAAGCCTACTTTTTAGAAACGTAGGGGTAATAAAACTTGATGCCAAAATCGTGTTAACTGTTAACTCGGTTATGAAACTCTTACAAATATTGGTTGTTGGTTTTGGTACTAATTGATCAATGGGGGAATACAGCAATGCATTGGATTCAAATGGTAAGTTTCTAATGATTATTAAAACAACCCTGTGAGATAAAGAAACTCGTTTGATTCCAATTTCTATGTATATATTCAATTGCAGTTCTAGAAAAGAAAACTTGAAAACCATCCTATACTGATACCAATGGATGAAAATTTGAAACCCATCTTAGACTGATACCAACAATATCCTATTATTCATGCTCCACAAGTTCAAATCTAATCAACATTTCCAACTTCAAAACTACTGACAGTGAAACCTAAAATCTTTGGTATAAATGCTCAAACATAAACACTCTCTTTTATGCGCTACTGAATACTAATCTTGATGCTCTTCATTGTTATTAACAGCCTCGTCTTGATTATTGTTAACAACTTTCCCATAATTGTTGCACCTCGACTAATCATCACGGGCCTTGAGACCCTGCGTACCCTCACGGTCTTGACCTTTTTTGGCTTGTCAATTTTTCCATCAACTGCAGCACATTAAATCTAATGATTGATACAAGTTTCTCAACATATAAATTAAAATAAAGGCATTTACCGTTCAAGAGCAGATTATACTATTCAGATAATTACTCTAGCATGCATGTTCATGAAATATTTGTGCAGCATGAAGCTGGTCAATTTTGGATTGCTTGCCACCTAAAGGGATATTTTGTGACAAGTGTAGAAGAGGTACGAGGATAATGTATAACAAACGAGAAGAATGCAACACAGAGGTTGCAGGTGATGAGAAAATGAAGAAAAGGATGAGAAACAAATGAAAGTATTAAGGTTTGGAAAAGAAAAAGAGATAGATTGCTCTGAACAGAGTTTGTATAATAACTTGATAATTATTGATTTCTATAAAGAACGATATAATCCTGTTTATATAGGCATGAAGAAGAATCTAAAAATAAGAAAACACTAAAAGAAGAAATAAAAAAAGACTAAAACAGGAAAAGCTAAACTCGATAAGCAAGTTAAGAAGAAATTAGAAGAAAGTAGAGATGTTCTACATCAGAGGATCAAGAATTTCAAAATACAGTTATGGAAAGAGTAAGGGTTTTAAAAGAGTCGTGTACTCGTGTTCAATTCCTCGGACTTTTATAAATAATTTTCATTCACGATTTGTCTTGTTCACGTTGAAACCGTTTTTAGTAGTTCACTCGGTAGGTCATGGTATGCACAACATGTGTATTTCAGAATTTACATATGATTTCGTTTTCGTTGTCCTTAAAATAACATAAGACCCCATAGTCCATATATCTTGTTTTAATGAGACGACAAGGTTTTGTTAACATGTATCCTAGGATACATGTAAATGATGATTATCTTACATTTTAGTTGTATTGGAGGTTGCAACTTTTCTGTGATATTTGAAGTTTCTTGGAAATTTAATTTTGTTGTTTCGTCCACAATTGCTCATTATTTTAGTACATGGTTCCACTCTAGTATTATACTTTTATGTATCATAGTTCTATACCATCCAAAATGGTAATTGGTGAGGCATTTGGATGTCATCGGAAAAGAACTAATTTTTAATCACGTATCAGGAGTCTATTTGATGTTAAATATTTCGGCCAACTTGAACTTTAAGTTAATAAATAAATAAAACATTATGCACCTGTTGATGGTGGTTTTTAGCTTATGGGTAAAATCGTAAAACCCTAGTCAGACAGTGACGTCACAGAACTTGAGTAATAATGTCCAAACCAAGCACATTATTGAACCCTTTAATTTGTCTGCGAGAAAATTACCAGGGTACCTTTATTTAATGCTGATTAGGGTTTCGACAGGCCAAAACCCTAATTCTCACACCGCATGTGCCAATGGCTAACCATGCCAGCCACACATACCGCGCCAAAGCATGCCAACCATGCTAGCCGCACCCCTGTGCCAATGGCAAACCATGCCAGCCACACCTACCGCGCCAAGGCATGCCAACCATGCTAGCCGCACCCCAGTGCCAATGGCAAACCATGCCAGCCACACCTACCGCGCCTTGCCAAACGCACCTAGCCATGGCCCCATACCAAAACAAACCGCACCTAGCTAAGCTAGCCACGCCATGCGCCCATGGCAAACCCTTGGCCCCACATGCCAAGCCAAACACGCCTTGCCTTGGCCCTAGCCAAGCTAGCCACGCCATGCGCCCATGGCAAACCCTTGGACCCACATGCCTAGCCAAACCTAGCAAAGATAGCCACGCCATGAGCCCATGGCAAACCCTTGGCCCCACATGCCAAGCCAAACACGCCTTGCCTTGGCCCTAGCCAAGCTAGCCGCACCATGTGCCCATGGCAAACCCTTGACCCCGCCATGCCTAGCTAAACCACTCCCCTGTGACAATGACAAACCATGCCAGCCATACCTACCGCGCCAAGGCATGCCAACCATGCTAGCCGCTCCCCAGTGTCAATGGAAAACCATGTCATCCACACCTACCGCGCCTTGCCAAACGCACCTTGCCATGGCCCCATGCCAACCTAGTCGCGCCACCTTGCTGGCCTTCCCTACGCGGCTACCAAAAACGAAGGCGTGCGACAATCAACGGCCGCACTTCAATCCCAGGAGCAAATCCTAGCCGTCCGAGGTTACCAAACGACCTTTGGCCCAAAACCCTAGCTTGGTCACGAACCTAGCCAAGCTAGCCACGCCATGCGCCCATGGCAAACCCTTGGCCCCACATGCCAATCCAAACACGCCTTACCTTGGCCCTAGCCAAGCTAGCCACGCCATGTGCACATGGAAAACCCTTGGCTCCACATGCCAAACCAAACCGCACCTAGCCAAGCTAGCCACGCCATGCACCCATGGAAAATCCTTGGCCCCACATGCCAAGCCAAACACGCCTTGCCTTGGCCCTAGCCACGCCATGCGCCCATGGAAAACCCTTCGCCCCACATGCCAAGCCAAACCTTGCCAAGCTAGCCACGTCATGCGCCCATGGCAAACCCTTGGCCCCACATGCCAAGCCAAACCGCACCTAGCCAAGCTAGCCGCACCACGTGCCCATGGCAAACTCTTGGCCCCTCCATGCCAAGCCAAACCACACCCCTGTGCCAATGGCAAACCATGCCAGCCATACCTACTGCGCCAAGGCATGCCAACCATGCTATCCGCACCTCAGTGCCAATGGAAAACCATGCCATCCACACTTACCGCGCCTTGCCAAACTCACCTTGCCATGGCCCCATGCCAACCTAGCCGCGCCACCTTGCTGGCCTTCCCTACGCGGCTACCAAAAACGAAGGTGTGCGACAATCAACGGTCGCCCTTCAATTCCAGGAGCAAATCCTAGTCGTCTGAGGTTACCAAACGACCTTTGGCCAAAAACCCTAGCTTGGTCACGAACCTAGCCAAGCTAGCCACGCCATGCGCCCATGGAAAACCCTTGGCCCCACATGCCAAGCCAAACATGCCTTGCCTTGGCCCTATCCAAGCTAGCCACGCCATGCGCCCATGGAAAACCCTTGGCTCCACATGCCAAACCAAACCGCACCTAGCCAAGCTAGCCACGCCATGCGCCCATGGCAAACCCTTGGCCCCACATGCCAAGCCAAACACACCTTGCCTTGACCCTAGCCAAGCTACCCACGCCATGCACCCATGGTAAACCCTTGGCCCCGCATGCCAAGCTAAACACGCCTTTCCTTGGCCCTAGCCAAGCTAGCCACGCCATGCGCCCATGGCAAGCCCTTGGCCCCACATGCCAAGCCAAACACGCCTTGCCTTGTCCCTAGCCAAGCCGCACCATGTGCCCATGGAAAACCCTTGGCCCCCGCCATGCCAAGCCAAACTACACCCTGCCTTGGTCCTAACCAACATAGCCGCGCCACCATGCTGGCCTTCCCTACGTGGCTACTAAAAACAAAGGCGTGCGACAATCGACGGCCCCCCTTCAATCCCAAGAGCAAATCATAGCCATCCAAGGTTACCAGACAACGCATGGTAACCTTTGGCCCGAAAACCTAAGTTTGGCCACGGCAAACCATGCTATGCCAACGACATGCAAACCTAGCCGCGCTACCATGTTGGCCTTCCCTCTGCGGCTACCAAAACGATAGCGTGCAACGATCAACGGCTATCTTTCCTCTTGAGATGCAAAATCTCGACCGTCGAAGGTCACCAATCTAGCAAGTCTCCCAAGTATGACTTGCCAGGCAAGAACAACATGCTACATGTTTTCCACAAAAATATTCGAGACATCAACACATATCACAAACTGGGGATCCTCTTTGGGTATTGGTTTGGCGGTTTACAGCGTGCGGCGTACACTACGCCCGTCATAAGGAAGTGTCATAAGGGTGAGGAAGTTAGTAAATACAGGGAGTTAAAGGTGAAACATTCATGGGACATCAATTCCATACATTAACGATTTTTTGGAACATCAATACCATGCATACGGTTACCACCTCCTCCCATTTACTTACCCATTTTTCCATTCCTTAATGAGACCAGGGTACGTTTCACTTCGACTTGTAAAAATAGGTCTTACCTATTTCCACAGAACAACAAGTTCATTCGGGAATACACAACACTCAGAAAATACTTTCTAGCTTACCATTTGTTAGCCTTCCCACTTTTATGATATAAGTCGTAGTAACACAACTACTCTTCCAGAATCAACTATTCTGGTCTCATCACTTTCCTTGCTTCCCTCCCCAAAACCAACCCTTTCTCCTTCACTTTAAGACCGAAGCAAGTCTGGAACGGACATTTCTTGGTTTATGCCGGACTTGTACAGATTGATCTCTCGAATCTAAAGTACTCACTTGCAGTACATTGTTTAGGGTTTAAATTGTTTCTCACCCATACACCCAAAATTACTGAAATCAGCAGAAACCATTTTCACCTACAAACAACACCATATCACCATGAGACAAATACACACCGTATACCTGTAGATACACTGAGAATATCTTTTGTCCTAATTAAGACATCAAACGCGACATCATTTTAATAGTGTGCTAACTTTCATTTATTGTGTTGTTCTTGAACCAAAAATTGTGTTAACATGACAGGCGTGACATGCGAATGGTATACCTATATGTTTAAGAGTTGTACAATGTTATACTTGGAATCTTTTGATAATATCCAAATGCCATATCAGATAATATAGACTGTAATATTACTATGATGGTACTTAGGGAAAAATATTAAAAAAGAAAAAGAAAGATACGATAGTACTCAAAATACATAAACAACGAAGATTCATGTGACTGAGTTCTTCTGCTATAAAATAAAATTATTTTCTCTAACTTAGATTAATTTGAGTGTGTTCTTCTACCATAAAATAAAATTATTTTTTCGAAGGGTAAATGTATACTTGTTTTTAAAAACATAAAAAATTAAATTTCCAAGAAACTTCAAATATTTACAACACCCAATAGAGCGAAATTATATAATAATCATCCTTAACATGTAGCCTAGGATACAACTTAACAAGTGGGTTTGAGGAAGTTGATCACAATGTTTCTCCGCATTTTGGGATCTAACTCCAAACTTAAGCCAGGAATCTGGAATCCTATCCCAAGGTTAAAAAAAAAAAAAGTAATCGTTGTATGTCTTACGTGAATCAAGTGAAGGGACATCGTTGTTTTCTTCTTCTTTTTTAATATGAAAAACATAAGATCCACAACTTAAAACATAATTTAATATATGAGAATAAATGAGTAAAATTATATAACATGTAACCATTATGCAATTACTACTTTGGATTCCATAGTCCATTACCTTTTTTTGATAGAAACCAACTTAAAATTTTAGTTTATACCATGGGGTTACGCCTTAGTATCTGTAAAATTAGAAAAAGAAGATCTAGTTTTATGGTGTTCCATATTTATTCCAGCATATGTGTTGAATTTTTAAATATTAGCACACACACGAATAAAATCAAGGGAAAAATAGTGGGCCGATGCTTACTAATTTGGAGCTTCCACAAGACTCTGACCCCTATTCTAGGTGGCGTTGGTCTTGATTCAAACAATCATATTACTCAATCCTCTTATTTAAGGTGACGTGGATTTGAAAAACTATAAGATTTGTCCGCCTAAGAAAAAATGATTCCACATACACACAAAAAAAAAAAAGTAAAAAAAAAAAGCGTGTAGGGCTATTATTTTCTTTTTGGCCTCCATTAGGTTTTAAGGTCAAGTTATACTATTAATAATCTTAATGAGATGATTAATATAAAAAATGTTTATTAATAGAGAATTATGAAGAAGAAATAGCAGTAATATAATATTTATTTGTGGATCAATTGTTTCCTTTATTTTTCGTCTTAAGGATTTTATTACGAACTTAAAGATCTAAGATGCATTTTTTGGGTTATTATCATTGTAAGACCATCATGTTAATATTTTTGTTTTCTTTATTTTCTATATAAGTTCTAAATATCTTTCGGAATGGTATGAGTAACCAATTAAAAACACATCCCTTTCGTATACTTTGCTACCCATTCCGCCCTAATTTTTATGGATAACGGGTAGGGGATGGGATTCAAGGTCCCCGTGTCATTGTCATAAAACATTAAGTTGTGGAGTCGGAGTCCATTTTAGGGTTTCATATCCTTGCGAGGAATGATAGAATAACTGAACTATTCGTCTTGTTTTCTGCGGCTTTGCCTCCTTAAAACTTGCACAAAATTAGATCATTACTTTTTATGTGTAATGATAGTAATTATAAAACTTGATACATACATCATGTAGGTGGTTGTATTTAACCAATGCCGGTTTTTGCTGCCATTGATATTGGTATTGGACGATCAAGCATAATAAGGAATAAGCCATACACATACGAGATTCATATGGTAAGTTTCTACATCATAAAACACAATGCAATGTATAATAATTTGATTCTAACTTCAATTTCAATTGCATGACTAAATAAGTTTTAAAGCATGATTACCACATAACTAGATACCCATGATTCAGATTACCATATACACTAGATAAGTTTTAAAGCATCTGATACCCATGATTCAGATTACCACAAAAACCTCAAAATCCTGACAACTAGAACGTCAACAAAATACTTAATTCAGATAAGTTTCCAAGAAGAGACTCCCATATTATCTACTGAACTAGAGTATTGTTGTCAATCACAACCACCACTTCACTGTTTAGTTGCTCAGGGTCCTCATCGCTACTGGTAACGGGTGTCGAAACTTTGCGCACACGTTGAGTCTTAACCTTCTTCGACTTTTCCTTTTTACCTTCATCTGCAATTTTTCACAAAACATTAATACAATTGCATTTATGATAAATAGTGTAATTGTTATGAAACTATAAACTCAAATTCATCAGTTTTATTTTGTATACAAATATGATACATAGAGTTGCAGTTACTAAACAATCTTCTTTGCAGGCAATTACAATGATTGCGATAAGCAAAATACAAAAATTCCAGTTCATGGGGGAAAAACACACCAATTGTTTTGCAAACAACTCAAGGGGCAAACGCTGCAACAGTCTATTCTGGGATAAACTATGCAGTAACGATGTAATCCCTTTTCCTATATGTTCAAACCTAGTTTCAATTAATTAAGACAAAAATTTGAAAGATCTGGAAATATTTAGATCATTTACTATTATCTGTTGTTTAACATACCATTATAGCAAGCAATAAATGTATTTCGAACAAACCCTTACTTAGCTTTGAATGTAAAATCTTAAAGAAAAAAACACTTTTTTTTTGGGAAGGCAGAAGAAATACTTACACTTCTTCGCATCATTGTGCTTGACACGAACAAGGTGGATCATTTGAGAACTTTCTGTTCTTTTACATCCAGTCATCTTCTGTGTTCCAAAGAAAAAGACTTAGTTTTTGATATGGAAGACGAGGGTTTAGTTAGTGAAGCAGCTGATGGGAGGAGGATATGACTGACTTTTATACTGTATGAGTGTAAGTGTGTATAAAACCCGTTAGGGTTACGAAGAGGAAATGGAAATCACTGTGCTGTTACTACAAAACGACAAACGAATTTCCGTCTCGTTTTCTAGACAACCTTAAATGTTCGACACGTGGTTTATTTTGATTTCTTATAATTCAATCTTAATTCAATAGGATTTTGGGGGCTTCGTATGATTTGAAGGGGGACCTAAGGTAAATCAAAAGTCAAAAATACCCTCACCTAGATTTAACTATTCATCATATATATATATATATATATATAATGATCTCGTTCTCTTCTTTTCTCATTCACAAAACATGATGAAATTGATGATCATGATTTTATCATGATGAAAGTGAAGATCATAAAAAAAAAAAAAAACTATTATCTTCTCATTTTCTTCTCATTCACAAATCATGATGAATATGATGATCATAATTTCATCGTCATGATGATGATCATAAGAAAAACCCAAAACTATTTTCTTTTCCTTCTTCTTCTCCTCTCATTCATAAATTACGATGACCATAATTTCATCAAGATAAAAATGATGATCATAAAAAAAGATAAACTAAGAAAACCCACAATTTAATTTTACTTTTGAGTGGCTGAAAAATTTGATTCGACGAAAACAGTTTCTGAAACTGTTCACGGCTGGAAGTCCTTAATTTCCCAACCGTAAATCATGTATTACGGATGAAAAAATGTTTAATCCTAGCCGTTAAGTAGGTACACGATTGGGAAAATAAGAATTCTCATCCGTAAGTAGGTACCCACAATCAGGATTTCATAATTGTGAGTAATTTTGATAATCGCACATAATAAAACAAAAACAAACAGAGGCCTACTTTCGACAAGGAACGTTTCGGCTAGGTTTTCCCAGCCGAAAGTTTTTTTTCTATTTTTTTTTACAGAATCAGTTACGGATGGCTTTACGGTTGGGAAAACCTAGCCGTAACTGGTTCTGGAAACCAAAAAAAATCAAAAAAGTCACTTCGGCTAGGATTTCTTTATTTCCCAACCGTAAATAAAAATACAGCTTGGAATACCTTAGTTCTTTATTTGCATGAATCCGTATTTTGTGTGGAAATAGCCTTTTTCTACACCCTGTGGCAAGAAACTGTGTGACAAGAAGTTATTGCCACACCTAAGATGTACTGCGGCATAGCTGTGTTTTTTGCCGCACCCATTGGTGAGGCTAAAACAAGAGGCAAAAAGGTTTTCTATTAATATTATTTTATTTTATTTTAATTAAAAAAATCCATTACCGCATTAATGGGTCAAAAATATTTATTACCATTTTTTTTTGTTCATGAGGCCTATTCCTATGCACATGTCAAAAAAATGGTGTTTGGCATGCCAGGTGGCATGGAAAACCATTTGCTCCACTATGGGAAAACCACGGAGCGATCGAATTTCCAGCGAGCGATATTAACAATATCGACAGCGATAAAGTCTTTATCGCTCGAAATTGACTCCATCGCTGACGTTATAATCAATATCGCCACCGTTCGAGTTTCTGACTCCTATAAATACCGCACCTATCTTCTCAACTCTTCTAAACTCTTCTCAATTCTTCTTCTCAAAACTTCGAAATTCTCAAACTTCTGTTCTAAACTTGAACGATTATCTTTTGATTTTTCTTAAACAGAAATGGAGAGAAAAAAAATAAACAGAAGAGCGAAAGGATGTACTAGTACCCCAGGCAGTGAAGTAAGTTTCTTTGTGGATACAAATTATGAGTTTAATAATGTTAGACTACTAGCCGGTGAAGGTGTATTCTCTAATCACCTTTTTGATCATGAGGAGCGATGTAACGCGATAAATCTAAGAGGTGGATGGACTGAGTTACGTACAATTTATCAATTACTTCCCCCTGCTGTTCAAGACAGAGTTAGAAGGTATCCTTGGCGACATCTATATCTAATACAACCGAGAAACCACATGACTCAAGGTGTTCAAGTTATATTAGAACGATGGTGGAAGACTACAAACGCGATCTTTTTCAAGGACTTTGAATGCGGTAAGTCAGTCTTTCCTAGTAATTTAATTTTTATATTATGTGTTTTGTTTCATAAAAATCAACAAATTCTAATTATGAATAATCATTGTTAATAGGAGTTACACCGATAGATTTATACATGTTAACGGGAATTCCATGCCAAGGAAACTTACTTCCATTTAACAGACTAAATTGGTTATCAGAAGATAGATGGAAACAAAGACTTCCTTTATACTCAAATGAATTAGGAGGAAATCCTACACATATAAAAATTAAAGCGCAAGGGTTGAGGTTGTCTGGGTTGAAAAGTATTTTCCAACGTTATGCTATAAAAATGAATCAAAACAGGGCAGCTGGTAATCAATATTTGATCCTCGGCCATTTTGAGGAGCTAGAACGTCTGTTTGTATTGTGGACACTAGGCCAATGTCTGTTTCCAAATGCTAGCTCAGTAGTGTTAATTGGGTTTCTCGAAGCATTAGAAGATTTAGAGCAAGCACCAACATATGATTAGGGACCTACGATTTTATCATAGATTTACATGGCCTTAGGTGATAACTCGTCATGTGGTAAAGATAGTTTTAATGCTTTTTGGGGAGTTCTGGAGGTATGAATTAACCAATATTTTTCACATTATGTATGTATTTGTCATTTTCATATGGAAAACTTATTAACCTACTGAATGTTATTATTTTCAGTATTGGTGGTATACATATTTCCGTGTTTCGGAACCTTGTCTTAAGAATCATACCAATGTATTTCCGATCATACGGAAGTATGATTCCGATAATTGGGAAGCTGCAAAAATTGAAGATGGTCAACATACTGTTATTGTTCATAAGATTCAGCAGTTGAGTAGAACAAGCCATAACCTTGTCTACCAGCCATATGAAGCAGTACCTGAGTTCTAAGAAGAACTAGGTCAGAGAATGGTACAGTTAAGCCTTACAAGGATGGTGTTATACAACCCTATTTCTGAGAAGGGTGTTTGGTATTATGGAGAAAGACATCTTCTTCTGTTGCAAGGAAGATCAGTGATAGATGTCAACCCTTATCCCAGTTCAGATGTTTCAACAGACGATTACTTCAAATTGATAAGGGAAGGTCATCATTGGAAAGAAGTTGATGCATTGATCAAGGAGCCGATGGATAGAAATGAGTACCTATCTTGGTATAACACTATTTTAAAGGCAAATATTTCTATGCAACCACAAAGTTTGGGTCGGATGGATTTCCCAGATTTAGGTAGGTTGCCACTTGACAATGAATTTTTTCCTTTCCAACCTCCACCAGAGACGGGTGACGCATTTGCATATCCTACTCAAAGTTCATCGTCAAACATGCCACCATTTTCTTAGGAAGTAAAAACTATATCCAGCACATCTGGAGAGATTGTTACTTATCCAATTATTTCTAATGCACCTACTCGAAGTTATCCATACTTGGGGGTCAATGCTACAGAGTTGCAGTATCAGACCTGGTTGAACGATTATGATGCTCTATTACAGGGACTTCAGAATATTTACTTGGATGAGCTACAAAAATTAAGGGAAAACATGGTGTTTGAGATGAGTCTCAGTGTTACAGGAGCTGGTAGAGGAATGAGTCCAAGCGGAAGTCAGCAAAGTCGTGGAAGTCAACATAGGCGTAGAAGTCAACAAAGTGGTTAAAGAGGTGAAAGAAGATTGAGACGTCGTCCTATGGAGGAGGATCCAGAAAGTTCAACCCCAAACTTGGTGTTAGATACTCAAGGAGTACGTGGTAGTGAAGAAAACATTGGCTTGGATACAACTGCTACACGTATGTTTAGTCATTCGCAAACTGACATACTTACTCCGGGTGGTGGTGTGAACATGGAAGTAGTTAGGCAAACAAATATGTATACCCCAATTGCCTCAACCTCATCATCATTTCAACCATTCCAGCAATAATATCAACCACACATATTTCAAGATTTATATCGTGTTCCCATACCCCATACTCCCATTGCTTATCAAGGTTATGGTGATTCGGATGAGACTCAACCACCAAGCGAGTCTCAAACCGGCAGCATAACTAATTTGTTGAACAACTCTATGGATCCAGAAAATGCAGGCAATTGGATCTTTGGTCCGGGAGGAAATGGACAAGGAAATGAGTAGTTTAAATGTTTTCTTTTAAATGGACAAGGAAATGAAGTTGTAATTTTGTTTTTTTAATTAATGGAAACTATCTTTTAAATTAATATTGAAACTAGTTTTCATTTCATTAAAAATTAACCTTGATTGCATAACACGATACTTATAATTTGAATCCCTGCACATGAATATTGTAGAGTTCATAACATTCGTCATGACTAAACCATCTTCCATTGTCTTCGGCAAATTTGGTACGAGCTCTAATTTTTAGTTCTTCATTTGATAACCTAGGATTATCCCCTTTTATCAACCACATAATTTGATGATACTTTCTAACATTGTCATTGATAAAACAATAACGATTTTGAAGACACTCATTTGTTCTTGTTGGATTTAATGACTTAACTCCGTAAACCTTTGAAACACAGTGTCCCACAAGTTAAAAGTCTCTAAAGTGAAATCTCTATCGCTTGCAACTAAAACCCAACATCGAATTAGAGAAACATCTTCCTCTGGAGTAAAATCCACTTCGGTTATTCGAGCACTAGGCATGGTGAAATGAATTTGAAGTTGGGTTGGAATTTGTTTAAAATAGGTATTTATAGGGGAAAATTGTAGCCGTTAGATGAAGATATGATGAGCGATTATCATAGTATCGAGCGACATCTTGACTAACGCTGGCGATTTCAAGACCAACAAGCGATTTTAAGACCACCGAGCGACCGAGACTCTATCGCTCGATGGAAACTCTGTCGTGTATGCCTATATGCCAGAAATACATACTGGCATATGAGTTTGCAGTTTGGCATACCCATAGTGGGTGCATATATGCCAAATATCATGTTTTGGCATGTGCATAGGAATAGGCCTGATAACAACAGTAATTCTTGTTATTAATTTTGATTTTATACTGAAAAAAAAATAACGAGGATAAAATTCTCAATTTGTTGATTTATTTTGTTTCATATACAGATTTAGTACATATACTGATATACTGATATACATGGCATATCTTTTGATCAAAAAAGAAAATAAATACATGATACATCATAGGATGAGACCACATGAAAAATAAAGAATAAACAAACTAAACTTCATTCCGATCTTGTTCACTGCTACTTCGAAATCAACTCGTTCTGATCTTGTTCTCTACTCCTGCAAAATCAATGTTCAAGGAAGATAGTAATTTTCATAATCAAATATCATTCTAAATAATACCCAATAGATTTTAATTTTGAAAGATCAGTACCTTGTCCCGGAATAAATACAACCTTGATCAACGAGTCTATCAGACTAGAGTCTAGTTTAAGAACTGAAAACGAAGGAAAAAAAACCAGAAGGTTAGCCCATTATCAGTCTAGAGAAACAAAAAAAAAAATTATGTGATCACAACCCTTAATTATAGATCTCATCTCAATTAAATGACTCATTAAGATTATAAAATCATTGTAAAGATTAAATTGTTTTTGACTAACCTCAAATGTTAAGAAAGTTGAATCAAAGAAAAAAATTAGAGCGCAAGCCCAAAAATAATCACGAGTAATCTCGAGAGATTGTTTCCTTCCCAAAAAATTAGTCACAACAACAAAAAATATTAAATTTTTGTTTAGATATGTTAGATCTCAGAAGGTTGAATAAGAAAATTGGAGAGAGGGAATACGAGAGGTTAAAGAGAGATAGTGGGGATGAAGGGGGACATGCACATGGGTAGAAAGTGGACTTTGACTCTTTCCGTACATAAACGGATTTTCCTTTTTGCTGATATATAATATAATAATAATATAATAATAATAATATATATGGGAAGCAAATTATTACGATTTTGCCACACGTAGATTGTGTCATGCGGAAATATACCATTCTTTTGCCGAACATAAGCTTGTTGTGGCAAAAACTGAGTATTTTGCCTCGCCAGTTATTTTCATGTGGCTAGAAAGACGTTTTTGCCACATTGGGATGAAAGTATAGCAATACAGCCATTTTGCCACATACATTCAAACAGATGGTGCTGCAATAGACTGTTCTTCTTGTAGTGAAAGCAGCACCCAAGTTTGTGCAGTTAAGGCGGTCGTAATTCCTAAAGGTTGAGCTAGATACAATATAGTCCATGCGTTGGAATCCCTGCAGATAAAACCTACTCCCGCAAAACCCCGGTGACCTCTGGATGCCCCATCTGTGTTAATCTTAATCGAATTCATGTTTGGAGTGGACCATCCTACGGATATTGTTGATATCCTTTTGGCGCTTCTTGGGTGGTTAAGTATCGGTGTATCTCCTGGTAGGATCGGTGGTAAGGAATCTAGTGCCGCAGAGAATTCTTGTTGTAGTTTTTGAGACCATGCTAAAATTTCTTCGGATGTTGTTTGCTTTTGGAGGTATATTATTTCATTCCTAACCAGCCATAAGGTCCAGAATAGAAAGCAGAAAGATGAGATAACAGATGTTGGTGCTGATTGTTGTAGAATTTGGGAAATGGTTGTCTGAGGTGTTAAGGTAAGAGTGTGGGGATAGTTGGAGTTTGATGTGGTTGAGAATTGAGTGAAGAAGGTGTTCCAAGATGTAGTCGTCATTGGATATTGAATTTGAAGCTGACTTGCTAATTCCGGACCAGTGTTGTATCTGGGGCAAATGTCGGAGTTGGTCAAATGGATGTGATGTAAGAGAGCGAAGGTTGGTAGACCTTCATTAATTGCTTTCCACAAGAAAAACCGAATTTTTGGTGGACATGGTAAAGTCCACAGGAATTTGGTAGGCGGGAGGGGGGTATGAGTTATTTGACCATGGGTTAGACATTTGTATCCCGAAGAAGTAGTGTATTTTCCAGATTTTGAGTGTGGCCAGATAATTTTATCATGGGGGCTATCTTGGGGAAGATGGATGTTTATGATTTTTTGGGATACAAGATTGGGAAGGGTGCTTAATTTTTCCTAGTTCCAGTTATGAGAGCTCATATCAATGATATCAGCTACCATTCGGATTGGGTAACATTGTGTTGGGTCTAGATTTGGTGAGTGTGGAATCTAATTTGCTTCTATTGGTGTTGATAATCCATTTCCAATGCGATGAAATATCAAATGTTGCATGGTAGGGACAATTGATGCAAGTTGTCTCCATTGAGGACTAGAGGAGGAAGGTATGTAATCAATGCCTTGTAGAATTGGTTGCTGACCAAGATACTTTTCACTGAAGAGACTTCCACAAATGGAGTTAAGTTGTTCATGTAAATTCCAGATTCTTTTCATAAGAAGAGCCTTATTATGATCACTTCTTTTCCTTATGCCCAATCCTCCTTTGGATATTGGTTTTGTTACGGTATCTCATCCTATGGGGTGGAGCTTTTTAGTTGATGAGTCATGTACCCAGAGAAAATTCTTGGTGATATGATCTATTTTTTTGTGAACGTTGATGGCTAAGTTTTGTGTTTGGGCTTGAGCTCATGGCTCTAGTTGTATTTGTATCTGATACATAGGCTTGAGCTGTTTTTCCTTTTTATCAATAAAATTTGCCCCTTGTTTATCAAAAAATAAAAACTCACTACAAAAAAAATTGGTTACAAAATCTTTAAAAAAACTATATTCTCTTCTTTTAAGGTTGAACAAAAAGATAAATGTTTGATGATTTTTGTAATAAATTTTGGTCCTATTTGGTTGAGGATCTTGGAACTAGGAACTATGAGTTAGGGCTTGGAAATCGCCAAAAGTCGGCCTAAGACATGAAACCAATTTACCATAGAATAATATATTTTTACTCTTGAGTTAAGACTTTTACCTAATTACAATTAAAATTTTAACACTATTTTGTACTTAAGCGTGTAAAATTGTTATACTGAATCTATTAATCATCATGATTTTAGAGCTTTTTATATTTAATAACTCCCACCGGAGAGACTACTAAGTTTTTTCTTTTCTTTTTTGATTTTTGTGCGTGCAAGCCCAAATTGGAAAAATCGCCAACTCGATTTGCTCAGAAATCGGTCCAAAATTGGTCGCCTTATCGCTAAAAATCGAAAATAACTTGGAATTGGAAATCAAATTGGCCATATAGCGAGTGGCGATTAATCGGTCTTGGAGACCAATTTTGACTACACTGGTGGTAAGTGCATAATTCATATGATTTTAGTGTCCATTCCATACTTGTTTTAGCTATTATTCTTAAATGTATTCGTATTATTACTCTTGTTTTCTCTTATTTACCTCCAATAGGTGAATCATCCAAAAAGGAGCTACAAAGTTCTGAAAAGATCTATGAAGAGAAGTATTCCAAGTATCCAAGTGCCCAAGTCCAAGAGAAGTGGAAGAAGTGCGACGAAAAGGAGCAAAACGCTCAAAATCAAGAGAAGGGCCAAAGACCGATCTTAACTCATTCAAATTAAGAATTTCTCATCACCATCTTGAAGATAATTGAAAGAGGAAAAGAATGAGGTTATTCCGAGTTAGGATGAAGAAGTTATGGCCAAAACGAGTTTTTATCGAATACAGAAGACAATAAAGTATGCAAACATGTACGCATACTTTAATTCCGAAAATTTCTGCTGGAATTTCCGGTAAGCATACCGGTACGCATACTTACTTAACTAGTATGAAAACGTGTATTAATACCTTGGAAGGCCTAAGGTCACGTTTGGGGTCTCTATGTCGTATTTTCGGGTCGGGTTCTTGAAACAAACTAGATACTTGATGGCCAAGCAATGTAAACCTATAAAAATAGGTATTAGGACTTTCACATAGGATGGATAATCTCATATCAGAAGTTCTATATCAAAACATAGGGTTTATCCCTTTAGGGGGAAAACCACCATTATTCATCTTCTTTTTAATATGAGTAGATAAATACTTTGTTGATTAAGGATGAATTCAATGTTCTAAGCGTGAAGATTTATTAATAATACAAGTCTATTTGAGGTTTTAATCATCATCGTTTGTTTTCACTATATTTAGGGTTTATGATTGATTTCTAGATTGTTCAAGTGTAAAATTGGATTAATCTTTTGATCATTCTATTGCTAGTAAAGGGTTAGGATATCCGTGTAATTGTTGAATAACCCTTACACAAGTAGAGAATGTGAGACCTCGTAGAGGGATTCTATGGAGGAATCGTGTGTGAAGATAACACTAGTAAGTGGACCTTGCGCTAAGAGTCTAACTGCTAGGATCAACCTAAGTTCACATAACTTAAAGCTTTTGATTGGGTTACACCTTGAGTGCGCTACTACTTGGTAGTTCGGTTGGATAGAAATTGATATGCGAGCGCTTCGGTATCCGGTTACACAAGGAACTTTGGGGATAACACTGCTCTAGCTGTTATTCTACGGTTGGTGATGAATGGTTCTAACGAAAGATAGATAAGTATTCTAATCCTGTTAACGCTTAGTAACGGCGAAGGATTCCTTAATCATCCCTTTCTTCTTATTGTCTCTTTATTTATCTCACGACCAAAACCCCCTTTTGTTATTTACTTTATTTTGCTATTTAAATAACCTATCAATTACACATCTCTCTTTGGGAACGATCTCTTACTACCGCTATATTACTAGTTAATTAGTGGGAAATATATTTATCAATTTGTTGTGCCTACGACAGCCCAGCAAATTTTGGCGCCGCTGCCGGGGATCAGTCGCTAATTGATTTTTTAACAATTGTTTAGCTTGTTTTTATTTTTGTTTTTTAAGATTTTTTTTTGGCTTTTCTGTTTCTTGTGAGTCGTCATGTTTCCTTATGGAAATAACATGTACGGAGCACAAGATTACAAATACAACAGTGGTAATCAATATGGTTTTTAGTCTCATTCATATGATAACTACCAACCATCCTATGGGTATAATCAAAACCAATCTTTTGGATATGATCAATATCCCACAGAACCTTATGGATATTCTCATACATGTCAACAACCTTATGACGGGCATGTAAGTGAACAATCACGAGGATGGAAGGATAGTTATGCCTCTGATCAATTGTTTTCTAGTAATGTGCGGATGACAGAGTGTTTGGAACTAAAGAGTTATGATACTAAATCAAGACCTACTCCTCTTCATCGTGTTTTTACTTCACTCTTTCCAAAAGAGGAGATTGTGCATAACGGTGGAGAACGTGTAAACATCTGAAAACTATATGCGCGATACAACCAATTGGAAGAAGCCGGTGCATCACAAGAGACTCTTGACGAAATTAAGAAGGCCATAAACATGGAATTCGAACGTCGTTGGGATGTTGACGATTTTGAGGTTGACAATAATTCTGATGAAGATGAACAACATCCCGAAAGTCTTTGCAACAATGATACGATTACTCTAACTCCGTATCATAATAAATATCCTTCGCCTATTCAAAAGGAGGAGATTGGGTATAACATATCTATTTTTATAAATGGTGTAACGTACTCAAACGAAGAAATTAGGAGTTGTATCAATGAACTAGACGTTTTAGGAGAAAATTCCGATTCCCATGTCGAGGTTGTTGAAGAGATGGAAATTGAGAATGAAACTAAATTGATTGAAGTTGTGGAAGACCCAATTGAGCTAGATAATAGTTCGATAGAGGACCACGATATACTTGAGGTAAATAATTCAATGTTAATTAAGAATGATAAGGATCACGTACAAGGTTTGTCTAATCCTTTGCATAATTTTATATCTATTGATCCTTTCCATCTAATTGAAGTAGTTCCCGAAGAGTTGTTAACCCATCTTTTAGGAAAATACCTCACTTAGGATTGGAGTTGTGTGCTTCCAAAGTATTAACGGATTATTTTTCTTCTAAGTATCCACCACTTGATGTGTTTGATTGGAGTATTGTGCAGGTTCACCGAACTGAGGAACCTTTTGAAGTTCCCGAATTCTATGTTCTCTATCCACTTTCGAGTGTAGAAAGGACTAAGTGTGGGGGAAACTTCAATAAAGTGATAGCTTCAATATTTATATTTTGTGCTAATGGTTTTGTGAAGCTGTTATTGCAATTGCAGATTGTTATTTGGAAGGATTACCAAATTTTCAGATTATTGGTGTACGGATGATAACAATAACGTCGGGCTGACGACGTTAAACCAAGCACTACATGGGAGGCAACCCATTGGTTTTGTATCTCTATCCCTTTTATTTTTATTTTTCTTAGTTTTTCATATAATATCTTGCATTCCCATCTTAGATTTTACAAAGCCCTATATCTATAATGAAAGTTTTGACGAAACAATTCTCGTCAGAAGAATTCTGACTACGCAGTTGTCACGAAAATATCTCTCGAGACTTCATACGAAGTCCGATTTGAGTGGTTGACCACAAATTTTAAATAGAACAGACTCATATTTCTTTTCCAAAAAGAAAATCTGAATTCGGAGTCTGTTAAGCTGGAGCGATAGGCCTGGACATTTGAGTTTCGGTATTTTTCCAGAACTTTTTCAGATTGCATGTCTGTCAGTCCAGAGGCCATAAAAGTCAGAAATTTTATCGAAACACTGTGCCCTTTCGACATGTTATAGAAAAGACGTAGGCGGAAAACTTTCATTTAGGATGTTTTTCCTAGTTCCCTACCCATTTGTACAGTTTTGGAGTTTTTCAGGGCTGTTATGTCAGAAATCAGTATTTTCGGTTTTGAACATTGAGGACAATGTTGAGTTTAAGTGTGGGGGATTAGTTAAGCATGTTTGGTCTGTATATATATATATATATATATATGTACTACTCTTTGATTTCTTGCATTCTTGAGACTTCATCTTTTGGAGTAAATTATGAGCTATTTAGGATGACACACTAAACCTTTTTAGGTTGAGACACTTCTTATGGCTATAGATTGAGTTCCACTTTATCATTCTACAATCCTTAAATATATACGTTCATAATTGATTGTGAAACTCAGTTGCTAGCAATAGCATGATAGTCGTTTGAAAGATTCATCCTCGCAATTAATCATTACTGAATCACTTTCTTTTTATTTTTGCAGTTATATGTTTCTCTAAAGGAGTTAATTATGAGCTATTTAGGATGACACTCTAAACCTTTTTAGGTTGAGACACATGGATGTTGTGTGAAACTCAGTTGCTAGCAATAGCATGATAGCAAGGTAATCATCGCCATGGATGTTGTAGCAAGGTAATCATTGGTTGAGTATATATAAGCCCCATAATACAATTGTCTTACACTCATAAAGAGTGAGCCGAAAAAGAAAAAGAAAACATATATAAGGCTCCTCTTCATTTATCGACACTAACACTACACCAAATTCTGGGATTAGAAACATAACTGAATTGTTACTAAAATGGGTTGTAACGGCTCTTGCCTGTTGCAAAAGTGGGTGTTATATTTTTTTTTGTAACGGCTTTGTGGCCGTTACGAATTTTGGTTGTAACGGCCCTCGTAACAGCTGTGAGCCGTTACGAATTTGCCACGTGGTAACAGCTCATGGTCGTTACGAATTTTTTTGTAACAACGAAGTCGTAACATGCTCAAGCCGTTACTACGTGGCATATTAGTAACGAGTTGGATCCATTACTACGTGGAAAGTTGAAACAACTAAGAGCCGTTACGAACTTTTTCGTAACAACAAAAAATTATTGTCGGTCAACCTTGACCTGGTCAAAACCAGTCAATAGCGACCAATTTTGACCAGGTCAATATTGACTGGCAGTTTATTGTCGTCCTGAAAGTACGCCGGAATTCCAACTTCATACACTTTACATTATCCATCGTCCACACTCAACAATAGTTTCTTCCATCAATACATTCATAACATCACGTTCAATCAATTCATATCAAAAAAGAACTCAAATTCTCTAAGTACCAAATTATATTTTGTGAAGTATCAGACTCTAAGGGAATACATAAAGTTCCAAATCATTTTTACTTATAAGTTCAGCTCATACACTACATAGTAACTTACTTAAAGCTTGCATATACTTCCCAAATACTAGTTTCCAAGAATTCTTCATCACGTTCTTCATTATCCCTCGCTTTAAGTTCATAATGCCCGACCCATACTACATGAAACAAACCAGAAAATCTATAAGGCTACCAAATTTATGAAATGTACAAGCATAAAAAACTGAACATACAGAGAGGTCACTGGCTCTCAACATTGTAGATCATACAGAAATGAAATAGCAAGAATATCCACACCCTATATAGAGCTACTACTTGGTATGTGACACAAAGCAGTTCAGATTCATAGCCATGCCAAGATTTTCGGATGCCTAAAATAACACAAAAATGGGTCAAACATTTTTAACTGCAGTTGTTTTTGATAGAAGATGAACACAACAAAAGATTGATGATGAAAATATATGTATTTCAGCTGGAGTATTTTAAATAGTTGGAACATTCATGTCAATTATAGTTTTACTAAGAAGCACATGAAGCAATATTTTTCCTAATAAGTTACATTCACAAAATATTGGAGAACAATGTAAGCATAAGTGTCCTAACATCTAATTAGAAGGACATATAAGCATGATCAAATCGATTTAGTCACATAATACGACATTATAAATAAACAAAATCGGCTTCAGCTTATATGAAAAGAAAAGAGAAACAATAGAAGAAAATTATCAGGATCGAGCTACTGAGAACCTAAATCATTTGTTTTTTTATAGAAACTGGTTCTAGGATTCAGGTTAATCAAGTAAACCATGAAGGTCAGAAGTTCAATCAGAAACAATTAAGGGCATTAAGAACATATATTTCTTTACAGTATAATTTTGGTAAGGATTAGCTTTAGAAAATACATGGATTTACCTACTCCTCAAGCTTTTGTTTTAACGCCTGGAGATGCTCTAACGATATTCCTTTTAAACTGCATAAAATAAACCCAGAATAGCTTAGTTGCTTGAACCAATCTAGGTAGGGGTGATAATAAGAAGCCAAAAAAGTAAATACAACAAGGATAGGCAAGATGGGGGTCACGACTGAGAAGTACTTGAGAATATTTAGTATGTTGAACATGGGTATATCGGGTAGACCGGATAATTTACCAATAAGTTGAGAATTTGGGTAGAGATATACAATTGACGACTAACTGGATGGTCAGATAATACTTACAGAACTTAAACAAATAAAGAAAAGAATCCATAACTTGCATGAAAAAAAATCTCTTATAGTTTTCTAGTAGGTGAGTGAGTATGAGTATTTCAGTAAGGGGTGAATAATTAAGTGAACATCAGGTCAATTTGGGATTTGGCCCAACAAAAAGGTAGCCTCCAACACAATATAATCAAGCAAAGTAACCAATAAAACCATTTGTCTGTCATTTTACCAAGGCATTAACACAATATGCAAGAATAACCACAACGACATGCCCGATATCCTAAAGGTATCTCGACCAAATATACATGGCCGATGTAAATAGTGAATGGTATTTCAATAGACCATAATCAGCAACAGTAGGGTGTTTGACTATGAAACACGAACATGAGGCAATATACTACAGGACCGGTCTTTATATGTATGTTTTACCAACCTTTTCACGTGCAGAAGTGGTGGCTCATCTGGGTACTTTTCAATGTGAGCAAAAACTAAAGCCAGCTGAACTGCAGCATAAAACAACATCAAAATGTTAAGTAACGCGATAACAAAACTTCGTGTAATGCACTAAATTAAAATTGTTTAAAGTGTCTTTCTACTATCCTGTCCTTTTATATTAGCAATACTGCCATACCTTTAGATGTATCCTCATCGTCTTCTTCTTGATTACCAGAAAACCCAAGGTTTAGGGTTCACTTCTATATGCCCAGACATAAAAATAAAAATTAAATAAGAAAGTAAGAAAAATCTTACTTGTGAAGAGATTGTAATCTGGAAGCACCTATTTGATGTGTTTAATCCACTATCACTAGCATCAATTTATGAAAACAAAAACATTAAATTCTGTAAACAAATTTTTGTAGCGGTTCGATTAAGGTCATCAGGTAAGCAGGAGGAAAAGCTAAATCATGATTAGCAAACACAAATCAATCAGCATCAGCTCGCATCTGAGTGCCTTAACATCAACGACATCAACACCAACATAATTTCTTCCCTGTAACATTGAAGTCCGACATCAATTCACATCCCTCCAGTATTACTGCCACCTTCCCTTCATGCCTGCACAACCCATTTCTTGCACTTCAGTTCAGTATCAACCACAACTGCCATCATATTCCAGCTTGCACCTGCAATTCCAAGTCAGTTTCATCATGGCTACGACCATTTCCTTAAGCTATTCTTCGCAGTAGCAGCATCTCAGGCATTCAACAACCCACCAATAACCACTCATTTCATCTCAGTTGTACTGCAACATCTCATTCTACCAGCATCATCAGCTTCTGCTCTCAAAATACATAAGCTTCTACCTGCAACTGCATCCTACACATACATCTATTTCAGTCCATTGCAGCTTGCCATGTTCACCACCATCTGTTTCAGATCAGACCCATCCATAACTAGCTGCTTGCTCCCATCTCTACCGAAACAGCATAACCCATCTTCTTTTCTGTCATGAACCTGTGTTTCATACATTAACAGCTCTTCCAATTCGATTTCCAAAACTATTGTCATAATAATTCAAATACATTAACACTTTGTGTATTAACTAACCAAATCAGACTCCTAAATTCAAAATCCATGATCACAAATTAGACTAGGGTTTACCAAAAAGGCCAAAAACATAATAGAGATAATAATCAAAAGAATTAAAGAAATACCATGAGATTCAAAACAAATCCAGCAAAACCCTTTAGCACAAACCTCTGAATTCAACCTCATCTTCTTTTCTCTTTGAACTCAATTTCTTCATCAATCCGTTCTTCCTTTAACTGTGGCAAACACCAGAACCTCCATCTTCGATCTTCGATCTTCAACCATAACAGTTACAGATTTTGATTCCACGAAGCCCCTCTCAAATTATCAACAACAACATATGCAGGAACCCTAATTCCTAATTTTTTCTGTTTAACAGTAGTAGCATCAACCTCTTCTCCTTCTTTCCGGTAAGATAAGATACATATCCTCAACTTCATTTCAGAATCCACAAAACCGAAAACCTCATATGAATCAAACCCATATTCAATTTCAGATCCATTCAAACCTCATCCGAATCTTCTCGTTCTTTGACTGAAACCCTAGATTTCTTCTTAATTGATATGAAAAATTTCTCATTCTGAGAAGCATAAAAACAAAGAACGTAAGAAGAATAAGGAAAAAGAAGAAGAATAAAATGAATGAGATTCCTTCGATCTTGTTTTTTTCAGGATTTTGAGTATCTGTATCTTCTCACTGTGTAGAGAGATCGAGAGAGAGGAAGAGGGACGAAAGAGATAAATATTTTGATAATATTATACCTGGCGTGATTAGGGGCGACCCGGAAAGAATTAGGGGCGACATATAAGACACAATAGGGTCACCCAAAACTAAAATAAAGCCACCCCTTATCTCCGACTTTTTGAAATGGAAAATATTTCCTTCACAATCGGTAGATAAAACTACAATCGGTAGTTTATTTACGTAATCGGTAGATGTTAGGATAATCATAGGTTATTGTGTACATATGTAGTTTGAAAGTTTTGTTATTTTGAAAAAAACCTACAATCGGAAGGTATTTATTTACCATGTCTCCCGATTATGAAGTTGCCCCAAAATTGATATTTGAAAAAATCTCAAGTTTTTCGAATTTGGGAACTATCATAATCGGTAGACAATACTACAATCAGTAGTTTCCCCAAATTCGAAATTTTCAAAAACCAATGGAATTTTGAGTTTCTCTATTTTCACAATCAGTAGACTCGCGATGTTTATTATCTACCGATTGTACAATCGGAAGTATCGTGATGTTCTTTTATCTACCGATTGTGGTAGTTGCCCCAAATTCGAAATTTTCAAAACCCAATGGAATTTTGAATTTCACTATTTGCACAATCGGTAGTTTCGTGATGTTTATTATCTACCGATTGTACAATCGGTAGTATCGTGATGTTCTTTTATCTACCGATTGTGGTTGTTGCCCCAAATTCGAAATTTTCAAAAACCAATGGAATTTTGAATTTCTCTATTTTCACAATCGGTAGTTTCGTGATATTTATAATCTACCGATTGTACAATCGATAGTCTCGTGATGTTCTTTTATCTACCGATTATGGTAGTTGCTCCAAATTCGAAATTTTCAAAAACCAATGGAATTTTGAATTTCTCTAATTGCACAAATGGTAGTTTCGTTATGTTTATTATCTATCGTGGTGTTATTTATCTACCGATTGTGGTAGTAGCCCCAAGTTCAAATTTTTCAAAACCAATGGAATTGTGGATTTCTCAAAGAAGAGAAGAACATAGTCATAATCGGTAGATAAAAAAAAACTAAACTAAATTACCGATTATGAAGAGATATATAAGTATTTTAAACCTATTTTGTCTTATTATGTCGCCCCTAATTCTTTCCGGGTCGCCCTAATGACGGTCAACGTTGGTCAGTTTACGGTCAGGGTGTTTGGCAAAATATAAAAGTCAACTAACAAAATTTTATCGGTCTTCGGTTAGTCTACGACCCTATCGCATCACGACGTATTCTACGACCCAGACCCTAATATAATGAAAAACATACGACCCTTTTACAAAATAACTCAAACATAAACCGGTAACGGTTACATTTTCGTTAGAAAATTGAAAAATTGAAAAGTAAAATAAAAATGAGACCCATAACTTAATAGATATAGTAAAAAATTAAAAAAACAGACAGAGAAATATTCTCCAGCAGGTAATCATATAGCTTTTACTTTGGATTTCAAAGCTCATTCCTCTTTTTTTCTCAAAAACGACCTTAGAATTTTAGTTTACAGCATGGTGTTTTGCTTTAAAATACATATCAATGAGGACTATAAGTATATCAGTCTTACGCTACAACACACTTACGGTGTCCCACAATTCTAGTAATACAGATTTTGCGCTTGGCCTTGTATAATGTTTTTTACTGGCTCGAATCATCTAAGAAAATAATATATAAAATGATTTATATAGATTTTACAAGAAAAATAAAAACATAAACTTCAAAAGATGGTACCTAGTCATGCTCCAAAATAAAATACTAAGGTAGTTCTTTTATTAAGCCACACTGACTCGTAAATACTAAGGTACCCTAGACTATCCAACCAAGCAAACTGAAACTTGATTAATAATTATCTACTGCATGTCTGTCTTAATTATAGTGTTGAATTGATGAACTTGTGACTCATGGGGGTTACAGAAGCAGCAGAGGGTTCATTACTGATCAAATTTTCAATCTCCACCACAAACTTCTTCATTGCCGATGCATCCAAACAAACTGGTACCAAAATACCATCTTCTCCTCTGCTGTTCTTGAATGGTATATAAAAACTTGCTATCCCAGGTACACACCCTGCAGGTCCACCGTACACTGCTTTCCCCCATCCAAAATCCACGTCTCGAAATCCAGCACGTGTCACATCCGACACAACATATGCTCGCACAACCGCAAAATGTGGTCGTCCGTTTGTCACCATAAAATCGGCCAGTGATCTCATGTACTCGTCTGTCCCTTGTCTCTTGGCTTTCTTTACCAACTCCAGTGCATACCCTAAAGGATTCTTGCACAATTTCTCTGCAGTTGATATTGCCACTGGAAGTGCAAAGGCATTACCATAGAAACCCTCTGGAATTGGTGGATTGGATTTCCCACGTACATTTGTGATGCAGATCATCCGAACTTCTTCTTCTGGATCTGGACTAATTGCGATGGTACGACATCTCCACAGACATGCGGTGAGCATTTCAAAAGTGGTACACTGAGATGGCATATGTTTTCTAAGGGCAGTCAATTCTTGCGGACCAAAGAAGAAAGAACGCTGTACCATATCATCCAAAGGGACGAGAGTGTTTTTCGTATCCGGAACCACATCATACTCGCGATGGGAAAATGTGGGTTGGGGGGGATCTCGGGCATTTAGGATGTGCCTTTGCCAAACGGGTATGATGGATGGTGAGGGTGCCCCACGGGAAATTTCACCTAGAGCCGTCATGAATTGTACTAAACCTTGAGCATCACTCATTGTATGGTTGAGCCGAATGGCTAAAATGAATCCACCACACCGCAGTCGGGTGACCTATCATCATCAACAATTAAAAGTAAACTTCACAAATCAGAAAAGTTGTCCAAATTATAGACAGGCCTATGTAAGGTTGAAATTTGGCCTATTTAATTGCAACTTATCAATTAACAAGAAACAACCCGCGGTTTGGCGGTGGGGAGATTTTTATGTGAGGGTCCGGACAACCGACAGTGCCCAACCCCAAAAATGATTAACTGACCGTGGGATCCCGCCTCTCACACTGAGGTGGGACCCACACTAATATGACCCCCTGTTGATCCGTGGTTTGGGGGTGGGGAGAGTTTTCTGTGAGTGTCGGGACAACCCGCGGTGCCCAACCCTTGGTAGCTCTATCATCTCTGCTAAATCAACCACTTGACGCAAAGAACAATTTTGACCAATACAAAATCATATTGTGTCGTTGTGTGGACTAAATATGGGTTCTGTAATATATTTCCCGTCCAAATCTCACCTGAACCAACAAGAGAGGGCAATTTAGCACACCCCCGGAGCCCGGAACATCGAAAATGAGCTCTTCCAAACAAGGAAAAGGTGGTCGAAGAGCATCTCCGAACTCATCAAGACGAACATCTGCATCAGCCTCAATGAACATGACACCTTTACCATTGCATTCTACCACTAACTTCCTCCCCGGTGCTTCTACAAGCCTGCCAGCAAAGGGGTAGTAAAACACAAGAGTATTAGCTATGGCTTTCTTAATGATATCCACAGGGTCTTTCGCACTTGCCAAATAGTCATCATTTTTTGGGTAGAACTGAATAACAGGAATTTGAAAACGAAGACCGTCTTGATCATCAATATCAGAAAGGTACTTAAACTCATGAGGTGTTGGTTTGGCTGGACTAATTAGTTCGGGATCCTGTCTTTTCACCTTGAATGTTACAAGAGATGTTGATAATGAAGAAGCCATGAATATTATGTATGTGTTCGCTGATGGGCTGCTGAACCAAGGGAAGTGATATAGCAGGAAGATATAAGATGAGAGTCTTAAGCTAGCTGAGAATATTTGATTACCATAAATCATTTTAGGTTACCTATTTATAGATTTTTTTTTCTTTTTTTTTAAAGGAAAATTATATATATATTTACTAAGATGCCCTTCGTGCCTAAGTTTATGGTTTATATATGTTGGACACCTCTATATAAATAGAGGCTTAAACATTGTATTCTATACACACATGAATAAGATTCCCTCCATTCTTCGTCTCTACTTTGTGTCTCTTCTTCTATGTTTTCTAGTTTCACAATATATATATAATTTCACAATATATATATAACATGTAAGACATGTCTATTCAATGAAATTTTTATTTATCCGATCAAAAAAAAAAAAAACATGTAAGACATAAAAAAATCTTAGCTTCAAACATGTAACTACACATACTCAAAGTGAAAAATATATAAATAAATTTTGCTCGGATGCGGTATGAAAAGAAGATGTCAACGGAGGCTGAGATATTTTTTAAGAGAGAACGGGAAAGGAGAGGAGGCTCTAGTATCTGAGTTACCAAATGCATTAATATACGGAACTTTTACTGTAATTATTCTTTTTGTTTTACCAGCCACATCAACCCCTTTTACGGTGGGGTTTGAGAATATGAGGACGAACTAAACCGCACATGGATCAGAAATATCACTAGGATCACGTTTTACATTTATATACAAAAATGACAAACAACCAAAACCCTGAGAGATAGGTAATCCTTAGACGTCGGTGAAAGAGATTGTCGAGGAATGATTATCTTTTCTACGACAAAATTGTGCGAGAATTCAAAAGAACCCACTTCTCGTCGTATTGTTCAGTTGGTCACCAGCTGGTGCGGTTGAATGCCACTCCCGTATAATCTAAGATTTATCTACTTTCTAGCCTGTGGCTCTTATTCCTTATCGATTTAACCGAATCATTTCTTCTTGTTTTTTTTGATTGGAAGTGAGAATTTTATTAGAAAAAGAAGAATTTACAGCAGTCTACAACCTGTAGACAATAAACAGCAAAAAAAAAAAAAAACTAAAAAACTAATGAAAGACAGTGTCCCAATAGCTAACAGAATAAGAGAAATTACAATGTACTCTCTTCCCAAAAGCGTTTGCCCAGCTCAGCACCATAGTTTTAAATCCGTAGCCAGGTCCTTATCAGTCTTGAAACTATAGTTATCTTCAAAGGTTCTACAATTCCACTCTCTCCACAGAACCCAAATCACTGCCGCAGGATTAAATCCCAAACTATTTTAGCAGTAACCGAATCATTTCATAAGTTCAATCAATCACGTTATTCAAGTGGCGAAAATTCTGTTTTTTTTTTTTTTTTTTTATAGTGGATCCATTGTCCTTGGTTCTTCAATTGGAATCAAGAGAAAGATCGGCTAAATAGTAAGAGTCTTAGATTAAGTATATGGATTTTGATATACCACAAACAAATCGGTACCCCATGCAAATAATTGTCATAAGACTCATAACTGTGGTATAGACCTTTACCTAGGGCTGTCAATGGGTACCCATTACCCGGAACCGGAACCGGACCCGGTATATTTGGGTCTGCAGTTAGGGTCCCAAAGTTGGACCCATTAACAACTTAGGACCCGATGGGTAATTACCCGATTGGACCCGAATATAAACGGGTAATACCCGTTGGGTACCCGCGGGTATCGGGTACCCAATTATTCATTCTTTTATTCATGTTTTTAGCAAAATTACAAGTATTTTGTTAGTTTCCGCTTTCATTTTTTTTTCATTTTTCATTTTTTTGTTACACGTAATCTTTATTTAGTACATTAATAAAGAAATAATAATAAAAATTGATAAAAATAATTTATGTCCAAGCCAAAAAGAGAAAGATATTAAGTTTTGGAAGTTTTTTTTATAGTTTTCTGAATACCCAATGGGTACCCGGACCCGACGGGTACCCGGGTTTTTAAACGGGTCCGGTTCTGGGTCCACAAATTTAAGAACCGGACCCGGAACCGTTAGGAACCGGACCCGACCTTTATAAGTAGGGTCCGGGTCCGGGTCCGGGTCTAGTGATACCCGGGAGGACCCGGACCCATTGACACCCCTAACTTTACCTAAGGCGTTCAATTATTGTACGAAGTTGCATTATGAACGTAGGACTTCTTTGTCTCGGAATTTCTTAAACCTACGTCCTCAATTTTTGTAGCTTGCAATTTTATGCGAAATGTAAAAGGAGGAGGCATTGACGAGACAACAAAATAGATGTTTTATTTATTTTTTTTGGAAAGAGGCGAACCTCATACAATATATTGATAATACCGATTATGAAAATCGGAAACGTTACAGAGATCTTTGAAGTTCATCATACATTTATCAGAATTATAGTGTCTCTCCCAATTCTTGAACAATCTTATCCTCACAGACATACTAATCATTTCAGAATCCCAAGAGGTCCAAGCCTCAACAAAGGGCCAAACTGATTTTGTAACAAAATCAATTTGTGTGACTGCATAAGGCAGTGACCGGATTAAAGCCAACCCAAAGTTCAGAAGATCATGTACAATCAAGTAACATGATGAGTTTTCAAAGTGACAATATCTACCTAAATCTAAGTAACAAGAACAGTAACAGGAACAATTTCTAACGTAACAAAGGTCATTTGAATCAATTTTTAGCGGTCTGGATCCGGAAAAATAAGACTGAATCGGCTTGAGAGTCTTGGTAACAGTGGTCGTGGCTGATGAAGTAGAAGAATAACTTGATCTTGTTGTGTCTTATTTTGTTTCCGTAGCTTGACTTGTTTAAGTTCTTGCTGAAGTTGTGGGAAACCTTTTTCCTAACCCAAAGTGAAACATGGTCTTCCACTTAAACAAGCACTTAAACAGATTGAAAATAACTAAAAACCCAAACTTTGTAAAACTTAAATCTAAACTATCAACAAAATTATAAACTAGGAAATCTAAAACAAACAAAGATAAATCTAGAGCAACGCCTAAAACAAAGAGGAAAGTGGATCTGCTCCATGTTATCGGAGATGCTGCTGAAACCATGGTTGGGTTTGCATCGATTTGCTCGGATGTCATTGTTGAAACCAAAGAAGAAGATGATGTGCTCTGATCTAATATTTGCAATACAACATAAAGCAGTACATCTGTAACAACAATCGAGATCCAGAAAATAAACCCAGAAAATTGCAAAGAACCAAAACCAAAGTAATAAACTAAAACCGTTGATGTTGCTTTGACTTGATCAAATAGAGGAGATGATATTCCCTGCAAAATATCCCATCCCATAGCTACATAAACATCCAGATATCATGTGAGAAAAGCCATTAAAAAGCAATAGAAATAAGACCGAAGATGAAATAAAAACTACAGATTAGTAGATCAAGGTGAAAGAGAGTGGTTGTTGATGCTTGATCTGCTCAGATTCGCTCCAAATGAGCCGATCTGAGCAGAATAGATTCATGCAGAGGAGGTTTTCGTTAGAAAAGTTTGGAGAGAGAAAATTTTTGGAGCCGATCTAAACGTAACAACAAAATAGATGTTACGTTCGTCCATATGTCATTTTTGGGTCCTAAACGACAAAAGTAATATCATCAAAGAAATAATTCCCAATGTTTTAGGAGACAATGCGTCCGAGATTAAAACAAAATATAAATTGTTGTTTGTCCTTTCCTTACAAATATATGAACCTTTACATTTTTTTTTATAGAAAAACTTAGAGTGCCAAGAACCTTTACTTTTTTTTTAATAGAAAAACTTAGAGTGCCAAAAGAGCACCTAAGGATGATACAAAAAGATGTCGTAGGAAGGACTGCTCATCCTTCCAGCATTGTTCTTACAAAGAGTGCAATATTAAAAGCATCCATATTTTGAAGTCCGTGGATGAGCTTAAGATTTACTAAAACAAAAGATACTGGGTTGATTTCAGTATTACTTTCTTCCTCTTCATTGTTACTTCTTTCATAGAAACTTAGATGGAATCTTCCTTTGAAAGCTTATGGTAGAGAAGTTTGAATCGAATTAGAGTCTCCATGGATTCAACATGTATCTCCATATTTGTGTGCTGCATTTCTTTGGCCCATTCGAAAGCTAGGTCTGCACCTCCTGTTGCTCCCCCAGCTCCAAAGTGTCCTAGATGTCCTCTAGTATCATTGATGTTTCCTGCAAAATCCATCATAGTCAGTGCAGTATAGTAAATCAAAGTTTCAGGATCTTGCAAAGTACATATTTTGATGATCTTCCCATAATTCATTAGAACATTCTGATTCAGATTGCGGGGAATGATATTGTGTGACATATTTGAATCTATTTCCTCAGGTAAGAGGGAGAAATCATTCATAATATGCTCTTGCATGTTGTGAATTCTGTTGTAGTTGGAAAGATATTGTTTGATGAGTATTGAAGTGATGGCCGCATTTGATTTAATTTGTCTGAATATCAGATCACATCTCGCCTTCCAGTCGTACCAGCAAGTGGTAGCATAAATGTTGCAGTCTTGGCTGGTCACCCCATTTTGAAACCAGGAGTTGAGCCAGTCTATGAAAATAGTATTGCTATCAAAATTAATATTATGAGAGCCGGTGATTTCCTGCCAAACTAAAGTTGGAGCAAGACAATTTAGAAACATATGTGTCATGGTCTCCTCATCCCCACTGTTGCAAATGGTGCATAAGAGATCAATGTAATGCAGAATACTGGCTGTTTTAGCATTAGCGGGGAGAATTCCATGAGCACATTTCCAGATGATTTTTTTTTATGACTGGAGCGACATTCATATTCCAAATTTCCTCCCAGTTGCGTGCCATTGTATCATTTATGTAAAGAGTGCCAATTGCTTTATATAAAGCCTTGACAGAGAATTTTCATGTGTCATCTAGGGTCCATGCTATCTTTTCTTCTTCATTTGGATGGGTCTCCAGGACAAGGATTTCTTGAGCAACATAGTGACAGAAGAGAGCTTGCACTAGGGTTTCATTCCAGGAGCCATTAGGAAGAAGGAGAGCCTCCAAAGTTTCCATATGATGATGATAATTTGGAGGTTTAAGAAGTTTTGTTGTTGTGTTTTGGATCCAGATATCTTCCCAAAGTTTAATTCTTCTCCCATTGTTAATTCTCCAGACACAGTGATGTTGAATGTTGCTGATGCCTTGTAAAATTCCTTTCCATATCCATGAGTGACCATATTTTGATTTTATGTTCATATTGAGAACATTCAAGCCCATTAGGTACTTTGCATCTATAAGTTTGTACCAAAGAGAGTCTTTATCTTGCTCTAACCTCCAGCCAATTTTTGTGATCATAGAACTGTTAAAAAGTTCCATATTCATGAAGCCCAATCCTCCTAGCTCTTTAGGTTTGCAGACTGCTGTCCAAGCTTTAGGATAGTAACCAGTTGGGTTTTCTATATTCCCCCCAAAAGAAATCTCTTTGAAGTTTGTTGATGTCTTTGCAGGTTTTCTTTGGGATCTTGAAACAGTTCATCTGATAGATACAAGCAAAAGAAGTAACAGATTTGACGAGTACCTCCCTCCCTGCAGGGTTTAGGGGCACATTTTTCCAACTAGACAATCTCAGCTTAAGTTTTTTCACTCCAGGCTTAAAGGAAAATGATTTTTCTTATATGTGTGAAGAGGGGTGCACCTAGATATTTATCATCCAGCTGAAGAATTTGAATACCCATAGTGCTGCTGATTTGAGGTATAAGGCTTGGGTTTGTGTTTTTGCTGAAGAAGACTCCAGATTTAGTATAGTTAATGAGTTTCCCAAAGGATCTTCCAAAAATCTGTAACATATCCATAATGTTTTGAGCTTCAGTCAAGTTGGCTTTGCAGAAGATCATGCAGTCATCAAAAAAAAGGAGATGGTTGATTGATGGAGCAGCTTCGTAGATTTTTATGCCATGTATATATAAGACCCAATTCCTCAGCATAGATAAGAGTTCTGGATAGTGATTTCATTCAGAAAAGAAATAGATAGGGTGAGAGTGGGTCACCTTGTCTTAATCCTCTGGAGGGTTTGAAAAATTTGTCAGGTGAACCATTTATGAGAACAACAGAAGTGGAGGTTGATATGCACTGCTTTATCTTGTTGAACCATTGCTCATTGAAACCAATTTTATGCATTATGGATAGAAGGAAAGTCCAGTCCACTTTGTCAAAAGCTTTTGCCATGTCTATTTTGATACCCATACTTGCAGAGTCTCCTTTTTTTCCCTCTTTTGGATCTCATGTTGTGTATTATTTCATGAGCAATAACTATGTTGTCAGATATTTATCTTCCAGGTATAAAGGCTAATTGGCATGGGGATATGATTTTGTTGAGATGATGTTTCATTCTCTGAGCTATGAGTTTTGATATGATTTTATAGGTTGTGTTACAAAGGCTTATGGGTCTAAAATGGCTTGGAGAGGTAGGATTGTCAATTTTGGGGATGAGGGATGTGAAGGTAGAGTTCATTTCTTTGAGTAAGTGGCCAGAGATGAAGAAATGTTGTACCATTTCGACAATGTCATTTCCTATTATTTCCCAGTTGGTTTTGAAGAAATTTTGTGGAAATCCATCAGGACATGGGGCTTTGTCACTAGCCATGCTGAAGAGGATGGACTTTATTTCATTGTGATCAGGTTGTCTGTTGAGCATACTGAAAAGGTGAGGGTACCCAAATATACCTCAATCTAAAACTTTTCCTACCTATAATTCCTTTCTCCGAGAGTGATTGTGTATGGACTGAGTCGAGACAATACAACTAATCGGTTCACACTTCGGTGATCGTCTATGGATACGAGATCGAGACAATACAACAACGAAGTATGTTTACTTGATACAAAGTTTCGGACTTAACCAAACACAATAGGATTGCTTATCAAGTAAATATGAATTAACGTTTGTGTGATTTACTTTAATTATAATAAAACAATTATAATGCGGAAAATAAAAGTAAATGACACAGCAAGATTTTGTTAACGAGGAAACCGCAAATGCAGAAAAATCCCGGGACCTTGTCCAGAATTGAATACTATCAGGATTAAGCCACTACACAAAATTACACCTAAATTCGTATAGTTGAGACCAAGTAACTAACCCTATAGTTCACTTAGTTCCGTCCGTATCTCTCGGAAAATCTAATTAGTAAATGCACATTACTGATTCTGTAATTTCCCTACAAAATGAAATTAATAACCTTAATTAAAAGATTCTTAACTTACTTATGTTTCGATCTTGGGATTCTCTTCCCTTATCCGTTAAGGAATATCTTTGAACAATTATATAGAAATAAACATTCACAGCACATGTTCAAAGTTTGTCGACATCTTAACTTTGTAAGTTCTCTTACACGCTTACAACCTTCAAACCGATTTGCCACACTTCCAAACAAGTTTAGAATTGGTTCATATGACTTTCAAGAACTATGTGATTGATCAAACCAATATTCAATCACAATCATGGGTTTACGGTTCTTCCAAAACAAGTTTCGGTTCTACCTCCATGTGAGTACTGTGCATAGTCACACTAGCTTCCCAAAAGTTTGGTTGACTAAGTACTAGGATCGGTTCCCCACATATATATGGTATCTAACTTATATGTGTTGCACATGTCCATAGGATCGGTTCCCCTTTTTTCTATAAACCTTGCTGCACCCCATACAAGGATCGGTTCCCTTTGATGTACTGCACCCCTTACTAGGATCGGTTCCCTTTCCCTTACTAGGATCTGTTCCCTTTCCCTTACAAGGTCAGACATACAAAATCCGATCATACCACAGGTGATTACTTAAGATCGGTTTTACTAATAAAATTTATACCAATACATAAGTCAGGCCTTTGTGAACAGTTCTACCAAGAACACAACAAGTTGTGAGCAGTTATACTCTATCACACATATTGGTTGTTCATAAGATATGTAATGAATAACAAAACTAATAACACCTGGCAATTTCCTTTTCGGTTCACAAACAAGTTTATGAACTTACTTCCTTAGAACACATGTAAACATTGTTCCCTAGGATGAAATCCTCACCTCATACCCATACATAATCACAATAGCATTCAAATAATTATGGCGATGTCTTATCTACAAAGTTTAATAGTTAAGCAATAAACCTCGTATTGTATTCCTTAATACTATGTCTATCTAGAGTTCAAATATGCTTCGCATTTATGTTTTCAATATGCACAACTTGAAAGATACGTTAGGGAATGAAACAGTTCAAGTCAAATATCACTAACCTCAAGTGGAAAGATGATTGTTGTCGTTGTAGCTCCTTGCTTCTTCACATCTTCAAGTCTTCGCAATACTTGTAATGTCTCATATCCTAATACTTTCAAGCTAACCTATACAAAGTTTAACTCTAGTACATAATCAAGCGACTCTTAACATGAGTTTTGATTCACTAAAATATGACAACCAAACTTGACATACTAACGCTTGGTGGGTTCAACCGATCCATGTCAGAACAATCTCCCCTTTGTCAATTTTAGTGACAAAACTCTTACATCATATGGATAAACAAATTACAATAATTCATTACAATCCGCTTGATTCCCGATTCAACAGCACAGTGAAACTGCATACATTCAATCCTTGAAAATGTCGATGTTGACATCATAATAACAAAGCTATTACTCCCCCTAAGGAAGATAGGTAGATATTCAATCCGCACATCTTTGTTATACCAAACATATGACATGTTACTCCCCCTTAGTCTGTGCTTTCACTCTTTTGTTAGATAAAAACATTCAAGTACCAATGTTCTTTTCCTTAGCGATGCCAATCAATATAAATATCAATGCCAGCATCACCTGTTTACTCCATATATTTCTCCCCCTTTTTGTCACAAAAAATGACAAAGAAACGAAAAAATAAAGGACAACACGAAAAGAATCTTACAAATCTCAGAATAGACTTGCAAACCTGGAGAGTTAGGCACGAGGGTTCCACACATCATGTTCTGATAACCAATATCAAAACCGAAACTACAAGTAGTCTTATTTTGATATGTTACCAAGGAAACAATTGTCCTAAACAATATTTCCAATTTAGTTTAGCAAACCAAAAACAACTAAGCATATTAGTCCCTTTGCTAAACCGATTGTTCAAAAACAACCGCTTAATTCGATAAGAACAAAATAAAGATAAACTCCATTTTTCTCATCAGGTTCTAATTATCCATAAACTTATACCTTTCAATTTTAAACAAGACAAGTACTAGGTTAGTTAACTAGCATTTCTTGTTTAGGCATTCGATTAGACTTGAATAACTGAAACCTCACTTCGATAAGTCTAACTAAGATCAGAATTAAATTAGTTTATCTTATCCGGAATCGAATTGGACTAAACAACTCATCCCGTACATATATTATTTCGTTAAGCCATAAATAATTCATACAAACCAAAAAAAATCAACTTGCATAATTATTCACCTCAACCGGAAGCAATTGAAACAACATAGACATTATAAGCACCGCAATTGCACCGTAATTTTGTAAGCCTAAACGATTGATACCATACAAAAGCAAGATAACAATAGTTTTTCTTAACCAGAACCAATTGAATCACACACACACATCAATTGTACCGAAATTTTGTAAGCCTAAACAATTGATACCACATAATAAAGCAAGATAACAATAATTTTTCTTAACCGGAACCAATTGAAACACACATCCACACACACATCATGGAATAAATATCAATTGAACCGAAATTTTGTTAAGCAAAAGCAACAAATATATATAATATAAACTCAGGCTTTTCTTAAACAGGAAAACAATTAACTAACAAGATTGTTACCTCAAATTTCGCATCCACTTCTCCAATATGATTGCATCTTCGTCCAGAGAGAATTGTTATCGAAATATCACCACGTTGTCATCCTTATGCGTGAAAAAAAGAATAACAGCATACCTCAACCTTTACCAGAGAAAGGTTGAAAACCGGTTTTAAAAATTGCAAGCAAAAGTTGAAAACCGTCGAAACACATATGCTTTTATGATAAACCAAAACCGATTCAACATATTGTGACTTTTTCACATATTATTTCTATCAGAACCCCTCATAATCCTTTGATAAAGCCTACCTACTAGGGCTAGAACTTAATCCCGCTAAATCAAATAGTCACCCAAACCATGAGGGTTAACAATATATGAGATCGAATATTAAGGTAGTAAAACCGAAATCAAACATCCCATAAACATACATAGCAATAAGGTAAAAGCAATTAAGCACAGGCTAATTCATAATAGACCAATACAAAAACTACCAATCACATAAAAACTATCACAAGAAAAATTACCAATCACATAATTTTATTCATAATAGGTTAATTCATAATAGACCAATACAATCAATGAAAGAAATCAAAAATTGATGTCTATTAAACTATATTAAGTAATACAATAAATAACTTAATCTCTAGTAGTGCTCTCTCGTTTCTTGTGAAGATTGCTTTAAAAAAATGGATTCAAATTCCTCTGAGTACTTCCTCTTTCAGTAGATATGTTCATCTCCAGCAGTTGAGAATGAAGGTTTTCTAGTACTTCTTTTGAATCCTTTAACATCAGTTCATGATACCTAATGCAACCTTTGACAGAGTGAATCTGTTTTCTTAGAGAGACTTGAGGGTCATCATGAAGAGGAACTTCATGAGTTTTGGACATAACTGACGCACAAAGTGCTAGATCATCAAGAGATGATTCTTGTTTTACCGATTTCTCCATTGAAATATGATAGTCTTCCTTCGGACAGGAAGAAGATTTATAAGATGGGAGAAAATCAAGGAATATAAAAATATTTGGTTTTAAGGAAACCAAAACTATTTTTCCAAAAATAAGAAGTATCCAATATTTTTCACTGAAGAAACAAACATGAATAACTTGCCCAGAATTATGCTTCCTCACAATCAGAATTTTTTGGGCAACAAGTGAGGATGCAAAACTCAACACCATAAGTGTGTGTTGAGGTGAGAATTATTCTCACCATTCTTAGCAGAAATATCCTTAGGAGAATTTATCAACATAGTGGACTGTGTTTCCTTCTGTTCTTCCTCTCTTTTGTAGTTCCCAGAGTTTGCAATTAGTTTTTGGAACCCCAAAAACTTACTAGTCTTCCTTATCCCTTTTCGAAAGGCTTGGAAGAGTTTGATTTCGCAAAGGATTGTAGCGAGATCATTTTCTTCACATGAAGAACTTCTTGTGTCATTAGAAACTGGTTTCCGATTCTCTTGGTATTTCACAAACTTTTTCTGGTTCAGATTCTATCATACAGGTTTTATCTGAGATGGACTTCAAAAGGTTTTCAAGATCTAGGCTTAACCCTTCATTTTCCTTAATTTTCAACTCTAGTTTTTCTAGAAGTTGATTAGACATACTTAAGACATCACTGTTTGAGTTGGCAAGAAGTGCATTGCAATTAAATATTTTTTCATTGGATTCTTCCTCTGGAATATCATCAAGAGTGGAAATAAATGCCCTGTTGCTCTTTCTAGTTCTTCTGCTGGGATAGTGTTTTGCCGTATGTCCGAATTTACGGCACTTGAAGCATTGAACTTCATCATTACCCTTTTTATGGAAAAACGATAATGTATCGTGGAACACGTTTATCACCAGATAAAATGTTCTTAATTTTTTTGCGCAAGAAGCATAATAGTTGAGTCAAGCTCCTTTTCAACATGTACCATAACCTTTTGGCAACGTTTCTCAGTTTCATTCTTCAACAGAATTTCTCTATCAAAGATCTTTAACTTTACTACAAGGGAGCTTCGAGAAAGTGTAGAAAGATCATTTCCTTCTATTATGGTATGTTTCTTAGACTCGTATCTGGATGGTAACGATCTGAGAATTTTTCAAACTATTTCCTTTTTCAGGTATTTTCTTTCCAAGGAGAAAATATGCAGTAACAATCTCAGAAAGTTTAGAGTTAAACTCCTCGAAGGTGTCGTTATCATCCATATGGAGATGTTCCCATTCAAATGAAAGAATGAGAAGTCTAACTTCTTTTTCAGATTCATCTCCTTCGAATACAGTCTCAAGAATATTCCATGCTTCTTTAGAAGTTCTGCAAGACAACACATGATGAAGAAGATCATCACTAACTGCATGTATAATAGCGTTTAAACCATCAGAAGTCTGTTTTGCAAGAATCCTTTATTCAAGAGTATACGACGCTAGTCTTTTGAAATCTGACTCCGAATAATCTATCGGACGTTGGTATCTGTCTTCTATTAATAGCCATGTATTAAAATCTCGGGATTGAAGAAAGGTCTCCATAGCCAATTTCCATAATGGATAATTACTTCCATTAAATCTTGGTGGAACGTTAACTGAATCACTTATTAGATTCATTCTTATAGGTTGGATCGCACCAAACACAGATTGTTAGATCTTTTCGTGTTTACCTGCTCTGATACCAATTGAAAAGGCGAGGGTACCCAAATATACCTCAAGCTAAAACTTTTCCTACCTATAAGTCCTTTCTCCGAAAGTGATTGTCTATGGACTGAGTCGAGACAATACAACTAATCGGGTCACACTTCGTGTGATCGTCTATGGATACGAGATCGAGACAATACAACAACGAAGTATGTACAAAGGTTCAAACTTAAACAAAAACACAATAGGATTGCTTATCAAGTAAATAGGAATTAACATTTGTGTGATTTACTTTAATTATAATAAAAAAATTATAATGAGGAAAATAAAAGTAAATGACACAGCAAGATTTTGTTAACGAGGAAACCGCAAATGCAGAAAAACCCCGAGACCTTGTCTAGAATTGAATACTCTCAGGATTAAGCCGCTACACAAAATTAAACCTAACTTCGTATAGTTGAGACCAAGTAACTAACCCTATAGTTCACTTAGTTTCGTCTGTATTCCCACGCCTGCGACTTGTGAATAAGTCACGTACTTGGAACAATTCCTTTGGTTCGTATTCCAAACAGTAAAGGTACAACAAATATGTTTGGTATCGACTCTATTCAACCAAGTGATATGAGTCGGACAAAAGGTCTTCTGTTTATCTTAACATAAACTACTTCGTCGGGTCCTTAGATCTATCTTATGTTCAATCACCCAAAGGTAATCGTTTAAGATTAAGCCAATCAATACCTTTAATCACAAGGAAAAGTATTGATGCCGATCTACTCAATTAATTAATCCAATCTACCACAAGGATAAACCGATTATTAATTGGATCCTCTTTTACCGAAACAAGTACTGTGCATACCAAAGATTATAAAACCCAAGTCAGATCTTCAATATCTTCTTTGTTTTCAATTCTTCTTTAATCTTCAATAAAAACTTGCACACAATCACTTGAATCTCTTGTGATCAATCACGCACTGAACGGAGTCTGTTAACAATGGACTATCACAAGATCGTCTTTAAAACTAACAATAGTCTAAAGATCCCTGTCGAAACTCTGAACTAGTTTGAGTGAATCTTATATCAAAAGAGAAGATTCTCAAGAATAAACAAACTAGGTGCAATCAGATTTCAACCACCGTTAGTTAATCAAATCAATCGAAAACAAAGATAAACCGCAATTATCTAGTTTCCCACCAACGGGTCGCGCTAGAGCTTCTCAATCCCAAAGAAGACTTTATATTGAGCGGCCGTAAGAGATTTCGCCTAATTAGGTTACTCTCCTCTCCGAATAGACAGCTACACCAGTAACAACAACAAAAGAGTAAATCTGTTGTTACGAAGGATTAGTTTGCTAGAAAGGCAAACTTCGTGTATTTATAGACAAGGAAGTTTGGACACCAAGGAATTTCCAAAACCGAAAATATTCTCAAGATATTCATAAAAGCACATATTCGGTTTTCATAATTCCTGGAAATGCTCTGTCCAAAAATAACGATCGAAATCTCTCGGAAAATATAATTAGTAAATGCACATTACTAATTATATAATTTCCCTATAAAATGAAATTAATAACCTTAATTAAAATATTCTTAACTTACTTATGTTTCGATCCTGGGATTCTTTTCCCTTAGCCGTTAAGGAATATCTTTGAACAATTATAAAAATAAACATTCGCAGCACGTGTTCAAAGTTTGTCGACATCTTAACTTTGTAAGTTCTCTTTCACACTTACAACCTTGAAACCGATTTTCCACACTTCCAAACAAGTTTAGAATTGGTTCATCTGACTTTCAAGAACTATGTGATTGATCAAACCAACATTCAATCACAATCATGGGTTTACGGTTCTACCAAACAAGTTTCGGTTCTACCTCCATGTGAGTACTCAGGCATAGTCACACTAGCTTCCCAAAAGTTCGGTTGACTAGGTACTAGGATCGGTTCCCAAATATATATGGTATCTACCTTATATGTGTTGCACATGTCCATAGGATCGGTTCCCCTTCTCGCTATAAACCTTGATGCACCCCATACAAGGATCGGTTCCTTTGATGTCTTCGCACCCCTTACTAGGATCAGTTCCCTTTCCCTTACTAGGATCGGTTCCATTTCCCTTACAAGGATCGGTTCCCTTTCTCTTACAAGGATCGATTCCCTTTCCCTTACAAGGTCAGACATACAAAATCCGATCATACCACCGGTGATTACTTAAGATCGGTTTTACTAATAAAAGTTATACCAATACATAAGTCGGGCCTTTGTGAACAGTTCTACCAAGAACATAACAAGTTATGAGCGGTTATACTCTATCACACATATTGGTTGTAATGAATAATAAAACCAATAACACCTGGCAATTTCCTTTTCGGTTCACAAACAAGTTTATGAATTTACTTCCTTAGGACACATGTAAACATTGTTCCCTAGGATAAAATCCTCACCACATACCCATACATAATCACAATAGCATTCAAATGATTATGGCGATGTCTTATCTACAAAGTTTAATGGTTAAGCAATAAACCTCGTATTGTATTCCTTAATACTATGTCTATATAGAGTTCAAATATGCTTCGCAGTTATGTTTTCAGTATGCACGACTTGAAAGATACGTTAGGGAATGAAATAGTTCAAGTCAAATATCACTATCCTCAAGTGGAAGGATGATTGTTGTCATTGTAGCTCCTTGCTTCTTCACATCTTCAAGTCTTCGAAATACTTGTAATGTCTCATATCCTAGTACTTTCAAGCTAACCTGTACGAAGTTTAAATCTAGTACATAATCAAGCGAATCTGAACATGAGTTTTGATTCACTAAAAATATGACAACCAAACTTGACATACCAACGCTTGGTGGGTTCAACCGAGCCATGCTCTAACGCATACTATTGTCAGCTGATGTTATGGTGGTGGGTATGAGATTGATGATTTCTTGTGAGATGTTTATGGTTTCAGCAGTAGCCATGTTGGAGAAGTGTGTAGTGAAGCATTTCTTGATTTGTTGATAGTCAGTGATCCAATCTCCTTTCTCATCTTGTATTGTATCAATCTTGTTTCTTCTAATTCTACTCTTAGTGGCTATGTGAAAGTAGTTTGTATTTTGATCTCCTAATTTTTTTAGCTGATCTCCGCTTTTGGTTTTCCAAATTTTTTTCTCTATGTCATGCCAAGTTTTGAGTTGTTTCCTTGCATCAGCTAGAGCATGGCCTCTATCAATCTTGAAATAGTTGTTGTGGAGCCAGTTTAAATAGTGCTTGCATTCTTCAATATTAATCTTGATGTTGCCATATACATCCTTCTTCCATACTCTGATTTTGATCTTTATATCTTTGAGTCTTCTGGCCATGGTGAAGGCACTGGTACCAGAGAGAGCTTTGCTCCAGCAGTCAGCTATAATCTTCTTGCAGTTTTCATGGTCCAGCCAAGGGCCAAAGAACTTGAAGGGAATCTTTCCATTTTTCCAGTGTGGGTTGGAGTTCAGCAAGATGGTATGATGGTCAGACCCAATGGCTAACATATTGGTGATAGTAGTGTTAGGATAAAGGGATAGCCAATCATCAGTTGCTAGACCTCTATCTAATCTCTGTTCAGTAAGAGCATGACCCCTTCTTTTATTTGACCAAGTGAATGGACAACCAGTACAGCCAAGATCAATCAAATCAAGGTCAAGGATCTTGTTTTGGAATAAAACTGCTTCAGAGTTATCAATTGGATTTGTAACGAATTTTTCAGTATCATGAAGAATAAAATTGAAGTCACATATTACCAGCTAAGGTAATTTATTGGTGGATGTATTTTTATCTATCATTTTCCAAGAGTTAACTTTAGAAGAGGTATCATAAGGACTACCATAGTAACCTGTGAAAATCCAAGGGGGGCTATTGGCAGGTTTGATTATGGCATTGATATGGTTTAAGGAGAAATCCAAAATGTCTAAGGAAATAGTAGTATTTTTCCATATCAATGCTAATCCACCAGCAGTGCCACTTGCCCCTCCTGGATTAACAAACCAAAAATTGTTGACACCAATATCATGCATAGTTTTCTTAAGCTTATCATGTTTTTGTTTAGTTTCAGAGAGAAATATGATTTCAGGATTTAATTTATTAAGCATATCATTAAGGTAGATCTTAGCATCCCTTGTTCCCAATCCCTGACAGTTCCATGCCAGAGCAGTGAAAAATTGCCAGAAATATGACATATTTGGGTATTTGGATGTAAGCCTTCTAATGATTTGGTCATATTAAGTGCTTATAATGTAATGGACTATTAAAAGAAGATTTAGAGATCCTAAAAGAAAGATAAAATAAGGTATGAGAGAATGTACTAGATTTCCAGAGGAAAAGCTTTCCAAGGTACCATTAGCCATAAGAGTAGGAGGGTTGCTCAGTTGCTCATTTGTATCTTCAGTCAAGTCTTTGTGTCTCATGATGTTGGCCATCTCAAAACTGTTAGATATGTGGTTATTCTCATTGGGGAGAGGTTTCTTTCTTTTAGGATCAAGAGGGGTAGAGTTTGGAATGGTATCACTTAAATTTTCAAAACTATGAGCTTTTTTCTTGGCTTTCCAAGCTTCCTTCTTCTTTTTTCTATTTCAGTATCCATATTGGCTTTGATCTGGGCCAGAGTGGGAAGGGTATTGAAGGGGAAATTTTTAGGAGCAGGGGAAGTAGGGAAAATGTTATCAGCAGCAACAACTTTAGCATCAATTTCTACTTCAGAGTTGTTAATATGATGATCTCTTGCAGTAACTTTCATTCTGGGAATTTTTTTTCTTGTAAGAACCCACAATCTTTTTAGCCAGCTCTAATATTCTGTTTTTTATTTGACAAGATAGAACATCAGGGTGAGGAGAGCTTGAAAGATCAATGGGAGATGACTGAGATCCAAAAGATGATAGGACTATTTGAAGTTGAAGCAATGGCTTTTTCAAGCTCCAAACTTTTAGAAACTTTTATTTTTGCTTCAAATTCAGCAGCAGCATCAGCATCTGAGTAGATTCTGTGGATGATATCTTTACCAGCTTGGACAATTTTGTGTTGTGGAGTTCTTGGTGGAGGAGCTGGTTGGGGAGTTGGTAGAGACTGATGAGCAAGATGGTTTTGATTTGGTGGAGCAGGACAGAGAGGGATTGGGTGATCAAGGATTCTGCAAACTTTACAAAATTTAATGCCATTGAGAGCATAAGCAACTTCAAGCCAGTGCGAAATAGTTGGAGTTTCATAGGCTTCAATACCAAATTTTAGGGACCTAGTGACATTGATAATAAGCTTGACCTCCAATTTTTTTTTTCAAATCTATCTCTTCCATAAGGTTTTTTAGCAACTTGATAGACTCCAATTAGTCTAACTATGTTTTTGATATCAGGAATGATATGGGTTGGAATTCTCTTAACCAGAAGCCAAATCATAACTTTAGAGAATAATTCTTCATCAATCAGATCAGGACCATTGGCAGAGACACCTACTAAAACCATAAGTTTCTCAAAGACTCCTCTAGTACCTCATTTTCTTAAGGTTGAGTAGTCTTCTTCATGTGTGGTTCTGAGAATGTAGAAATTTCTTCTCATGTTCCAAACATCAACTTCAATTCTACTCTGCATCTCCCAATTTGCATTAATGAAGTTACTGTCATTTAAGAGGGGGGCATAAATGAGCAGTTAGTGTCATTTAAGTTATATTGAAATTATGTATAAAATTGTATAAATAGTGAGGAGCAGAAATGAAATAGGAGAGGTAGCCAATAGGAGGGAGAAAAAAGAGAGAAAAAATCTATTGTAATTCCATAATCAATATCAACACTACTCCCCAAGGGGATTCGTCCGTGGATGTAGGCAAACCATGCCGAACCACGTAAAATCTGCGTCTTATTTCTTTATTCTAGTTTCATGTTTTTAACCCGTTTACGTCAACAACACCAAAATCATCGTGTTTAGTGCCCGGAAATATTTCTGGATGCAAACAAGTGTATGTGCAAAAGGGTCTGTGGCGTTGTTTTGGCCACCTTAACTGAGAATTCGACTGGACAAGCACATCTTGAAACCTTGATCATTTGAGTAAGCAACTAAAACACGTAATTTGTCTCCCTTAAAAAAAAACCTTTCTATGAAGAAGAAATTGATATAAAGTTGCATACAATTTGCTTCCAAACCATTGTTTAATTGTAGGTGGCTGTCAGTGCATGGGTTGGACTTCTTGTTTCAAAATCTTGTTGTTTTTCAGCATTTGCTAATGGATCCTCCACTCTACATATGATATTCCAATCCGTTGCCTCCCATTAATTTTTCTTTTCTCATGAATACTTCAACGAATCGCAGTCTGTTAAGTATAATTATAATTTAAATTTCAATAAGTGTGTCGCGTTTCCAAAATTTTCTTACTCGATCACCAATAGAAGTGTATTTGTTGTCTTTTATAAACTCAGTCTTTCCTTTCAAAAACCTTTAGGCAACTATATCATGTGCATTATTAGCTAATGGATGCTGCACTCTATATATTTGGTCTTGTTTTAAGGACAATGAAATGGCCAGCAAAATCATGCAAGTGCTGAAATTTTAAGCACACGCCGTGTAACTAATGAGTCTCACAAGTATATGGTGTTAACTACCAAATATTATCTCCAAGTACTTCTTAATATGAGAGACTTGGAAGCAATATTTCTCGACATAAACTTCAAACTCAAGTCAGTAATCCCGTTCTAAAACACAATGCACGTAATGGAAAAATGAGTAATGGTTGTGTGTTTCCCGGAAACGCATAGTGCTTTTCTTGTTGTACAAAATTTAAATGACATCCAAAACTTGAAAAGTCTAATGAAAAATACAAGAAGAAGCGGATAACAGTTATGTGATTTGGTTTAATTCCAAAGTTCATTTTCCTTTTGCACCAAACAAGCTTAAGAATTTCGTTTTACTCCATGATGAAATCCATAGAAATAAGGACCGTAAGACCTATACTGATGCCATGAACATTTACTGGTGTTCCAGACTTCTAGTGATGCAGATTTGGCGCTTCCGCTCATGTAATCTTTTTTAATGTCTAGATCATCTAAGCAAATATAAAAAACATAATGATTTAAATAAATTTTACATTCACAGACTTTCGCATTGAATTTCTACCACTCTACACGCATTATGCTTCACATACAAAGTACAGATTATAACGGGCTGTAGTAGTAGTTCATTTAATCAAGCAAACTGAAATTGTTCTCTTGTCCGAATTCCTGACCAGCAAGTGCTCTAGTATTACTAAAACCTATGCTTGATGGATTGGGTTTTCTGGCCTTATTAATTAGAGGGCTGATGAGATGAACTTGTGATTCATGGGAGTTTCAGAATCAGTAGATGGTTCGTTATTGATCAACTTTTCAATCTCTACCACAAACTTCTTCATTGCTGGTCCACCCAAACAAACTGGCACCAAAATACCATCCTCTCCTTTGCTGTTCTTGAATGGTACATAAAAACTTGCTATATCAGGTGTAGCCCCTACAGGCCCACCGTACACTGGTTTTCCCCATCCAAAGTCAACGTCCCCAAATCCAGCATGTCTCACATCCGATACAAGATATGCTCGCACAACCGCGAAATGTGGTCGTCCGTTTGTCACCATAAAATCGGCCAGTGATCTCATGTACTCGTTTGTCACTTGTCTTTTGGTTTTCTTCACCAACTCCAGTGCATACCCCAAAGGATTCTTGCACAATTTCTCTGCAGTGGATATTGCCACTGGAAGCGCAAATGCATTACCATAAAAACCCTTTGGGATTGGTGTATTGGATTTCCCACGAACATTTGTGATGCAGATTATTCGAACTTCTTCCTCCGGATCTGGACTAATTGCGATGGTACGACATCTCCAGAGACAAGCAGTGAGCATTTCAAAAGTTGAACACTGAGATGACATATGTTTTCTAAGGGCAGTCATTTCTTGCGGACCAAAGAAGAAGGATCTATGTACCATATCATCCAAAGGGATGAGTGTGTTTTTTCTATCCGGAACCACATCATATTCGTGATGGGAAAATGTGGGTTGCGGGGGATCTCTGGCATTTAAGACGTGCCTTTGCCAAACGGGTATGATTGATGGTAAGACTGCCCCTCGGGAAATTTCACCTAAAGCCGCCATGAATTGTACTAAACCTTTAGCATCACTCATGGTATGGTTGAGCCGAATGGCTAAAATGAATCCTCCACATTGGAGTCGGGTAACCTATCATCATGTACAATCAAACAATCTGAACAAGTCACAAAAGTTATCTCGATCACTCTTATAGGCAGGCCTAGGTATAAGGTAGAAAATAACAATTTTAAAGCATTAAATTTGTGCGGAATAACTGTGGATGATATATGCAATATATAGATAGCCCGTCCAAATCTCACCTGAATCAACAAGAGAGGGCAATTTAGCACACCCCCGGAGCCCGGAACATCGAAAATGAGCTCTTCCAAACAAGGAAAAGGTGGTTGAAGTGCATCTCCGAACTCATCAAGACGAACATCTGCATCAGCCTCAATGAACATGACACCTTTACCATTGCATTCTACCGCTAACTTTCTCCCCGGTGCTTCTACAAGCCTGCCAGCAAAGGGGTAGTAAAACACAAGAGTATTAGCTATGGCTTTCTTAATGATATCCACAGGGTCTTTCGCACTTGCCAAATAGTCATCATTTTTTGGGTAGAACTGAATAACAGGAATTTGAAAACGAAGACCGTCTTGATCATCAATATCAGAAAGGTACTTAAACTCATGAGGTGTTGGTTTGGCTGGACTAATTAGTTCGGGATCCTGTCTTTTCACCTTGAATGTTACACGAGATGCTGATAATGAAGAAGCCATGAATATTATGTATGTGTTCGCTGATGGGCTGCTGAACCAAGGGAAGTGATATAGCAGGAAGATATAAGATGAGAGTCTTAAGCTAGCTAGGTGAGAGTATTTGATTAATCATATATACATAGCATTTACAATGGAAGATGAACCTATTATTATATCGTGCAGAGGTAAATAAACAAGTTAGGAAGGTGAAATAAGATAAGGCATATCAATTAGGATAAGCTAATGATGATGTTTTGACTCTAATATTGATTTTGGAGGTGGGAGAATCTACAGTACAAGGAAGAATATGAATTTGATATACCACAAACAAATTGGTACCCCATGCAAATAATTGCGATAACTGGTGTGGACCTCCATTATAGTATGAATGAAAGGAGGTGGATCCACCCAATACTGAGAAACATTAGTTCCGGCACCCCACTTGGCTAAGATACTGCATTGTTCGTTCTAGTTCCTCTGGTTTTTTTTTTTTTTTTTTTTTTTTTTGTCTTATCATCTACCTAAAACACAGTCAGTCAATGATGGAAGAAATCAATGGAATTTCCATGTCCTAAATAATTGAGCGGATACAGGGGTCCTGTAGTATTGGTCAGTCTTCCACTAAAATTGTTATCGAACTTCATGTTCAAGTGGAATATCACTGACTATCAATCAGAACGCGACCAACAACGTTAGAAGTAATATCATCAAAACCATAATTCCCAATGTTTTAGGATCCGAGATTAAAACAGAATACAAATTGTTGTTTGTCTTTCACTACAAATATATGAACCTTTACAAACATTTGTGTGTTGTCAAAATTGGCCATTCTAAAGTTTACATCAATTAAAAATAGTTGTCACCTTTGGATCCAACTTCCAATGAAATTTGATAATTCTTATAGCAATCATGAACTACAGTGTGTATGTGCGAAAGGGACTGCGGCGTTGTTTTGGTCAACACACATGTTAGGATTTATTAGGCCATCTTAACTGAGAATTCGACTGGACAAGCACTTGATCATTTGAGTAAGCAACTAAAATACGTAATCTGTCTCCTTTAAAAAAAAGCCTCTCTATGAAGAAGAAATTGATATAAAGTTGCATAGAAATTTCTTCCAACCATTGTTTAATTGTTGGTGGCTAAGTGACTTTGTGAATCGGGAGATTTTTATTTTCCTAACTCACCAAACGTTTTTGATGTTTTATCACCGATTTTAATCTAAACTCTGATCATTATGCACAGCAAAAGCTAGTTTTTTCTTAAAACTGAATTTCTTTTCCAATCTTAGAAACATCCTTTACCATTCTCGAAGATTTTAAACTTCAATTTTAAGGTTTTCTCATGAGCATGTCTAACTAATTCTCTTTTTTCTCTCACTGTGTTTACAGCCTGTTTGATCCGAATGGCATTTGCCGTAGTATATGAAGTGGTAAAAGCGGTTGCAGAATTTTTTTGTTTGCTCGTTGCAGCATTGTTGTCTCATATGATTATCATCAAAGTTCAAGAATATGTTTTGATCAACGAGTTTTCACCGATCCAGATCTAAACTCATAGAAGAGAAGCCGTACATCCCGCATTCAAAAATTTCAAAATTTCAAAAATCATGGAAACGGTTACCAAACTTTCACTACACCAAATTCTGGGATTAGAAACAGAACGAAGCCGTTACGAATCAGGTTTGTAACGGCCATTGCCTGTTTCAAAAGTGCATGTTACAACTTTTTTGTAACGGCAATAGAGTCGTTACGAATTTTGGGTTGTAACGGCGTTAGTAACAGGAAAAAGCCGTTACGATTTGACACGTGGTAACAGGTGAGAGCCGTTACGAAATTTTCGTAACTACATGGTCGTAACATATCCTAGCTGTTACGAACTTTTTTGTAACATCAAAAAAAATTACTGCGAGTCAACCTTGACCCGATCAAGGTTGACTCTCAGTTCATTTTCTGCCAGACATAAGCCGGAACTCCAAATAACATGCATACATCTTTCGCACCATCCACATTCAACAATCTCCATTTAATTCATATAATATTAATTAATTCATATCAAAAAAGAAAATAAATTCTTCTGAGTACCAAAATTCATATCCTAAGTTCAGTTCATAGAAACTTAGAAAACTTCCTAAGTTCACAAATTGTTCTAACACAAATCACTATAAGCAGATACTACTTAGAAACTTAAAACTTACAAAGCTAAAAGAATCTTCATCTTTCTTTCCAGCATTGTGGAGATGTACTAGCACTGTAACCCACATTCTTGCTTCCAACTGCAAAATCAAAACAAATATATAGTTAGAAAACCAAACAAAATAAAAATAAAATGAAGTTTATTATGTTCCAATCTCAGCTGCTAATATATAGCCTGCCATTTGTACTTAAGGAGTTAATAAAGAAAACTAGAAATGAACACGGCTAATATAATACATGCAATGAAACTTCTACAGCTTGACCAAGTTCTTGCAAGTGAGAGAATCCTTCTATGCTACGTACTAACGAACTCAACGAACTCATCCATCAATCGAGATGCTCCCTCGGACGCACTTCTACTTTGACCAAGAGAAGACTCGGGTAGTCTTTGCAGAAAAGGAGTAGCAAGAAGATTTTGTGTCATACCGAATTGTGCCAGGCATACATCCTAATCAATAGTAGCAAGAAGATCATCGCCGTGATCAGCCACCGTTGCTCATCCAGATTCCCCATTCTTACGACTCAGCTGCCCAGCTGTATTATGTATAAACGCATACATCCTCCACACTCAGTAACAACTTAAACATCTAACTATAAAATGAATTAACAGATATAGTGAAAAACAAACACTCTAGACATCGTTTAAGAGAAGAAAAAACTTGACGAACAAGAAAAAAATGTTAAGATAGACAAAGGATAACAACGAGAGAAGGATGGAAGAAAGGGTAAAGCAGAGGAAAAGTTCCAACCTGCAATGTACAAGGACTGATGCTGATTTTAGGGCAACGTGTGCAGCAATCCGGGAAAACCAACTAAAACATTCTAGACATGTATTAACCACCCACTGTCCCCAAGAGTACAAATTGAAGCAAATATACTGCTAAGGTTTCCTCCCCCCATGTCCATCCACCATTTCTCTGTAGATTGAAATGATATAAACATTCTAACCAATGTCTCATCTTATACATACATTCACTCGAATTTGTATAAGATTATTTAGAAAGTTAACAAGAAGATGCATGATAAAGATATAGGTCAGTAAAGACAACTCCAAAACGTGATAGCACAACTCACCTAATGTTAGCTTGAGTCAAGGATGACAACGCCATCTTTGATTTCTCAAGATATCTCTGTGAGATCTTCAAGAGCTTGTTTATCCTTCAAAAGATGAATGCCTCCGTCTCTCTTAAAGATGACAACAAGCTAATCATCAGTTCTTTGTTCATTTGAAATTCATATACTCAAGAATCGCAAACTGGGATAACAAATTTACACAATGATGTTGGTTTCTTCCGATAAGTTTTCTCTATCTCTTTGTAACTCTTCTTCTTCAAGACCCTGTTGCTCCAATATTCTGCATCACATAAAACAACATATATCTGGATTTAGAAACTGAGAATTAAGTTCCACAATTACTAAGATAAACATCTAGAAAACTAACTAAAGCTGTTTTTCCTTCTAGTCATCATCTTCATCGTCTTCTTGCAAAATCAAACAACCTAAATTAGAACAAATGTTAATAATTTTAAATGACTTCAAAGAAATAATGAAACATTACTCTTAATGGTTTCAACAAACAAACCTCTCCACCACTCTCATCTTAATCATTCACTTCTGATTTTGATTTGTCAAATTCATCTTCATTCTCAGCCTCCGTTGAGAATCTACTTAAGCCCCTACAAAACCACCTTCCCCTGAAGCTGCTACAGCTCCTATAACCAAAATAAAACCAAATTTTCAATTGACAACTAAAACCCAGAAAAATAAAACAGAGGCAAACTATAATTAAACCAACCTCACCTAATTATGCTGGTTTAAACTAACAAAATCCCTAATTCTCAAAAACCTGAAATCAATTTTACAAAAACCCTAAATTTCAATATTGCGAATAAACCAAAATTTAAAAATATAGATGTGAAATAAAGTGAAAAATGATGTTTGGGTTTGAAGAACTTACCCAGTTTGACGATCCATGATCTGTATTGAAACCTTTTTCTCTCGATTCGTATAGTGTAGAAAACCTAATTGGGTCCATGAGTTATCTTCATCTTCCTTGAACGAAACCAAATCATCTTCAAATCATCATACATGAAAAGTCTAAAAACCTAAAACCCTACAGATTTATGATATCAAAATCCTGAACTAGATTAACACACGATGAAAAACCATAAAATCGAAAAACTGATGATGATTGAAGATTGATTAACCCAATCGATTCAGCTGATGATTTGTGTAGATAGGGAAGAGAAGAAGACTTTTTCGAGTAGTTGCGGAAGGAAAATAAAAATGAATCTTGTGGTTGAATCGAGTTTTAGGGGAGAATAGGATAAGGAGAGAAACATCCTCCAAGTAATTTGGCGTGGGGTGGAAAAATATTTCGCGCATGTGACTCGCACGCCTCAAAATTCCAAGTGTTACGACCCATGTGTTACCAAGCGTGTGACTCGCACGCCTATGAAAAAAATCGTAACGGCTGGCCTATGTTACAAAATACTGAAGAATTCGTAACGGCTTCTGCCGGTTACAAATCATTTCGTAACGGCCAGTAAGCCGTTACGAATTTTAGTTACAAATCCCATAATTTGGTGTAGTGTTTACTTCTAGGCATGATTTTACTCGTAAGGTCAACCTCCAGCTATACCCTTTCCATAATTATCGAAAAAAATTAAAACAGAATATACATTCCTTTAGGAATTATCCATGGCCTATAGAAGATTTCCAAACCCTAATCAACTCTCAGTATCAACATATATACCAAAGTCCATTGAGAGTCAATTTACTAAACAATAAAAGCCAATTCCTTTCATCTCTCTACAAAATAATGGCTGCGGAAAATGATCAAACATTTTTTCAGATCTAGTTCAACAATTCAAAACATCAACAATTGAACTAGGTGAATCTTCAGAGATTATCCAGCATAACAATGAGGAAGAAGCAACTGAAGAAAATGATCAATGGGATATTTGTTTGATAGGGAAACTAATTAATGAAGACACTATGGGGCTGAAGATGGTGGAAAACAACATTGGATTCACATGGCCATTCCTTGCTGAAGATGAATTGCAAGTAATTGAAATTGATACCAACATAATGGTATTCAAATTCAAAGATTTGGATACTATCAATAAGATCTTTGTGAAAAGACCATGGAGTGTAACTGGGTATCTTGTAATGCTGCATCATTACAATCCAACTATCCCTTATCAAGAACTTGATTGGACCAACCAAGCTTTCTGGATCCAACTATGACATCTGATATTTGAGCATTTGAAGGTGGATACTATAAGGAAGATGGGTGCGCTTATGGGAGAAGTAATAGCTGTTGATCCTGAAGATGTCATTCCAAATGCTGGAGATCCATTAAAAGTGTATGTTATCCTTGATGTTAACAAATCTTTAAGAATGGGAGTTTTGGCTATGACTGAAGCAGGTTGCACAAGATGGATAAAGTTTTTCTATGAAAAAAAACCTAATAAGGTTCGTATTGAATGCTTTATTCTCAATGACAAGAAGGGTTTATGCCAAGCTGCTGCTGAATATTTGGATGTATTGCACAACAAAGCTCACTATTTTGGCACTAAAAAAATCCAAGGAAAATGCCAATTGACTCAACCAAGAGCTGCAATCCAAATTCCTAAATGAGTTCAGAGAAATAGTGTCAAGAAGGCTCCTTTTGTTCCACCACAAGATGGTGTAAAAATTAATATATCAACAGTTCTGGCTATAACTGGAGAGGAAGATCATGAAGATGCAAGATTAGGCAAGAGACAGAGAAATGAGGAAACCTACAAGGAGAAGGATAAGAGTACTAAACTAGCTGATAATCATATGGAGACAAAAACAAATTCAAAGGCCATTCATCAGGACAAACTAGGTAAGAACACAAAAGGAGGGAAAAAGGTTTGCTCTAAACTTAATACCCACATCTTTAAGTTTCATCTATACCTTTTATCTTGTGGTAAATCTTACAACTGTTTTTCAACTACAAAAATGCAGATTTTATCTTGGAATGTCTTTGGGTTTGGTAACAAATATACTAGAATGCATTTAAAATATCTTGTTAGAGGCCAAAATCCAGATATTATTTTCTTATCTAAAACTAAAAATAAGTTGTCTAAGATGAAAACATACATAACACCCTTAAAGTATCCTAATGTGTTTTTTCATGAACCAATAGGCCTTTCTGGTGGGTTGTGTCTGTTATGGAAGGATGGTGTTGATATGAAAATTGTGGACTGTCAATATAATGCTATCAGCTGTGTTATCAATATTGATGCTAGAACTAAAGAATCCTTATTATCTTTTGTTTATGGAGCTTTCGATGAGGATACTAGAGACTCCCAATGTGACTATCTTATGAATGTTTCTAACCAGCACAAATTACCTTGGGCTGTCATAGGGGATCTAAACTTTATTCTCAGTCAAGATGAAAAAGAAGGAGGAAATGTTGTTACTCAAGTTGCTATTGATAGGGCCAAAAATATTCTCTCTAGTTGCAGTTTACATAGTATGTCTTACATAGGAAACCCATTTACTTGGTCAAATAGGAGACAAGGTCAAGAGTTAATCTTAGAAAGGCTAGATAAATGTGTTACCAAACTGGAGTGGCAACATAATTATCCTAAAGCTGCTGTTTATCACCTCATTCCTATGGCTAATGACTATTGCCCTATTCTCTTAACTAATACTAGAAATGAATCTAAAGTTTTTAAATCCTTCAGATTCAATAGAGCTTGGTTTAGAGTTTCCACCTGTAAATATCTTATTGAAAACAGCTGGAAAAAATATGGAATGGGTTCTCCTGCCTTTAGACACTCCAAAGTTTTGACTGTCACTAAGCAAGAACTTAAGAAATAGAACTACAATGTTTTTGGTAATATATCTACTCAGATAAATAAGCTTGAAACTACTTTGCATAATCTTTTATATGATAATCATGCTCCTAACTCTGCTGTTGTTGTCGATGTGAAATCTAAGCTTAAACATTGGTATGACATTGAGGAGGATTTATGGAGGCAAAGAGGTAAGGAATAAGAAGATTTTAAATTTGGTGAAAGGAACACTGCTTACATTCATAATAAAACAAATTTTAGAAGGAAAAGAACCCAAATTGATACTATTCAAAATGACATGGGAATCTGGTTAACTGATAGAGTTGATATTGCTGCTAATTTAAATAGCCATTTCTCTAAAATGAGTAGAACTACTATGCCACCTAATCCTAGAAATTATTTAGACTACATCATGCCTTGTATTTCTAATGAGGAGAATAATATGTTAACTGGAATTCCTACTCATGAAGAAGTTAAAAATGTGAGTTTTAGTATGCAACCATGGACCACACCGGGTCCTGATGGTTTTCCACCTGGCTTTTACCAGGAAATGTGGTCTACTGTTGGTGAGGATACTGTTAGAATGGTTCAATTCTTCTTTAGAAGCAATAACATGCTGAAACAGATTAATCACAATTTTGTAAGCCTTATACCCAAGGTTAATAATCCTAAATATGCTGCATATTTTAGACCCATTAGTTTATGCAATGTTGCTTATAAAATCATTTCTAAACTGTTAGCTTCTAGGTTAAAAGGTTTGCTAGACAAAATCATAACTCCTTATTAGTCATATTTTCTCTCTGGAAGACTAATAACTGATAATATTGTGATTGCTCATGAATTAATTGACTCTATGAAGCATTGTAAAGCTGAAAAAGGTTGGATGGCATTAAACTTTACATGTCAAAGGCTTTTGATAGAATTGAGTGGAGTTTCTTGTTGGAGGTTCTATCTAGACTAGGATTCTGTGATGATTTTTGTAGCATGATTAATAAATGTCTTTCTACAGTTAGCACTTCTATATTGTTAAATTGTTCTCCCGGTGATACTTTCAATCCTCAAAGGGGTCTAAGACAAGGAGACCCCTTGTCACCCTATTTATTTATCATTGTTATGGACTCTTTCTCTAGAGCCCTTTTGAATGCTGAAAACATAGGAGGAATTCATGGTTACAAAGTAAACAAGAATGCTCCTTCTATCTCTCATTTGTTTTTTGCATATGATTGTTTGCTGTTCAGAAAAGCAAATTCAAAGGATGCTAGGAATCTAAGTACTATCATTAATAAAATTCAGTCTCTACTCTGGCCAAGCTGTCAATTTTAGTAAGTCAGGCATATCTTTTAGCTCAAAGGTTCCAAATCAGGTAAAGAATGAAGTAGCCAATATTTTGAAAATTAAGAAATTAGCCTTGAATGAAAAATATCTTGGTGTGCCTCTTCTCTTGTAGCAAAACAAAATGGAATCTTTCTCTAGTTTAATTGATAACAATTATGGTAGACTTGCAGACTGGAAAGCTCACTTCCTGAACCAGCCTGAGAGAACGATTCTAATTCAGTCTGTTTTAGGCACATTAGCTACTCATCAAATGGATGTTTTTCAGATGCCTAAAAAGCTGACTGATAAGCTAGACATAATCCACATGAGGTTCTGGTGGAATAAGAAAAAAGGGAAAAAATGTATGTTCTTTAAAAAATGGAAAGAAGTTGCTTTAGCTAAAGAATTATGAGGTCTGGGGATCAAATAGTTTGCTATTATGAACCAAGCCCTCTTAGCTAAGTTGGCCTGGAGGCTGTTACAATCCTCAGATGATCTGTGGGTCAAACTCATGGAAAGTAAATACTTTTTTTGGGAATAATCCCTTAACTGATACAACTAGTAGCTCAGGTTCTTGGATATGGAAGGGTGTGCAGCAAGGTTTAGAAATCATTAGGAAAAATGTTTGTTGGGAAGTAGGAGATGGCTCTCGGATTAAAATCTGGAAAGACATTTGGATTCCAGATTCAGAAAAACCATTTGACAACACTCTAGCTTCTGCTCACTATGTAACTGCCAATCAACTTTTAGACCAGGATACTAAGCAATGGGATATGAACACTATTAGTGCCTTTTTTGATGCTAATGCAGTTGCTAGAATCACTAGAATTAGAATTCCTCTTAATGGAAGTGATAAACTGAGATGGAAGCACACCCATGATGGTAACGTTACTGTCAAGTCTGCTTATAAAATCATACAAAATTCCACTGTTGCTGTTACCCATAGCACATGAAATTGGAAAGGATTTTGGAAGAAAGATATCCCACCAAGAATTCTAAATTTCTTGTAGAAGTGTATTCAGGATTGTCTATCTACCAGAGATAAGATATGTAAGTATGTTTCAACTTGTCCTAATATTTGTCCCTTTTGTACTGCTGATAAGGAAACTTTCCAGCATCTATTTTGTGACTGCCATGTCACAAAAGAAATCTGGAGAGAAACAAATCCAGCTCTGGCTACTTATATGGAGAATATTGTGTTACATGATTGGTTGGAGAATACCTTCTTAACTGTGAATAACAACCCTGCTAATCAAACAGTTATGCAGATAAAAATGCTACATGTTTATGGATTATTTGGAAGGTGAGATGTTCATTAGTGTTTGATAATATACAGGTTAGTATACAGGAAACTGCAGGGAGGATTAACAAGGAATTTAATGAATGGTTAATCCACAGATCCATCCAACTTTCAAGCAGTCATAATGATGATGCATAATTACTATCTTGGAATTCTCCTAACCAATGAGCTTTTAAGATTAATTTTGATGCTTCATTCTATAAAGAAACAGGAAAAACTGGACTTGGTCTAATCTGGCGTGGTTTTGTAGGTATCTGCCATCGAGTTAGATGCATTCCCACAACAGCAATAAATGCAGAACAAGCCAAAGCACTAGCGTTACTAGAAGCAGTCAAATGGGCAAAAGAACTGGAGCTAAAAGAAGTCCACTTTGAAGGCAACTGTAACAATGTGGTGATGGCTGTCAATGGAAGGAGGGGAGCAGTTCACTGGATCCATTATAACATCATAGAGGATTGCATTTATTTACTTAGACAATTTGAGTTTTGATCTTTTTCTTTTGGTAAAAGAACGGTTAATAATGCAGCACATGTAGCTGCAAAATTTTCTATAGAGTTCCATGTCAAAACAGATTGGAACAACTCATATCGAACGGGAATTGAGAACTGTATTCAAGCAGATAAAACTGCTATTTAATCATCAATGCAACCCACTTTCGTATTAAAAAAAGAAAAATAAAAAAAAAAAGATGGCTAAGTCAGTGCATGGGTTGGACTTCTTGTTTCAAAAACTTGTAGCACTATATACTTTTTTCAGCATTTGCTGATGGATCCTCCGGTCTACATATGGTCTTCCTGTTTTATGGAGAAATAGATGGCCAACAAATTCATCTTAACGCTGAAATTTTTAAAACACCTTTTTGTATTTAATGAATCTCACGAATGTATGATGTTTAACCACCAAAAATGAGACTCGATCGGGACTTTGGAGTCGTTTATCCTCTTACTCATTGATTAAGTTGTAATAGATGACACATCGTAATATAAACTTATACTGATTGTAAGCTTTGGTGACCAGTTTTGGAATCATTTCCTTTAGGAGTTAGACTGGAATTTTTGTTATGCCAAAGACTGTTATGCAACTTATTGAGACCTGGCAGCGTGAAGATACGGACAAAGAAGTGCAGCACTTCTTTTGTAAGATGGTGAATCAACCATCAACCAGGGCGGTTTAAATGGGATGGGCTTTATGTGAAGGTCCGTTAGTTCATACACCAACCATCAACCAATCTGTATAAGGGAAAAAAATATTCAATAACAGCACATCTCTATAATGTGCCCCAATAAAATAAACAACAGAAAATGGGCTATATAGCCAAAAAGGCACTTTTTCTGGGCCAAATGGACATGTAAGAATTCGGCCTGGGTCAAATGACCAAAAAAATCTTTTAATGTGGAGAGACGGTACTACCCTTTTGTAACCGTACGCCCAGCACGATCTCCATTAAAACCACCCACTGTAAAGTTTTGAAAACCATCAAATTCCTCCATCGTCTCCCCATCAAATTCATCTTCATCTTCTCACGTTCATATTCATCTTCTCCTCCACCGTCTCCTCACAACCCAGAGAGTTTTATTAGATATTTGCAGAAACTGATTTTCTCCTCCACCGTCTCGTAACAAATTTCAAAACCCGGAAATCAGTTTCATCAACCGGTTCCCCACCATCAACAATACGAGAAAATGGGTTTCATCCATCGTCTGTAAGTACACCATCAGCAATACCAGAGAGGTTTATGAGAATTAGGGTTTTCACCATTTCAGTATATTGGAAGAGTTACGGTTCTAATTGATCCACAAAATGTCTCCTAAAACTAGTACATTTACAAACCCTAACTCTGTTTTGTTCTTATTATCATACTTTCATGATTAATTTGTTGAATTGGTTCTTCTCTTTTTCATTTCAGTACCATTCTTATTGAATTGCATGTTTTATTTTCATTTTAATTAGTATGTTTTAGATGAAACTGGTTTGCATTTGGTTATTTTAAGTATTTCCACTGTGAAATTGGTTGAAGTGAAATAGGTTGAAGTGAAATTGGGTCATCTGGTGTTTGAAATTGGTTGATGCTCAGCAGGTGTTTGAAACTGGTTTTCATCAAACTTTAAGTTAGGATGTAACTGATATGTTGGTGGTATTAAATTTAATGATTATGAGAATTGCTTGTATTGTTGGATTTCATCCGATACTTGCAGAAACAAGTATCATCTAGCTATTAAAGATGAAACTTGAGTTGCATCCATATATTTGAGTAGATGGGATGTAAAGATGGGATGTAATTGAGTTGCATCCACAGATTTAAAAAATTACTTAACTAGTTTCATCCAAATTGTTGCAGGAAGCAGTAGCAAGAAGAGTAAGAAGAGTGTCACTGCTGAAATAAAATCCAAGAAAAAGCATGATGTGGACATGGGTGGTGAGTCTAACACGGAGAATGTGGATGATGTGGATGCCGAAATGGATGAAGACAAGCCAGAGAAAAAGGAAGGAAAGAAAACATTCCGATCAAACATGAAATCGACAGTTGAAGTGCTGGAATCAATGGTATTTACTGAAAGACAAGAGGCTGTGTTAAGGAATACTAAATTCTGGAACTTTATTGAGGCGATCAAACAAGGAAAAGTGTTCAAGGCTGAATGTAACAAAGCTCCAAGGGCGATACAACCATCTTGCTATTATTTTCAAAATGCAGAGAATACGTATGAGTGAAGAAGATAAGAAACTTTATGGACCAAAGGAAGAAACTAGTTTGAAAACTTCTGAATTTTACACCAAATACTTTCTGGAGCCAATGAGAAGGGATGCTGAAAAGAAGAAAGAGGAAGGTGAAGCCAAAGAGAAGAAAAAGAAGAAAGCCGGAGACAAAGAGAAGAAAAGCAAAGAGGCGAATATTGGGGACAAATTGCATAAGAAATACATCTTCGAAGGAATAAGGGCTGCTATGAGTGAAGAAGGCAAAGAAGAAGACTTGGCGATACTTTTGTTGTTGTTCATGTTCTGTACAGTATCCTTCATAAACACCGGAGGTATGTATGTCCACTACAAGTATTTGAACTGCCTACAGTCAATCGATACAATTAACAGAGTCTCTTGGACGGATTTAATCCATGAGCATCTAATGCAAAGCGTTAAAGACGTGCACAAGACACCTTACTCTATCAATGGCTGCAGCTTTTATTTACTGGTGGGTATCGTCTTCTATCTTTTGAATATATTTTTTTTTTGTTGCATTAAATGAATCATGTGGTGATTATTAACTTCTATCTTTTGTTGTTGCAGTTATGGATTTTAAAGCAAGTGAAAGGCGAAGGCATTGTTAGGAAAGCCAACAGTGATGCATGGCCATGGTTTGCAAGATGGGACTTGTATAAAGTATCTTGCGAAATTGAGGGGAAGCTTGAAACTCTTTCAAGCAATCAGGTAAAAATCTTGTTGTTATTATAACTGGATGAAACCAATTACATATTATGTTGAGTAAGTTTAGATTCATTTTTAAAATTTTATCCCTTATAATAACTGGATGAAACCAGTTACATCTTATGTTATTAATGGATGAAACCCATTTTCTACCAAGTTACATCCTGTGTTATCAGTGGATGAAACCCAGTTACATCATGTGTTATCATATGATGAAATCAGTTACATCATGTGTTTATGTGTTTGCAGGTTGTTGACTTTGTTGGTAGCTGGAGTGAAGAGGAGAAACAATTATGCTTGTTTGATGATGAAGAAAAAAACAAAAATGAAGATGATGTTTCCAAGTTGAAGAATGAACTAGCTGAGAAGGACAACATTATTCGTCACTTGAATGCCGAGTTAGGAGCAAGGAATGTAGAGTTGGAAGCAAAAGAGGTTGAGTCTGAAGCAAAGGATAAGACAATCTCGGACTTGCAAAGTCAAGTGGAAGCCTTGAAAGTGCAACTCAAGCCTCAACCGGGAACTCCACAAGCTTCACCTACTGATATTGTTCTTTACACTCCACCTGAGAACTTTTTCAACCTTAACATCACTCAAGAGATGAACAAAACAGTGGAGGGTGTTGTTCCTGAAGACGATAGCAAGGCAGGTGAAACCAGTAGAGCCGCAAATCCAGAAGCTGACGATATTCTCGAAGCATAACCTGTAACACCAGTTCCTCGAGCAGAACCTCTAGCACCAGTTCCTCCATCAGAAATCAACCAAGAAGAAATTGTCGCAGCAGAACCTCTGGCAGTTATAAGTAAACTTGGATCGATTGAGAATAGAGTGAAGAACGTATATAAAAGGACTAGACAGAATAAGTTTGTAACAGATGAGGATGAGCATGCAGAGAAGAAGCAGAAGGCCGATAAGTTGAAGAAGTTAACAAGGAACAACAAGCTGTGGAAAAATTACTTGAGTTGCGGAGTAATACTAGCTGAAGAGAAGTTAATAAAGGAGTACTTTGGAACTGGAAACTTAAGGTACTGTTTATGGGTGAAAATCGTTTCTGCCGATTTCAGTAAATTCGGTAGGTGAGTGAGAAACTGGTTTAAACCCTAAACAAATGTGCCGCACGTGAGCACTTTATAGATTCGAGAGATCAATCTGTACAAGTCCGGCCTAAATCAAGAAATGGCCGCCGGACTTGCTTCGGTCACAAAGTGGAGGAGAAGGGTTGATTTGGGGAGGGAAGCAAAGAAAGGTGTTGAGACCGAGAATAGTTCGGGAGAGTAGTATCTCGACTTGTATCAGAAAGTGAAAGCTTAGGAAGCTTGCAAGAGATGAAAGCTTTTTGGAGAGCTTGCAAAGTTTCCTTTTCTGGGAGTGTAGTATTTTTCTCCTGACCGAGACTTGTTGTCTGGTGGAAATAGGTAAGACCTATTTATACAAGTCGAGGTTGAAACGTACCCTGGCCTCATGAAGGAAGAGAGTAAAGGGTGAAATAATGGGAGGAGGTGGTAACCGCATGGCGTTAATGGGTGAAAACGTTTTCACCATTATTTCCTCTTTTATTTGACCGCTTTATTCCTTTTCACGCTTTCTTAATGTGAGCGTAGTGTACGCTGCATGCTGTGACCGCCAAACCAAAACCCTATAAAGCATCCCCCAGTTTGTGTTGATGTCTCGAGTGTTGGTTGCATCTTGCGTGCAAGTGGTGCTGCTAGGGACGCATGTGGCATGTGCCAATGGCATGTGCGGAATGCCTTCGTTGCGAGTTGCACCTCGAGCGTAAGTGGTAATGCCAGAGCTGTTAGTGGCGTGTGTGGCATGTGCCAACGGCATGTGCGAAATGCCTTGGTGGTAGGTTGCACGGTTTGCAAGTTAGGCTACTAGCGTGTGTGTTTGGCATGTGCCAATGGAATGTGCGGAATGCCTTGGTGGTAGGTTGCACGGTTTGCAAGTTAAGCTACCAGCGTGTGTGTTTGGCATGTGCCAATGGCATGTGCGGAATGCCTTGGTGGTAGGTTGCACGGTTTGCAAGTTTAGGCTACCAACGTGTGTGTTTGGCATGTGCCAATGGCATGTACGGCCATGTTGACCTAGTTGCAAGTCTTGCAAGCCTAGGGCGCTATATTTAGCGTGGGCCAAAGGCATAGCGGCTTGGAAATATGGCTGCGATACGTGTTGGCATGTGCCAATGGCACGTACGGCCATGTTGACCTAGTTGCAAGTCTTGCAAGCCTAGGACGCTATATTTGGCGTGGGCCAAAGGCATAGCGGCTTGGAAATATGGCTGCGATACGTGTCGGCATGTGCCAATGGCACGTACGGCCGGAGTTGACCTAGTTGCAAGTCTTGCAAGCCTAGGACGCTATATTTGGCGTGGGCCAAAGGCATAGCAGCTTGGAAATATGGCCTGCGATACGTGTTGGCATGTGCCAATGGCACGTACGGCCATGTTGACCTAGTTGCAAGTCTTGCAAGCCTAGGGCGCTATATTTGGCGTGGGCCAAAGGCATAGCGGCTTTGGAAATATGGCATGCGATACGTGTTGGCATGTGCCAATGGCACGTACGGCCATGTTGACCTAGTTGCAAGTCTTGCAAGCCTAGGGCGCTATATTTGGCGTGGGCCAAAGGCATAGCGGCTTGGAAATATGGCCTGCGATACATGTTGGCATGTGCCAATGGAACGTACGGCCATGTTGACCTAGTTGCAAGTCTTGCAAGCCTAGGGCGCTATATTTGGCGTGGGCCAAAGGCATAGCGGCTTGGAAATATGGCTGCGATACGTGTTGGCATGTGCCAATGGCACGTACGGCCATGTTGACCTAGTTGCAAGTCTTGCAAGCCTAGGGCGCTATATTTGACGTAGGCCAAAGGCATAGCGGCTGGGAAATATGGCCTGCGATACGTGTTGGCATGTGCCAATGGCATGTACGACCATGTTGACCTAGTTGCAAGTCTTGCAAGCCTAGGGCGCTATATTTGGCGTGGGCCAAAGGCATAGCGGCTTGGAAATATGGCCTTGTTGCCATGGTGCGCAGGGTGCGGCTTGGTTTGGCATTGTTGCCATGGTGCGCGGTGGTGCGGCTTGGTTTGGCATTGTTGCCATGGTGCGCAAAGATGCGGCTTGGTTTGGCATTGTTGCCATGGTGCGCAAAGATGCGGCTTGGTTTGGCATTGTTGCCATGGTGCGCAGAAGATGCGGTTTAGTTTGGCATTGTTGCCATGGTGCGATGTGCGGCTTGATTTGGCATTGTTGCCATGGTGCGCAGATGTGCGGCTTGGTTTGGCATTGTTGCCATGGTGCGCAGATGTGCGGCTTGGTTTGGCATTGTTGCCATGGTGCGCAGAGTGCGGCTTGGTTTGGCATTGTTGCCATGGTGCGCTTGAGATGCGGCTTGGTTTGGCATTGTTTCCATGGTGCGCAGATGCGGCTTGGTTTGGCGTTGTTGCCATGGTCCCGCAGTGTGCGGCTTGGTTTGGCGTTGTTGCCACGGCAATGCGTGAGATGCGGCTTGGTTCAGCATTGTTGCCATGGTGCGCAAAGATGCGGCTTGGTTTGGCATTGTTGCCATGGTGCGTAAAGATGCGGCTTGGTTTTGGAATTAGGTTACGTATTTGAAAACCCTAACTGGGTATTTTGAAAAAATACCCCTATTAATTGTTTACACCGAGTTAAATGCTCTTAGTTAATGTGTTGCGGGTAACACTAGGTCATGGGGTTTTACGTTTTTACCCCTTGTTTCAAAACCACCATCAACATTAAGTCCCCCGCTAGCTCCTAATCGGGGCTTTGTTGCGGGGTAAGCATAAGATGGTGACAAACTATCAACAAGAAACCGTAAAGAGAATTGAGGAGGCTTGTCTCGACCTTTTATGAATAGGATTTGGAACCCTTGCCTCTCGGTAGTTTTGCACAAATCGGAGAGGCCGGCACAATTGGTGGGTGGGCCGGTGCGGCTTGGCGACGTTGGGAAATTGCGTGTCTTTGGGTACTGGCCGGGCGCAATGTGGAAGCAGTGCGTGCTTGCAGGCGTGACTTGGGAAACTGTGCCGGGTTTGGGGGCCGCGAATGTGAAAGCATGCATGCTTGCAGGCGTGACTTGGGAAAGCGCGTGTCGGCCGGGTGGGGCCGGCTCAATGAAAGCCGTGCGTTCTTGCAGGCGTGACTTGGGAAGCTGCGTGTCTTGGCTGGTGGGGCCGGGCGCAATGTGGAAGCTGTGCTTGCTTGCGGGCGTGACTTGGGAAATCTGCGTGTCTTTGGCTGGTGGGGGCGCAAAGTGGAAGATGTGCGTGCTTGCGGGCGTGACCGATGTAAATAAGGAGGAGTTTCTTCAGATAGCAAAGTTTCCTTATTTTGCCTTTCCTTCACGCGCGGCTTCAATTAGGGCATCGTCCATGCCAAAAAATCTGGAAGCGTTATGTCCCTCATTGCTTCCTTTCCTTTTAAGATTCCGTATTCATACCCAACGCAATCGCATCATCTCCTCGTTTGAGAAAAGGTTCTTCTTGTTGAATTTCTCTCGGTATGTTTTCTTCTTCTTTGGCGAACTGTCGTACACTTTACCGCCGCTTGTTGTATAAATGGAAAATTTCCCTTTTGTGCAGAGATATCCCGTTGGAGCATGCGTCATTTGTTATCGACGAGGATGACCTAGTCGTTCCCCTTCCTTCGAATCCGTCCTTGTTGACTCGCCGCAGACTTGGAGGACGCCTGATTTAGGCTCTATCTTAATAAATGGGATGCGCGATAAGTCCCCTGGGTCATACTTCGGTTTGATATGATGGAATGGATGAATACGTGAATGTAATCTTCTGGCGTGCTTTTGGAGTTTTCGGTGCATATGTACGGATTCATGTTGAGAAATTCTCGCGGCTCGTAAAACCTCGATAGTGATGTTCTTGCGCTGCACCCTTGAAGAGTAGAGGACCTTGTTGTGGGTACGGATTTTTGGTGGACTGTTCTTCGTAGCTTTGATGGTGAAGGGATCCCGTGTATATCTTCCGTTCTCAAGTATGGTTTACGTGCTTCCATCTTTGTAGTAATTGTCGCTGCGGTAAAGCTCGGGCTGGTATCAACGAATGAGGGGCAATGATTCTTGGTAGGAGATGTAATCGGGAGAAACTACATTGTCGTGGTAACAAAGTAGGTTGGCTGATATTCTATGCGCTTCCGTGGACGTAAAAGAATTGGCTGGATGCGTAAGCGAGCAACTGTCCATGATCACGAGTTTTGGCGAGATGGATTAAAAGGTGTCCATGACTACGAAGATTGGGTGGTCGTGACTATGTTCCTTGATATGGGGAGTGTGGCGGCACGACCCTTTGCAAGAAGGAGTGGCATTGAAGCGAACGTTGAAGCGAAGCCGCTGCTGGAGAACGTTGATGCGTAGCTACTTCTGGAGAGAACGTTGATGCGGAGCTACTTCTGGAGGGAACGTTGAAATGACATCTTGCAACTCTCAGAGCCTTGACGGCTACCATTTTGAAGTCGGAGGTCGCGTCACGTTCTGTCAAACTCGACATCCCTCAAGAGAAAAGAGGTTAGGAGTCCCCAGTTACATCGATCGTGCTTTCTAGGAGAGGTTGGGGTTTGGGAACGGCTTCCCTGGCTGGAAACTCCTGCTTTCGTGATGCAGTGCGGTTGAGAGATGCAAATATGTCTTGATGCTATGCCTTGGAGAAATATAGAATCTCACATAACTGTTTCATCATAGACTGTACGACTTTGTGGGCGAAGTTCCAATTATGAGGGTCCCGACAGAAGAAGGGTCTCCGTGAACTCAAGAGAGTTGTTGATTTCCATTGCTTTCGATTTTGGAGAAGTCCTTCCTGATCTTCACGTGTGAAGAAATGGGATTGCTTATCCCCTTTTACTGGGCGTTCAAGAGCAACGCGAGCCTCTTCATCTATAACGCGCGTCCCATCAAGTATCTTTCGTCTTTTCATCGAATCAACAGTGCTAAAAGGAGGTCGGCTTCTTCCGGATCTTCCAAAGATCTTGCCCTGATGGTGGAGTAGCGTCTCGATGGTTGGAGCTTTCATGCTTGAAAACCGTTGGGGTGGTGGAAGTGGCTCGGTTCCGGGTGATCGTAAGTGTATCGTGAAGAGATGACATGGTTTTGATCACGAAGTCTTTGGAGCCATGGCGATGTTTGAAGGGCGAGGATGGTGTTGGAAGGCGCAAGATGTTAGTATTTGGAAGGATGCAAACCGTTAGCACAAAGTGTGGTGCTGCGGCATGCGCGTGCGGCATGTGTGCACGGTAAGCGCGTCGGCAAGCGCTCCGGCAAGCGCTCGGCGTGCGCGTCAGCAAGCGCGTGTAAGCGCATCCGGAAACGCGCGTCCGGTAGGCGCCTGGATCGTCTTGGAATGGGCGCTGACTTGGTGTGGACGTTGGCTTGGATTTTGTATGGTGTGGACCATTGGCTTGGCACGGTGCTGGCTTGGCGTGGCTTGGACTTGTTCTGCGGGCCCGCTTGCCTCTTCCCATACGTAGCTCAAACAGAAATCCTTTCCTTATTCAAATTCAAAAAGTGTTATGCTTATGAAATGGGTTGGCTCCCCTTTTTACCTCATATCTTTGTTATCACGTCATGGTGTTAGCGGTAGATGTGCAGTAGTGACAAAGTGGGCAAGCATATCCGGCCTATGTACTCCAAATGTTTCTCTTTCAATTTGTTTTATTGTTTTCTTGTGCTGGTGTAAACCGTAGCCATAGGTATGCCTTTCATAAACTTGTGGAAATACTTCATCATAAATAATTCTTCAAATGTCACTGTAGTAACGTCTGCTAATAGTGACAGGTAATTGTTATTGTGCAAAGTAGGTATGTACGGGTAGGTGAATTTTTTTTTTTTTTTTGAAAGAAACAAAGCGCCTGGTTTATGGTTTTTGTCTTCCTGGATTTCTTGGGTTGATAGATAAATGTTAGCTTTTGAGGATATTGGATTATTTCTGGGATGAATGGTTTTGATAATATAACTCTGATTATGTTTTGGGAAAGGAATATTGCTTTTATGAAAGTGTGTGCTAGCAATAGGCACAAGACGCAATAGTATGGCGGTTTTATTAAGAACCTAAAAACAGATCGTATATCTTTCCCAATCTAAATTTACTCACTTGCAAACACGCCTCTCTCCAAGTAAAAGGCGGCTTTCTTTGGTAGCATCATGACTAGTCCCCAATTGTCGGGTAGCGTCTTGTGAGTCCCCAGTTTTTACGGGTGTAGTTTTAACAACCGATAACCGGGTTGTCTGGCAGTTGAGTCGGACTGAGTCGCAAGTCCCCAATCGCTGGTAGCATCTTCAACGAGTCCCCAGTTTTCTCGTGTAGTTTTGCAACTGGTAACCAGGTCGTCTGGTAGTTGAGTCGGATCGAGTGGTAGCATCTTTGGCAAGTCCCCTACCATCTTGACATCCGGGTCGAAGAACGAGATCGACGATCGACATTGTAGCCGATAGATCAATCCTCCCACCGTGGTCGCCAATTGTTTATGGGTGAAAATCGTTTCGCCGATTTCGAGTAAATTCGGTAGGTGAGTGAGAAACTGGTTTAAACCCTAAACAAATGTGCCGCACGTGAGCACTTTATATATTCGAGAGATCAATCTGCAAGTCCGGACTAAACCAAGAAATGGCCGGTTCCAGACTTGCTTCGGTCACAAAGTGGAGGAGAAGGGTTGATTTGGGGAGGGAAGCAAAGAAAGGTGTTGAGACCGGAATAGTTCCCGGGAGAGTAGTATCTCGACTTGTATCGAGAAAGTGAAAGCTTAGGAAGCTTGCAAGAGATGAAAGCTTTTTGGAGAGCTTGCAAAGTTGCCTTTTCTTGGAGTGTAGTATTTTTCTCCTAACCGAGACTTGTTGTCTGGTGGAAATAGGTAAGACCTATTTATACAAGTCGAGATTGAAACGTACCCTGACCTCATGAAGGAAGAGAGTAAAGGGTGAAATAATGGGAAGAGGTGGTAACCGCATGGCGTTAATGGGTGAAAACGTATTCACCATTATTTCCTCTTTTATTTGACCGCGTTATTCCTTTTCACGCTTTCTTAATGTGAGCGTAGTGTACGCTGCATCTTTGTGATGCCAAACCAAAACCCTAGAAAGCATCCCCAGTTTGTGTTGATGTCTCGAGTGTTTGTTGCATCTTGCGTGCAAGTGGTGCTGCTAGGGACGCATGTGGCATGTGCCAATGGCATGTGCGGAATGCCTTCGTTGCGAGTTGCACCTCGAGCGTAAATGGGAATGCCAGAGCTGCTAGTGGCGTGTGTGGCATGTTCCAACGGCATGTGCGAAATGCCTTGGTGGTAGGTTGCACGGTTTGCAAGTTAGGCTACCAACGTGTGTGTTTGGCATGTGCGGAATGCCTTGGTGGTAGGTTGCACGGTTTGCAAGTTAATCTACCAGCGTGTGTGTTTGGCATGTGCCAATGGCATGTGCGGAATGCCTTGGTGGTAGGTTGCACGGTTTGCAAGTTTAGGCTACAAGCGTGTGTGTTTGTCATGTGCCAATGGCATGTACGGCCATGTTGACCTAGTTGCAAGTCTTTCAAGCCTAGGGCGCTATATTTGGCATGGGCCAAAGGCATAGCGGCTTGGAAATATGGCCTGCGATACGTGTTGGCATGTGCCAATGGCACGTACGGCCATGTTGACCTAGTTGCAAGTCTTGCAAGCCTAGGACGATATATTTGGCGTGGGCCAAAGGCATAGCGTCTTGGAAATATGGCCTGCGATACGTGTTGGCATGTGCCAATGGCACGTACGGCCATGTTGACCTAGTTGCAAGTCTTGCAAGCCTAGGACGCTATATTTGGCGTGGGCCAAAGGCATAGCGGCTTGGAAATATGGCCTGCGATACGTGTTGGCATGTGCCAATGTCACGTACGGCCATGTTGACCTAGTTGCAAGTCTTGCAAGCCTAGGGCGCTATATTTGGCGTGGGCCAAAGGCATAGCGGCTTTGGAATTATGGCCTGCGATACGTGTTGGCATGTGCCAATGGCACGTACGGCCATGTTGACCTAGTTGCAAGTCTTGCAAGCCTAGGGCGCTATATTTGGCGTGGGCCAAAGGCATAGCGGCTTGGAAATATGGCATGCGATACATGTTGGCATGTGCCAATGGCACGTACGGCCATGTTGACCTAGTTGCAAGTCTTGCAAGCCTAGGGCGCTATATTTGGCGTGGGCCAAAGGCATAGCGGCTTGGAAATATGGCCTCGCGATACGTGTTGGCATGTGCCAATGGCACGTACGGCCATGTTGACCTAGTTGCAAGTCTTGCAAGCCTAGGGCGCTATATTTGGCGTGGGCCAAAGGCATAGCGGCTTAGAAATATGGTCGCGATACGTGTTGGCATGTGCCAATGGCATGTACGGCCATGTTGACCTAGTTGCAAGTCTTGCAAGCCTAGGGCGCTATATTTGGCGTGGGCCAAAGGCATAGCGGCTTGGAAATATGGCCTTGTTGCCATGGTGCGTAGGGTGCGGCTTGGTTTGGCATTGTTGCCATGGTGCGCAGGGTGCGGCTTGGTTTGGCATTGTTGCCATGGTGCGCAGGGTGCGGCTTGGTTTGGCATTGTTTCCATGGTGCGCAGGGTGCGGCTTGGTTTGGCATTGTTGCCATGGTGCGTGATATGCGGCTTGGTTTGGCATTGTTGCCATGGTGCGCAAGATGCGGTTTAGTTTGGCATTGTTGCCATGGTGCGCAGATGTGCGGCTTAATTTGGCATTGTTGCCATGGTGCGCGATGTGCGGCTTGGTTTGGCATTGTTTCCATGGTGCGCAGTGTGCGGCTTGGTTTGGCATTGTTGCCATGGTGCGCAGTGTGCGGCTTGGTTTGGCATTGTTGCCATGGTGCGCGAGATGCGGCTTGGTTTGGCATTGTTGCCATGGTGCGCAGATATGCGGCTTGGTTTGGCGTTGTTTCCATGGTGCGCAGCAGCGGCTTGGTTTGGCGTTGTTGCCACGGTGTTGAGATGCGGCTTGGTTTGGGCATTGTTGCCACGGTGCGCAATATGCGGCTTGGTTTGGCATTGTTGCCATGGTGCGCAAAGATGCGGCTTGGTTTTGGAATTAGGGTTACGTGGTCGAAAACCCTAATCTGGGTATTTTGAAAAAATACCCCTATTAATTATTTACACCTGAGTTAAATGCTCTTAGTTAATGTGTTGCGGGTAACACTAGGTCATGGGGTTTTACGTTTTTACCCCTTGTCTAAGAACCACCATCAACAGGTACGTATCCGCATTCTTTTGATGTTATTTGTTTTACATTCTACTTTTCTTATTTCTGTAAAAGTACTGCTAAGTTTATAATAGGATGTATTTGGTTACATCATGTTAAAAAATGAAACCTATGTGCTTGTCTGAAATTAAATGAACTTGTTTAAATGCAGCGATTGCGTTTGGAAATCCAATGGAGGTTTATATATTAGTGGAGAACACATCCAGCAACTTGTTTTCAATCAGCCATTGGTGAACACTATTTTGGAGTTCAAAATCGAAAAATGGAGACAATTGTTTCAATCTGGCGGTGATACCAAAGGATACCTCAAGTCGATCTTTCTCAGCGCGCTTGCATGGGTAAACATTTTGAATACTATATTTTAAAATGAATGAACTTAGGTCTGCAATTTGTTTTCATATAACTTTAAGTTAGTGTAGGATTTACCTGGCTTGCATCTGTTACTTGAAACATAATTCTCTCACTAGTGTAGGATAAAACTGAGTTTCATCTAGCTATTATATATAGGATGCAACTGGGTTTCATTAGATACTTGCATAAACTGGTTTTTCATCTAGCATTAAACATGGGATTTAATTTAGTTTCATCCCAATGCTGAACGAGAAAGAACATTTCACATTGCTTCACTTTGACATCCATGGCAGAACTTGGACACACTACAATTCTCTCCTAGGTTCTTCAAACTATTTAGAGGATGCTAAAATAATGGCGCAAAGAGTAAGTCAGCTCCTTAGCATTCAGCTTGAAAGTACTAGTATGGATGGCATTGTTGTCGTTGTGAAATCAGATTGTCCACAACAGGGTGAAAGTTAGGTCGTTAACTCTTTGAACTGAAATTATAACATACAAACAGAAACGAAGTTTGAACCGACATTATATTTTTTTTTCTAGATCGGTAAAGTGACATTACATATTCATTTGTCTTGCCGTCCTGATTCGTTGATGTATGTTATCTACTTCATGGAATGGGCAATGACAAACGGTTATTCCTTTGGAGGCAAAGATGCTCTAGAGGAGATGGGCACAAGACGAATCAATCTCGCATATGAAATTCTAACTGATGAGAATAGCTGCTGGAAAGTTTGATGTGTTTAGGTTGTTTAGAAAAAATTTATTAATGTAGTTCATACGGAAGTACTTTTTTTTTTGTTGGACTATGTCTTCGCATACATTTGTGATCCGTGGATTCGTCTTAATTAAAATATGAACTTTTTTACTTAAAAATGCATATACTTCAATTTCATGATAGTTGTGATTCTCCTATACTTCATATGTTGGCCAGAAATGATTAAATTTGCAGGTTGAAAATATTTTTTTTTCTCAGAATGTAACCAGGCTTGGATGAAACTGGTTACATCCTAGCCTGTATAAAACTGCAATTTTTTCTCAGAATGTAACCAGGCTTGGATGAAACTGGTTACATCCTAGCCTGTATAAAACTGCAATTTTTTCTCAGAATGTAACCAGGCTTGGATGAAACTGGTTATATCCTAGCCTGTATAAAACTGTTTTTAGAGTGTGCAGGTTGAAAAAATTGTTTTTTCTGTCATAATGTGAAGGGAATGTACAATTAAATTTGAATCTTCGCAAACATTCAAATTTTACAGTGAAAACTGAAGGGAATGTACAATTAAACTAAATCAACATAAGACTATAAGATATATACTATAAAACTGAAGAGTTATACTTGAAAAAATAATTCCATAAAATATGTTTTTATGAACAAAAGAAACAATCCAAGGTAAATACTAGTTGCGAAAATATAATTCCAGGTAAATGAATCTTCAATGTGCAACAAGAGGATGCAGAGAGGAATAAACTAATAAAGATATCATGGTAAAAAGCTGCACAAAATGAAGGCTGGAGATGTTCTTAAGCAGGTTCTTAACGTTGCTTTTTCGCAGGAGGATGAGGACACGTCGTCTTGTTATGATGTGCCTGAGTATGGCAGTTACCGCACGTAATTGGTCTCTTGAAACTTGCACTACCAGTGTTAGGAATCCGCTTGTTCTTCGGCCTACCATTTTTTTTTCCTAAGACAGTTGGTGGGTTCACGAGATTTCCAGTAGCAACATCAATAGGCTTGTCGTAATTGGGAATCGGATTGATAGCACGATCATACGAAGCACGGAAGCTAGCAATGATGAAATACGGATTAATGCACTTGTAAACATTGATATTATTTGAATGCATACACGCAATAGTGTGATCACAAGGGAACCGCTTCAAAGAAACCAAACCCTACAAACTGCAATGAAACTTCACAATATTAACAAAGATGCGTGTGCTTCCCATCAAAACTTCCCACTCCATGTCACCAGACTTGGTTATTCTCCACTGGACACCATCTCGAATGGAAGCCATTACTTTTTTCACTAGCCTGGTGTTTATGGGTGAAAATCGTTTCTGCCGATTTCAGTAAATTCGGTAGGTGAGTGAGAAACTGGTTTGAAGCCTAAACAAATGTGCTGCACGTGAGCACTTTATAGATTCGAGAGATCAATGCATACAAGTCCGGCCTAAACCAAGAAATGGCCGTTCCAGACTTGCTTCGGTCACAAAGTGGAGTAGAAGGGTTGATTTGGGGAGGGAAGCAAAGAAAGGTGTTGAGACCAGAATAGTTCTGGGAGAGTAGTATCTCGACATGTATCAAAATGTGGAAGCTTAGGAAGCTTGCAAGAGATGAAAGCTTTTTTGGAGAGCTTGCAAAGTTGCCTTTTCTGAGAGTGTAGTATTTTTCTCCTGACCGAGACTTGTCGTCTGGTGGAAATAGGTAAGACCTATTTATACAAGTCAAGATTTGAAACGTACCCTGACCTCATGAAGGAAGAGAGTAAAGGGTGAAATAATGGGAGGAGGTGGTAACCGCATGGCGTTAATGGATGAAACGTTTTCACTATTATTTCCTCTTTTATTTGACTGCTTTATTCCTTTTCACGCTTTCATAATGTGAGCGTAGTGTACGCTGCATGCTGTGACCGCCAAACCAAAACCCTAGAAAGCATCCCCCAGTTTGTGTTGATATCTCGAGTGTTGGTTGCATCTTGTGTGCAAGTGGTGCTGCTAGGGACGCATGTGGCATGTGCCAATGGCATGTGCGGAATGACTTCGTTGCGAGTTGCACCTCGAGCGTAAGTGGTAATGCCAGAGCTGCTAGTGGCGTGTGTGGCATGTGCCAACGGCATGTGCGAAATTCCTTGGTGGTAGGTTGCACGGTTTGCAAGTTAGGCTACCAGCGTGTGTGTTTGGCATGTGCCAATGGCATGTGCGGAATGCCTTGGTGGTAGGTTGCACGGTTTGCAAGTTAAGCTACCAGCGTGTGTGTTTCGCATGTGCCAATGGCATGTGCGGAATGCCTTAGTGGTAGGTTGCACGGTTTGCAAGTTAAGCTACCAGCGTGTGTGTTTGGCAAGTGCCAATGGCATGTGCGGAATGCCTTGGTGGTAGGTTGCACGGTTTGCAAGTTAAGCTACCAGCGTGTGTGTTTAGCATTTGCCAATGGCATGTACGGCCATGTTGACCTAGTTGCAAGTCTTGCAAGCCTAGGGCGCTATATTTGGCGTGGGCCAAAGGCATAGCGGCTTGGAAATATGGCTGCGATACGTGTTGGCATGTGCCAATGGCACGTACGGCCATGTTGACCTAGTTGCAAGTCTTGCAAGCCTAGGACGCTATATTTGGCGTGGGCCAAAGGCATAGCGGCTTGGAAATATGGCCTGCGATACGTGTTGGCATGTGCCAATGGCACGCACGGCCATGTTGACCTAGTTGCAAGTCTTGCAAGCCTAGGACGCTATATTTGGCGTGGGCCAAAGGCATAGCGGCTTGGAAATATGGCCTGCGATACGTGTTGGCATGTGCCAATGGCACGTACGGCCATGTTGACCTAGTTGCAAGTCTTGCAAGCCTAGGGCGCTATATTTGGCGCGGGCCAAAGGCATAGCGGCTTGGAAATATAGCCTGCGATACGTGTTGGCATGTGCTAATGGCACGGCACGGCCGTGTTGACCTAGTTGCAAGTCTTGCAAGCCTAGGGCGCTATATTTGGCGTGGGCCAAAGGCATAGCGGCTTGGAAATATGGCTGCGATACGTGTTGGCATGTGCCAATGGCACGTACGGCCGTGTGTTGACCTAGTTGCAAGTCTTGCAAGCCTAGGGCGCTATATTTGGCGCGGGCCAAAGGCATAGCGGCTTGGAAATATGGCCTGCGATACGTGTTGGCATGTGCTAATGGCACGTACGGCCATGTTGACCTAGTTGCAAGTCTTGCAAGCCTAGGACGCTATATTTGGCGTGGGCCAAAGGCATAGCGGCTTGGAAATATGGCTCGCGATACGTGTTGGCATGTGCCAATGGCACGTACGGCCATGTTGACCTAGTTGCAAGTCTTGCAAGCCTAGGGCGCTATATTTGGCGCGGGCCAAAGGCATAGCGGCTTGGAAATATGGCCTGCGATACGTGTTGGCATGTGCTAATGGCACGTACGGCCGTGTTGACCTAGTTGCAAGTCTTGCAAGCCTAGGGCGCTATATTTGGCGTGGGCCAAAGGCATAGCGGCTTGGAAATATGGCCTGCGATACGTGTTGGCATGTGCCAATGGCACGTACGGCCGTGTTGACCTAGTTGCAAGTCTTGCAAGCCTAGGGCGCTATATTTGGCGTGGTCCAAAGGCATAGCGGCTTGGAATTATGGCCTGCGATATGTGTTGGCATGTGCCAATGGCACGTACGGCCATGTTGACCTAGTTGCAAGTCTTGCAAGCCTAGGGCGCTATATTTGGCGTGGGCCAAAGGCATAGCGGCTTGGAAATGTGGCCTGCGATACGTGTTGGCATGTGCCAATGGCACGTACGGCCATGTTGACCTAGTTGCAAGTCTTACAAGCCTAGGGCGCTATATTTGGCGTGGGCCAAAGGCATAGCGGCTTGGAAATATGGCCTGCGATACGTGTTGGCATGTGCCAATGGCACGTACGGCCGTGTTGACCTAGTTGCAAGTCTTGCAAGCCTAGGGCGCTATATTTGGCGTGGGCCAAAGGCATAGCGGCTTGGAAATATGGCCTGCGATACGTGTTGGCATGTGCCAATGGCACGTAGGGCCATGTTGACCTAGTTGCAAGTCTTGCAAGCCTAGGGCGCTATATTTGGCGTGGGCCAAAGGCATAGCGGCTTGGAAATATGGCCTTGTTGCCATGGTGCGCAGGGTGCGGCTTGGTTTGGCATTGTTGCCATGGTGCGCAGGGTGCGGCTTGGTTTGGCAAGTGTTGCCATGGTGCGCGTGGTGCGGCTTGGTTTGGCATTGTTGCCATGGTGCGCAGATGCGGCTTGGTTTGCCATTGTTGCCATGGTGCGCAAAGATGCGGCTTGGTTTGGCATTGTTGCCATGGTGCGCAGGGTGCGGCTTGGGTTGGCATTGTTGCCATGGTGCGCAGTATGCGGCTTGGTTTGGCATTGTTGCTATGGTGCGCAGTTTGCGGCTTGGTTTTGGAATTAGGGTTCTGTGTTGAAAACCTAATGGGTATTTTGAAAAAATACCCCTATTAATTGTTTACACCTGAGTTACATGCTCTTAGTTAATGTGTTGCGGGTAACACTAGGTCATGGGGTTTTACGATTTTACCCCTTGTCTAAGAACCACCATCAACATTAAGTCCCCTGCTTAGCTCGGAACAGGGGCTTTGTTGCGAGGTAAGCATAAGATGGTGACAAACTATTAACAGCAAACCGTAAAGAAAATTGAAGGAGGCTTGTCTGACCTTTATAAATAGGATTTGGAATCCTTGCCTCTGGTAGTTTTGCACAAATCGGGAGGCTGGCACAATTGATGGGTCTGGTGCAGCTTGGGCGACGTTGGGAAGTTGGCGTGAGTTGGGAAACTAAGTGTGCTAGCTGGTGGGACCGGCGCAAAGTGTATAAGCCGTGCGTGCTTGCAGGTCGGCGCAATTGGTGGGGCCGGTGCAGCTTGGAAACCGTAATTGCAGGCGTTACTTGGGCGACATTGGGAAGTCGCACCCTTTGTGGGCCCGTTTCTTGCACGCGTGATTTTGGTAAAAGGGAAATCCTTCCCTATTTCAAAGTCTTCACGCCTATATATATACATATATATAAAGCCCCTTTCTCCCCATCCTGCGCTTTATTCTTTCCTCTTTTCATACTAGCGGCTAAGAGAAACCGGCTTCCAGGTATGTCTTCGAGTACTTTTCTCTCTTTTTTTTTCTTTTCACGTAGGTGTAAACCTTAGGAGTAGGCGCTTCCACAATCCTTGCATATGATTTCTTGGCGTGCCTCTTGTAGAAAATATTGTATGTATGCAACCAAGGGAAATACTGCATATATTGTTTGAACCCGTAGGAAATATTGCATATATGAATTTTCGGTCCTGAAAGAAATATTTGAACCCTGAAGAAAACACTGCGTGTGTATTTTGAACCCGTAGAGGATGCTCCGTATATAATTCTGAACCCGAAGAAAGATACTGTAGACATACTTGTACCCGTATAGAATGCCGCGTATATAGTCTCGAACCCGAAGAAAATACTGCGTGTGTATTTTGAACCCGAATAAAATACTGTGTATATAGTCTTGAACCCGAATAAAATACTGTGTATATAGTCTTGAACCCGAATAAAATACGTCCTCCTTCCCCCCTTTTTTTTTTTTTTTTTTTTGTTGTTGGGTACGATTATGTGTCAGGGAGATAACTTCGTCTTTCTCCGTTTGTTTTGTGCAGATATCTTATTACCAAATTGTCATGAAGGAATTCGATAAGATGTTACCTGAATCAAATTTCACTTCGTCGAAGGATGCTCATAATTCCAAACCGAACACAGATGATGAATTCTTCACTAGAGCCCTCGCCCCGCTCGGAAGAATCACCCAGGTTTCGTGCCAATTTTGCTAACCGGTGGTGAGGATGAAAGGAAGACACGTTCGGTTTGCCCAGAGAGCACCATTCGGTTCTGTCTTCATAAAGGGGTGTATTCTTCTTCCAACATTGACTTCAGGATGTGTCAAAGCCCATTGCATTCTTTTGATAGATGGGTTGAGTTCATGGTGAGCAAGGAGCATATAAATACCAACTTGACTCGAGCGCAGGTCATTGATGCTGTCAAGACTTTAGTAAATCTCCAGATTAGGAAGGATATCCCGAGATTGGTTGCTTTCATCTCCGGATGGTGTTCGGACACCCATACAATCATATGTAGATGGGGCGAGATAACTTTCTCCTTGGAGAGTGTGGCTCTCTTGTTGAATCTTCCCAGAATCGGGAATCTTAAAATCCAATTATCTCGAAAGTGAGGTGAAGATGCGGGATGACTGGCCGCTAAGTTGGGGGATTTTGCTCGGAAAGACTACATTGCGAAGTCGAAGGATTACGCCCGGAAAAGAGGATGAAAGGTGCCCTTACGGTTGGTGGATATCTCAATGGTTTAGGACGAGTTGGAGCACGAAGGCAGTAAAAGCGGTGATCTTCATGTCGCCGCATTTTTGGCTCTCTGGTTGTCCGAGACATTTTTGATGACAGTTCTGGCAAGAAAGGAATAAGACCGGAGTTGTTAGAGATTGTTGTGAAGTTGGCAAAGGGTGAAGTTCTTCCCATTGGCAAGTTGTTCCTTAGTTCCCTGTATGTGCATCCGGATCACCTAGTTGCGAACATGCAAGTTTGAATGTTTTCATGAAAGTGGATTCATATGTGCACGTTGCTTTTCTCGCAAGTCCGGCTATGGGAGCACTTTGAGAAGTATGCTCGAAACCGCGCCTTCGCTTCCGTGAGTTGGGGTGGTTCCCGAATTCTTCGATGGGTGAACAGGCCCAAGAGTTGGCGTGAGCTTGGTTAGTTTTCTTGATAAGTTGCATGAAATCAATTTTCGTCCATGGGGGCGGTCCATAAGTCGGTGACTCAAATTGACACTTTTGCTTCTCGCTCCGCTCATGTCTTTGTCTTGATGACGATTTGAGCGTTGGTGAAAACATGTTCATTCAAAGCCGCTGCTTGCCCGGTTATATGCCGTCTTTCTTCATGGGGTCTTTCCAGATAGCTGCTTACAATATTGACCGTCTTTGCTCGTCACATGGGTTTCGATCAAGGGGTGCCTCTTGTTTACCGGCGGTGATCCCTAAAGATTCATTGCGTGTCGCCCTTGACGCAGTGCCTTAAGCCGGGTATCCGTCTTTCCTTCTTTCAAATGGGAAGAGTAACCCGACGACCTTCGGCTATAATGAGTTTTGGTGCGACGAGTTTACTATGATCCGAGATTTTGTGAACAACGTGGTGGAAAACGTTCGTTGCAAACCTTCCCCAACAGTTCTGAAGGAGTATCCAATGTTGAGAGATCCCAAGCGAAAGTTGCCTAGCAATTCGGAAAGCCCGGGCCAAGGAACGGAGAACGAAGAATCGTCTTTGGCGGGTTCGGACGGTTTCACAAGATCCTCCCACGGCCCTTGTGTCTTTGAGTTCTTCCAATAACGGTATGTGTCGCCTCTTCATTGGTTTGTCTCAAAACACGTGAATTTCGAGCTGAGAATATGTGTCTTGTTTCCTTGGGGCTTCGGTAGTGTTAATGCTTTCGTTGCTCTTGCACGTTGCCAGGACACGGCAATTTCTTCAAAGAACTCCAAGTGACATTGAGCCTTCTCATAGCGATGATGAGTCAGAGAGAGAAGAAGGTTCAACAAGTGAGAGTGATTCCTCCGGCAGCACTGGTTCTGTTTCGGGAAGTGGTTCGGTGAGTTTCGCACTTCTTTTCTTTCTTCTTTTGTTTCCTCTTTGGGAAATATCTGACTCAAGTTCGCAGGAGGAATCCGGTTCGGAGGATGATTCGGGTAGAGCCGCATGAAAACTTGCCTTTGGTGACCACCGCCGGTGACTTGGAGATGAGCGTTAGCCAATTGCCGGCACGGATGTGGTTCAAACGGTGGATGATTCTCTCGATGGTTGCTATCGTAGACATGGAAGAAGACCCTCTGCGAGTAGTGAGGCCGAGTGCGGGCGCCATTTTTGATCCCCCGTACTTGGTTCCTTATCCGGTCATGTCTTTGGTTGGCGGCTTGAGGCGTGCCGACTAAGCATGAGGCGTTGTACACGAGAATCCGGGAGAAGCACGGACATATGGCTACAACCAAGAAAGTCACTAGTCGATTTGCGCTGGTTAAGCGTGTGGAAGAGGCTTTATCTTCCATTGAGGACATGCGTGAGGTGACCGGTCACACCGTTTCGAAAGACGTTATTGCCGATTTGGGAGATCCATCGCGACGTGTGCGTAGAAAAGGAGTTCAACACTTCGTGGTTTGTCGAAGGCCTTGCCGAGATCCAAAAGTTGAAAGATGCAGCAATCGAAAGCCTTTCCGTCGAGGAGATTGCACGACAGGAGATGGAACTCGAAAAGCTTTCCAAGATGTTGACTATGAAGAGAGCGGCTCTTGAAGATGCGAAGTTGACTTTCTCAAAAAAGAGCAGACTTCTGTTGGATGATTTTCCTTGAACGTTTCTCCGTTAAACTTTCATTTAGGTTTTTTTTTTTTTGAAAGACATATTGGATGTCTGGTTCAAAACTTGACCTTTGATAGACAATTTGGTAGCTTTTTAGGGTATTGGATTATTTCGGGATGAATGGTTTTGATAATATGACTACGATTATGTTTTGGGAAAGGAATATTGCTTTTATGAAAGTGTGTGCTAGCAATAGGCATAAGACTCAGTAGTATGACGGTTTTACTAAGGACGTAGAAACAGATCGTATATCTTGTGCAGTCTAAATTTACTCACTTCATAGGTTTTGTGAACACGCCCTTCTCTCCGTGTAAAGGCGGCCTTGCTTTGGTAGCATCGCCAGTTAGTCCCCAATTCTTTGGTAGCGTATTCAAGCGAGTCTCCGGCTTTCGGGTGTAGTTTTAATCAACCGATAACCAGGTTGTCTGGCAGTTGAGTCGGACCGAGTCACAAGTCCCCAATTGTTTGGTAGCATCTTTAACGAGTCCCTAGTTTTCAAGTGCGATTTTTCAACCGCAAGTAACCGGTTGTCCGGTAGTTGCGTCGGATTGAGTCGCCTTCCCCTACCATCTTGATATCCGGGTCGAAGAACGAGATCGACATCGACATTGTAGCCGATAGATCAATCCTCCCATTGTGGTCGCCAATTGTTTATGGGTGAAAATCGTTTCTGCCGATTTCAGTAAATTCGGTAGGTGAGTGAGAAACTGGTTTAAACCCTAAACAAATGTGCTGCACGTGAGCACTTTATAGATTCGAGAGATCAATCTGTACAAGTCCGGCCTAAACCAAGAAATGGCCGTTCCAGACTTGCTTCGGTCACAAAGTGGAGGAGAAGGGTTGATTTGGGGAGGGAAGCAAAGAAAGGTGTTGAGACCAGAATAGTTCTGGGAGACTAGTATCTCGACTTGTATCAGAAAGTGGAAGCTGAGGAAGCTTGCAAGAGATGAAAGCTTTTTTGGAGAGCTTGCAAAGTTGCCTTTTCTGAGAGTGTAGTATTTTTCTCCTGACCGAGACTTTTCGTCTGGTGGAAATAGGTAAGACCTATTTATACAAGTCGAGATTTGAAACGTACCCTGACCTCATGAAGGAAGAGAGTAAAGGTTGAAATAATGGGAGGAGGTGGTAACCGCATGGCGTTAATGGGTGAAACGTTTTCACCATTATTTACTCTTTTATTTGACCGCTTTATTCCTTTTCACGCTTTCTTAATGTGAGCGTAGTGTACACTGCATGCTGTGACCACAAAACCAAAACCCTAGAAAGCATCCCCCAGTTTGTGTTGATGTCTCGAGTGTTGGTTGCATCTTGCGTGCAAGTGGTGCTTCTAGGGACTCATGTGGCATGTGCGTAATGCCTTCGTTGCGAGTTGCACCTTGAGCGTAAGTGGTAATGCCAGAGCTGCTAGTGGCGTGTGTGGCATGTGCCAACGGCATGTGCGAAATGCCTTGGTGGTAGGTTGCACGGTTTGCAAGTTAGGCTACCAGCGTGTGTGTTTGGCATGTGCCAATGGCATGTGCGGAATGCCTTGGTGGTAGGTTGCACGGTTTGCAAGTTAAGCTACCAGCGTGTTTGTTTGGCATGTGCCAATGGCATGTGCGGAATGCCTTGGTGTTAGGTTGCACGGTTTGCAAGTTAAGCTACCAGCGTGTGTGTTTGGCATGTGCCAATGGCATGTACGTCCATGTTGACCTAGTTGAAAGTCTTGCAAGCCTAGGGCGCTATATTTGGCGTGGGCCAAAGGCATAGCGGCTTGGAAATATGGCATGCGATACGTGTTGGCATGTGCCAATGGCACGTACGGCCATGTTGACCTAGTTGCAAGTCTTGCAAGCCTAGGACGCTATATTTGGCGTGGGCCAAAGGCATAGCGGCTTGGAAATATGGCCTGCGATACGTGTTGGCATGTGCAAATGGCACGTACGGCCTTGTTGACCTAGTTGCAAGTCTTGCAAGCCTATGACGCTATATTTGGCGTGGGCCAAAGGCATAGCGGCTTGGAAATATGGCCTGCGATACGTGTTGGCATGTGCCAATGGCACGTACGGCCATGTTGACCTAGTTGCAAGTCTTGCAAGCCTAGGGCGCTATATTTGGCGTGGGCCAAAGGCATAGCGGCTTGGAAATATGGCCTGCGATACGTGTTGGCATGTGCCAATGGCACACACGGCCGTGTTGACCTAGTTGCAAGTCTTGCAAGCCTAGGGCGCTATATTTGGCGTGGGCCAAAGGCATAGCGGCTTGGATATATGGCCTGCGATACGTGTTGGCATGTGCCAATGGCACGTACGGCCATGTTGACCTAGTTGCAAGTCTTGCAAGCCTAGGGCGCTATATTTGGCGTGGGACAAAGGCATAGCGTCTTGGAAATATGGCCTGCGATACGTGTTGGCATGTGCCAATGGCACGTACGGCCATGTTGACCTAGTTGCAAGTCTTGCAAGCCTAGGGCGCTATATTTGGCGTGGGTCAAAGGCATAGCGTCTAGGAAATATGGCTTGTGGTACGTGTTGGCATGTGCCAATGGCACGTACGGCCATGTTGACCTAGTTGACCTAGTTGCAAGTCTTGCAAGCCTAGGACGCTATATTTGGCGTGGGCCAAAGGCATAGCGGCTTGGAAATATGGCCTGCGATACGTGTTGGCATGTGCCAATGGCACGTACGGCCATGTTGACCTAGTTACAAGTCTTGCAAGCCTAGGGCGCTATATTTGGCGTGGGCCAAAGGCATAGCGGCTTGGAAATATGGCCTGCGATACGTGTTGGCATGTGCCAATGGCACGTACGGCCGTGTTGACCTAGTTGCAAGTCTTGCAAGCCTAGGGCGCTATATTTGGCGTGGGCCAAAGGCATAGCGGCTGGGAAATATGGCCTGCGATACGTGTTGGCATGTGCCAATGGCACGACGGCCATCTTGACCTAGTTGCAAGTCTTGCAAGCCTAGGGCGCTATATTTGGCGTGGGCCAAAGGCATAGCGGCTTGGAAATATGGCCATGTTGCCATGGTGCGCAGGGTGCGGCTTGGTTTGGCATTGTTGCCATGGTGCGCAGGGTGCGGCTTGGTTTGGCATTGTTGCCATGGTGCGCAGTATGCGGCTTGGTTTGGCATTGTTGCCATGGTGCGTAGTATGCGGCTTGGTTTGGCATTGTTGCCATGGTGCGCGATATGCGGCTTGGTTTGGCATTGTTGCCATGGTGCGCAGATATGCGGCTTGGTTTGGCATTGTTGCCATGGTGCGCGAGTGCGGCTTGGTTTGGCATTGTTGCCATGGTGCGCATGATATGCGGCTTGGTTTGGCATTGTTGCCATGGTGCGCGATATGCGGCTTGGTTTTGGAATTAGGGTTACGTATTTGAAAACCTAATCTGGTATTTTGAAAAAATACCCCTATTAATTGTTTACACCTGAGTTAAATGCTCTTAGTTAATGTGTTGCGGGTAACACTAGGTCATGGGGTTTTACGATTTTACCCCTTGTCTAAGAACCACCATCAACACCTGGGACAAATGAATCCTTTACACATCGCCCCCTTCAACTTCCTTTTACTCATCTGATCCATAATCTTAAGTCTAATCCAGTTAACAAGTGTTGTAATAGGAATACCTTTTTCTTTGTTAATCCAAGAGTTGAGCGACTCTGCAGTGTTTGAACACATGTCGCCATAACGACAGCCAAGACAATGTGCATTGGACCAACATTCCACTGGAAGGTCACTCAAGAATTTGTGAAAACCATCACATTCCATTTCCTTCAACTTTTGCATACCTTCATGAAAGCCTTCATGCGTTGATGAATAGAAACATTGTTTGAACAAATCCATCGCAGCACCATGCTCTCCCTTTTTCTTGTTGGTCTTACCGCAGACATTGTTCTTCAAATGCTGGTAACGCCAACAATGACGGAAAGATGGGAAAACATCACGAATCCCTTGGATCAAACCCTCATGGCGATCCTAAATAATATTTAGTACACGAGGACCTAAGATAGTTTTTAATTTTTCCAAGAATCAATGCTAATTCTCAATAGTTTCACCTGATACGATACCGTATGCCAGAGGAAATATTCCTACATAAACAAAACAAACACAAAAAGAAAAAATCATATTAAATCGATTTAAATCGCTATTGTCAGTAATGAAACCAATTTCATTCTCTAGTCTGACTTCACAAATTAAGGATGAAATTGATTTCATCCAGTGATAATCTGACAAAATTATTTTTCTGAATTTCATTCAAATTTATAATCTGACATCAAAAGTTGAAATCTAAAAATAGAAGACTTACCATTATTCGCATTCTTCCCGTTAGCGCCATAAGACAACCCCTAAATTTTCCAGTTAGGAAAGTTGCATCCAAGAACAATACCGGGCGACAATATTCGAAACCTGAGATGCAACCATCGAAGGCTATGAACAAACTCTTAAACTGTCCCCCTTCAACAACTAAATCAGCCCTACTACCTGTATCGTGTTTCTTCACTGGTTCACACCACCAAACCAAGTCGGTGTATGATTTAGTGTCCTCACCATACAATTCCTTCAAACATAATTCTTTCCCGACATGCGCCTGATCGTAGCTCAATTCTAACCCATAATCACTTTTGAATTCTTTAACAATATCACTGACTTTCTTGTTGGGATTCTGTTCGATATGGTCAAATATCAAGCTCTTGACAAATTCGCGCGTAACCGGATCAGCCTTTGTTCCGTCACTATAACCAGCACATCATTTATGTTCCCCGTTATAGGCCTTGAGGAATAAATGACCCTTCACATTGTAAGTCTTTGGACCTGCATGGAACATCCAGACGCATTCCAGTTTCTCCTTGTAATAACATTCCACCGTATACCGTTCTGTATTGCTCTTGACGACTCTCACCCTGCGACCAAAAAAATGGTTATATTTCTCAACAACAAGACGAGCTTCATCTCGTCCTCCATAAAATCTTGACCAACACCTTTTATAATAAACTCCCATTCAGCCTCCTTGCAAGATCTTTTAATTGCCAACTTTCCATTGAATGCATGTTCTTGAGACATGGGGATATCTTGAGACAAAACAAGCTCTTGAGAGGAAGGAATAGGTGATTGATCTGAGCTATTGCCTTTACCTAAAAGCAACTCCGTCATGTTAGGTGTACGAGTAACTTTACTGCTGCTCGGAAGATGAACCAACTGATTTATGCTAGGGTCTGGTGCTAAACGAAACTTGCTTATTGTAATGCTGATCGGAATATGACGAGGAATAACAAACTGATCTCTGCTAGGGTCTGGTGCTAAACGAAACTCGCTCATAGTAGGTTCACGAACAAAATCAGGAGCACGAAGAGGAACACGTTCAAATAAAAGAAGCTCCAAGAAAGATAACTCCTTAACAATACACAATGATAAGAAAGACCAGAGCTTCACATATTTTGTCAACAACATTGCTTCTCCCCTCATAGTCAAATACAAACTGAATTGAGTCCGGTGAAATGATATTTCAATGAGAACAAACATGCGACTTCAACTCATCAACTGTTGACTTCACATTAACATGGTATGGGCATGCATCGGTACCCCGGATAACCACACAGAGAAAATGACGAACCATCTACAAAAGGAATATACAAACAACAGATGAGCTTACTGTTGAGCTTACTGCATCTCTAAAAGTAACAGCAGATGTAATAGTCTGTTCCTAAAACTACTGACCTGTCACATATAATCAGTTCCACCCACCGAATACTTGTTTTCAAAGAAAATCTCTAGCTTCATTTTATCGTTTATGTTTCAAATCCAAATCTAACACTATCAGTCTTCTACACTAACCAAATCAAATTCATACCACAACACAACTTATTAATTTTCTCTAGACAACTAGCTCAATTCACTAAATTCATACCAAACATGATGATATTATAGCAATTCAGTTCACATCCAAAATAATGAAAAAATACAGAATCAACTTCAATCAATTTGGTTTGTTTTCAGCAGGTATAAACTAAAATTACTTTGATGAACAATCAATCGACTGCATAGAAACAAATAATCAGGTTTAGAAGCACCAACTAAACCCAAAAATTGGTTATTAGTAAAACCCTGGATAATCACCAACTGAACCCAAAAATTAACAAAAATATGAAAATTGGACCCAAAATCAACACAAACAGAACGACGTTACAACAAATAAACCAAAATCAAAATTAAAATTGGATGAATGAAACGAAATCAAAGCTTGGTGGAATTGAAAGTTGAAACTTACTGATTTCCTGATACGATTTTTGAAGGTTGAATACTGTTTAACTTCGATTCAACAAACGATAACCACCATGATTGATGATTGATCTCTGAAAATCGATCCCAGATATGAAAACCCAAATCTGTTGTGTTTGGTTGGTTGGGTTCAAATCGTTCTGAAGAAGAAGAAATTGACGAGAGAAACAAGAGAAGATGTTGGGTTTAAAAGCTTGTATAGTGGGGGTTATTTTAGGTAGAACCTATTTTTTTTATTTATTTTTTCCAGGTTGAAATATCCAAATTGGTTATTTAAACAGTATATTTCTGATTTTTGGCTATATAAACAGTATCTAAAATTAGAAATCTATTTCACCCAGGAATTCTTGCTTTTGGTCTTTTTGACCAATTTTGTGAATAAACAAAGATTCAGCCCAGCTTCCGGATATATATTTCTATTAAACTGTTTTTCCTTGATGTTTAAAGTCGTGTTTTTTTTTCCTTCCTGAAAAACAACGGTAGAAGACAAACCCCTCCGAAACCGGTTTATGATAGAAGAGTCTCTCTTATTTGTCGACTTTAAGAATTAGCTAGCTAGCTAGCTTATTGTTTTAACAATATGTTGCCTCTCCTTGCCTTAGGTTGCGGAGTTTTGATCAACTTCGATTTGCATTCTTATAATTATTTTGATAGGAAATATAATTATTTTTGATAGGTTACATGTTAACACGCACTATAGAATCTTAGATGATTGGTGGTGGAGGTTCAATTATGAAAAAACCGCGTTATGGAGGACTGCTATGGGATTCCAAATTTCCAATGAAATTTTAAATGATCAATCTTGAGTTGTTGTTTTCGGATGAAGCTTGATATGTTTTGGATTAAGCCTTGCAATAAAGAAAATTAATTAAGCTAAAATGAATATCATATTCTTTCCTACCGTGCATGGCGACGAAGGTTCACAAGAACTGGTATAAAATGGATATTCTTTGAGGAATGGGATAAATCATGTTCTTCCCCTGGTATGAACTCGTCTCAAGTAAGCTAAGATTACATGGTTGTTGTGATAATGGAGTTTAATTGTGACGTAGTGTGTACACATATGTCTGACTTTAGATGTGAATACATTTAGCTACAGCTTCATCTATTCTTTGCCCCCGCCGGCAATATCTCATTTTTATATTCTCTCATATAGGTGTCCATTCCCTATTTGTTAGTAACTCAAACAAATTTGGGCATATTCGGATATCAGTATGGATAAGGGAAATTTGGGAAAATGCCCCAATACTTGTGCAATGTTGGAAATCTGCCCCAACGTTAAAAATAGTTGGAAAAATGCCTCATTCCGTTATCTTTGACATCCAACTCAGTTAAGTCGCATGTGTAAGGCCATCATCGCCACCAGAATCACCACCAAAACCGTTGCATCCACCATCTGAACCTTAAAACCTGAACCTAAACCCCGAATTGAATTTTGAACTCTACATTCTGAATTCTGAAGGGTATATTTGTCTTTTTTTCGTGTGTGTCGGCTCACACATGTGACTTAACTGGGTTTTTAACCAAATGGGGTATTTTTCCAAACTCTTAAATATCGGGGAAGATTTCCAACATTGCATCCCATATTGTAGTATTTTCCCAATTTTTCCTATGGATAAACCTGCAATTCCTCCATGGTTGCATTGAGTTGCTGGGAATTCTGAGTCTGAATATAACCAATCTAGGATAATGATTGGACGTCACCCTCAATGGAGATGCTTCCTAGTCCTACCAATAATTGCATTGTTTTGCTTTTACTATAAAACTATAGCATTCATCGCACTTTCTGTTTCATCTATTAATTAGGTAGAAATTGGTGCGTGTTTCAAATGTACTTGACAAGTATATGGACCAAAAATGGTTTGTTCTTGTTCTCGCATGATCCGTCGGAATATTATTGGCGGAAAAGAATAATCCTTTGAATTTCTGAAATGTGAACGAGATATATGTGCCTCTCAACGTTCAAAATATACGGCTCTATTATGCATATGGTTTTTTTTCGAAGAAAAGGTTATATTAAAAAAAATCATTACATAAGCAAAGGGAGTTACACATTCATGAGGGTCTCCCAATTACTCCAAATAAGACTAGGAGTTACATACTTAAACGTATCCGAGTCACAAGACCAAACAACTACAAGTTGTTTAACAAGGTCAATAATCTCGCCGCTTCCTTTTTCTAGCAGTTCCAAAAACTCTTCCATTTCGTTCCTTCCACAATCTCCAACAAATTGCATAGTGAGTAATCCGCCAAACTGAACTACCTCTCCCCCGCAAAACATTTGTCGTCCAAGCTTCAAACAAATCAAAAAGTGTTCCCGGAATTGGCCAAGAAATCCGAAAAGATTTAATGAAGTAATTCCATACCTCAAAAGAATAAGAACAATGCAAAAACATATGATCCGTTGTTTCTCTTTCGGTATTACAGAAAACACACAAATCACTTTCTATATCCACTCCTCTATGCCTTAACATGTCTCTAGTTGGAAGAGAATTATGAAAGGAAGCCAATTATTATGCATATGGTTGGGGGTGCCTTATTAGTTGCCATGACAATTATATTTGCCAAAAAACTAAACTGAATAACCATATTTTATGACTACGCGTATAATTTGATCATTACGGAATCTCTCACACTTTTAATTTTAGATGTAATTTTAATTTGGTTCTTGTTTAGTGAAGAAGTGCCAACTCATTGCATTAGTGATAAAATAGGTTTTAGTCTTAGCAAAAAAAAATTATATAATACTATAGCCAAACGGTATGCTCACCAGTCACTGGATATCCTTCTAAAATTTTCCTATAAATACCAACTATTTTAGTAACTCAAAAGCACACACCAAAACATAGCAACAACAAAACAAAGTATCAAACCTCGATCACATTTCTCTTGTTTTCAAAAATATGATGAAATCATCCAGTTTAGTTTTCTTGCTCTCTCAAATCTTTGTGTTCCAACAGTTAGCAGTTCTATGTGTTTCACAGAATTTCGATTTCTTCTACTTTGTTCAACAGGTAAGTCATTTGGAATGATAATCTTATTAGTCTTCATTCTATGATTACATGTTGTTTTTCATCTATGAAAACGTCTGAATTTTATGTATCTTTGCAAACAGTGGCCAGGTTCTTACTGTGACACAAAGAAAAGCTGTTGTTACCCAACAACAGGAAAACCAGCAGCTGATTTTGGTATTCATGGTTTATGGCCGAACTATAACGATGGATCATACCCATCTGACTGCGATGACAGCAATCCATTCGATCCATCATCTGTAAGTTTAGTCTATATACACTATACCTAAGGAAGCCAAAATTAAAATCAAAAATATTGCCGGGCACCCAAATTTTTATTTTTTGACACCATACCTAAGGCCAAACACTCCTCAGTCGTATGGTTGCATTAAAACTGAAAATTTCTCTGTTTAAAATTACTTTTATGAAAACATATCCTTGAGTATTTCTTTCTTTTTGGAACATTGAACGTGGTTCCCTCACGTATAATTGATTCACTCCATCTAGTAGTTAAGTCACATAAATTGCCATGCTCTAACTGCTTATATGTGACCCATTTCCATAATCAGCTTGTTGGGATCTTAAGTTCTTAAACTCAAATAGATGATCTAGATGGAACACAAATTTAATGACAGCCAATATTGAAGATAAAAAGAGGCAATTTTTTTACATAATTTGGTATTGTAAGAGAAAAAATGACTAAAAACACAAATTTAATTAGCGAGATTTTCTTTTCGAATTATGCATAAATAGATTTTGAGAGCAGATGCTGCCTATATTTTGAGAGCAGTGGCATGCTTCCTATATATGCCTACACTTGATTATTTATGGCGTGTGTGTTTATCCATTGTGTCTAATTTACAGATATCAAGTATTAAGCGCCAAATGCAATCGGAATGGCCAACTTTAGCTTGTCCAAGTGGAGATGGTAACAAATTTTGGGGGCACGAATGGAATAAACATGGGACTTGTTCTCAAGACATTCTTGACCAACCTGGGTACTTTCAAGCGTCTCTAAACTTGAAACAACAAACAGACCTCCTCAATATCCTTCAAAATGCAGGAATTAATCCAGATGGTGAATTTTACAGCTTGACCAGTATAACAAAAGCCATAAAAGACTCTACAGGATTCACCCCAGGGGTAGAATGTAATGTGGATCCATCTGGTAACAGTCAGCTCTACCAGATCTACATTTGTGTTGATACATCTGCAACCACCTTGATTGAATGCCCTAAACTTCCAAGAGGAAAGTGCTCTTCAAGAATCGAGTTCCCTATTTTCTAAATATTATGTACATGTTAGAGATGTTTCTCTCGTTGATTCCCTGTGGCAATTTGCAAATTCTAATAAGCTGCCTTGCAGCATGCTTGTAATTTGAATTCTTCTAATATAATTTCCTTCGTTGAAAATGGTACATTTTCTTTGGGCCGTAACTCCAATTCTCCAGCTAAAATCAATAGAAAGAAAGCGAGAAACAACATTGATGCTGTTGGAAATATGGGCACCCATGTGTGTGTTCAAGCCCAAAATCCATCTTGGGTGGTTATATAAAGTCATGTGCTTGACTTTGTCAAAAGAAAAATTCTTCTCCAACTAACCAAGCCATGGTGAAACATGCGTCTTGTTTCTTGCCACCATGTGTTTGCATGATGCTAACAAGTGTTTAATCACCTACTCCATATGTTTATCTCCATGCTAACAAGTGTTAGAACTTGCTCCAAGTGTTTAATTCTTCCTTGACACTTGCCAAGAGAGGATACTTGAAGTTTGAGTATAAATAGGCTTCTAGTTTCATTTGTTGAAACATAATAATAAGAAGTAGAAAATACTACAACTCAATAGCAGTGAGTTTAGCAAGAGATAAACGAAGTATGAAGATTAAGCTAGAGAGTTCTATGTGAGCATTCAAGTTAGATAGTATTCAAACATTAGTTGTAGAATCACCAAAATCCCTTAGTGTCTTTTGGAGAAAAAGTTGAAGTTCTATACCGTATTTAGTTTGTGGAAATATAGTCTGTGCTCATTTTTGTAGCACCTACTCACCGTCGAGTTTGAAGGTTAAAGAACGTGAAACGCAAGTGATCCGCTGGTTCGGCGTCATCCTCATTTGGAGCGATTACAAGGTACGAACTAATAACCCGCTTCCGTATTTGATTTGTTCAACTTACATATATATTAGTTATATATGACTTACAGATGCCATTAAAGATCACAATGGTAACTGGATTCAGAATAGAGATGCCATAGCAGATCATTTGACTTCTCATTTTAAGAATATAAGTACTTCTAGTTCTCCCATTATTGATGAAGGTCTTTACATGGTTCTTCCTACAATTTTCATGTCAGAAGATAATCTCAACTTATGCAAGATTCCAGAGATTCAAGAAATACATACTTCTCTTAAATCTATGGAAAACTGGAGTGCACCAGGACCTGAGGGGTTTCAAGCAGGATTCTATAAGAGCCAATGGGAAGTGGTTGGAGGTGATATATCTGCGAGATGGCTCAGAGGTTTTTTCAATCCAAGCATCTACCTAAGGAATTAAACAAGACTTACATTTCCCTAATTCCAAAAAAGAAGAAGGCACTCTCTACAGAAGATTATAGTCCCATTGGTTTGTGTAATACCTCTTATAAGATTATTTCAAAAATCTTAGTGAGCAGACTAAAGTCAATAATGGAGAGTATTATATCACCCTTTCAGGCAGCATATGTGTCAAGTAGAATGATCCATAACTCCAATTCTATTGGGGAGAGTAAAAGGACAAAAACCGGATCCAAATATCAAATCAGGGTCTCCCCTTATCTAAGCATTTTAAGTAATTCCTAATCTACCCCTCACTAATCAGGATTAGTGGTTAATAATAATTATGAAAAATCTTAAGAATTTGTTAATAGATTAGTGTATGTTTTTATTTGTATTTGGGCGAGTGAGGTGAGAGTATAGAAAGAGGGAAAAAAATTGAGAGGGAACTTTTTTTGGTGATAATGGAGGATGATTGTGAAGAGAGAATTGCTGCTAAGAGGTTGAAAATTTGATTTTTTTTCTTTAAATCCACCATTTTTGCAGCTGAAAAAGCTCGGTGCCGGCGTGGACATGGTATGAATAGAATGCCGGAAGCAGCCATACCGGCATGGTATTCATACCACGTCCATGCCGGCACCGAGCTTATCCCCCATTTTGAAATTCAAGCCGGCATAGTATTCAACCCAAAAACTATGCCGGTACAAAAGTTATTTTTTTGAGAACGCTATCCAGGGGGCGTAGCCCCTCCCATTGTGTTTCGGATGGCTTAGATCGCGCCTATGGACGCAAACCAAGCATGCACATGCTCACCGTCGTCCCAACATTCCCCTCGCACCATCGACCTCACCAAAAGAGGTCGGCAAATGCCGGATTCGGTCGGATGTAGGTAACCGGTCGGAAACCCTAAATTAGGGTTTGACCTGCCGGCACCGTTAGTTAATTCTCTCTATATGGCAGCGGCCCCTAGCAAAGTGCGAGATAGCGTCTCGAAGAATTTTTTTTTGTTTTGAAACTCAAAACCTATTCCGTTTGATTTTTTTCGGTTTTAATCAGTCCCCTTTCAACATGATTAGTTAATTCTCGAGCACGTAAGACCGTTTTTCGCATAGTATGTTGCTTTAATTTCTATGCCGGCACATTATGTAAAGTATCCAGAAAGTTGAATTTTTTTTTCACTTGACTACCGACATTGATAGATTTATATCGAGCATGCCGGCATTTAGTTACGGCATTGAATGTTAGTTACCAAGCATGCCGGCACCGTTTTCAGGCATGGTCTTCTTCAATTCCGGCATGGTCTTCATCAATTCCGGCGATGTAAAAAGATTTTATTTCCGACATGGTCTTCATCGCTACCGGCATGGTCTTCATCACTTCCGGCATGGTCTTCATCACTACCGGCATGTCTTCATCACTACCGGCATGGTTTTCATCACTTCCGGCATGGTTTTCATCACTACCGGCATGTCTTCATCATTTCCGGCATGTCTTCATCACTTCCGGCATGTCTTCATCACTTCCGGCATGGTCTTCATCACTTCCGACATGATCTTCATCACTACTGGCATGGTATTCATCACTACCGGCATGGTATTCATCACTTCCGAATATAAAAAAAAAAAAAAAAATCGTATCCCAAGTGAGGAGACGGCAGAGAAGGAGAAGAGAATTTGAAAGGGAATGAGGAGAATTTAGACTTTGAAAGGGAATGGGGAATGTTTGGGTTTTAAAGCTCTGACCCTAAAAGATATTAATAAGAAGTGAAGATGAAAATGGGGATATAATTTTGTTTTTTTATTTTAAGTTTTTTGATTTTATTTTGAGGGAAGGTATTTTTTGCCCACCAAAAATACCCCTTAGCACACACCATTGGTTGAGGAAAGTAATTTATATCCCCCAATTAGTTTCGATATCCCCAATTACGTGTTCTATCTAAAGCCCAATATCTTCTTTATGTTATTACAAGGACAAAATACCGAATCAATTGGATACTCTCTGAGGGACAGGATAAACCTTGTTCTTCCCAAGATATGAACACCTAATGGTATCTCAGTAACGATCCCATGCGTTTGTTAGTGCAATGATGTTTAATTGTGAGTAATACTGGCAGTGTGTACACAAATGTTTGACCTTACATATGAATGCATATAGCTACAGCTTCATCTTTGCTGCACACCACATGTCATTTTCATATTCTCTCATTTACGTGTTGATTCACTATTTGTTAGTAACTCAAACAATTTAGGGCATATTCGGATATCAATATGGATAAAGCTGCAATATCTCCATAATTGAGTTGTGTTGCAGGGAATTCTCAGTCTGAACATGATCTTAGACAATAATTGGAAAGGAAACGTCATCGTCAACGGAAATCATTTCTACCAATAATTGTATGGATTTGTCTAAATGTATAACACTTTATTGTCTTTTCAACTGAGTTTTGTCGACATTGGCCACAACAACAAGAACACATTCATGGCACTTTCTGTTTCAGACTTCATTTCCAATTTAATGTTTAGACTTACTTTATGTTGATGTAGAAAATTTTGCATGTTTCAAATGTACTTGGACAACTTTATCACCCTAGTATGGACCAATAGTGATTTAATCCACCAAGAGAAATTTCGAAAAAATCCCAGTACTCCACTGACCTCTCACATATCCAAGTAAGTGATCATCGTGTAGTTCATAAATCATTATATGAAAACATATAATGATTATTTTCATTTTACAATATGTATCCAAGTGAGTGAGCTGCCTTTCTTCTTGTCCTCGCTTGAACCATCCGAATATCATTTGTGGACACGAATAATGCTTTGACAATTTCTGAAATGTGAACAAGATCTCGGTCTCATGATTCAAAATACGGCTCTAGTATGCACATATGATATGGATGGTTGGGTGGTTCCGTAGTGGTCATGACAATTATATTTTGCCAAATAAATAAATAAATAATGTGTGAGTCTGTGACTACGGTATAATTTGTTGATTTTAGGAATCTTTTTCATTTTTAATTTTAAGCCTAATTATAATTAGTTTCTTGTTTAGTGAAGTGCCACCGTAACTTCGACATTACATTATTGGTCCAAAAGGGTATTCTTCTACATAATAATCTAGTAAAAGAAAAATTGTGCTCCAATAACTTACAGCTTAACATAGTTTCACCCGTTCATTAGTTACATAGTGAATCTGCATTCAACAAAATGAGTCTTTGGTTCAAGTAACTAGAGTGTCCACTTAAAAGCGTGCATCCGAGAGAACACGCACTGTGTCTTATGACTCCTCTTAATTCTAGAAATCATTCCCCAATTCAGTTTTTATTTTTGATTCTTGTTTTGTTTTAAATTTGGAGAATTGGAGGTATTTAAGTTAAACAAAACAAACACGGAAAAGAATTAAAGTTCCTTACATACATGCACTATTTCACTCTTCCATCTTAATTACATAGCCAATAACACAACAATAACGTCATAATCCGATTTAATATGGTACCCTCATCGAATATCCCTCTACATATTTTCCTATAAATACCAACTATCTTAGTAACTCAAAACACACACCAAAACATAGCGACACAAGAAAATTCCAAACAGAAACCAATATCATATTTCTCTTTTCTAAACACAATGGTGAAATCATCAAGCTTAGTTTTCTTGCTCTCCCAAATCTTTGTGTTCCAACAGTTAGCTGTTCTATGTGTTTCACAGGATTTTGATTTCTTCTACTTTGTTCAACAGGTACTCATTTGGAATAATCCGATTCTTTTCTATTTCCGTATGTGTTTGTTTTTCTTTAACGAAAACTTCTGAATTTTTTTATGTATGTTTGCAAACAGTGGCCAGGTTCTTACTGTGATACAAAGCAAAGCTGTTGTTATCCAACCACAGGAAAACCAGCAGCAGATTTTGGTATTCATGGTTTATGGCCAAACTATAACGATGGATCTTACCCATCTAACTGCGATAACAGCAATCAGTTCGATCCATCATCTGTAAGTTTTACTACTTCATCACCACAAATGATAAAATCTTTATAGTAAATCTCTATGAAGATAACAAAGATATATCAACGTCATGAAAACAAAGTATTGAATCTTTGGTCCCATCGCAGCATCACTTTCTTAAGTAAACGACATTCTTTTACAGCTACATACATACTCTTGCCGGCACCCAGAATTTCATTTATTTATTCACACTACCTAATGAAGCAAACACTCCTCAAAATGTTATTCTCTTGACATTTTTGTTTGATATTTCGGTGAAAATAAATTATTCTGCCTTTACCTTATAATGTTAAGAAAAATATTTTGAAGGATATAAAATTAGATATTGTAGATTTCTTGCAACCGAAATTGAAGGTTTATGGCCAAAATTGTGCAAAGATATGCATGCATTAAACACAGAAAATCTCTTTCTGTTTTAAGATTACTTTTATCAAAACGATATCTTTGAGCGTTTCTTTCATTTTGTGTATGGATAATGGAACATTGAACGTGGTCTCCTCACGTACAATTCACTCCATCTACTAGTTAAGTCACATAAATTGCAATGTAAGCCTCTAACTACTTATCTGTCACGACTGTGACTCGTATCCGTATTTGACCGGTTTTGGACCTTAATTTTTCTCATGAATATGGATGCTCTAGATAGTATAATTTTGCTCGGCCACAATTGCCAAGTCAGGACTCAAGGTAAAAAAAAAAAAAAAAAAAAAAAAAAAAAAAACTTATTTTACGGGGAGAAAAATAAATTAGACAATATTGAGGTTTTGGTGAATATACGCATAAGTAGGTTTCAGGTGTTGTTTGGCAAGCTTCGGCAAATGCCCTCACTTGATCATACCAGACTTTGCGATTTCTTATATACATGTATATTATTAGATACTCGATGGTACATGTATTTATCAATTGTCTAATTTACAGATTTCAAGTATTAAGCGCCAAATGCAATCAGAATGGCCAACTTTAGCTTGTCCAAGTGGAGACGGTAACAAATTTTGGGGACACGAGTGGAATAAACATGGGACCTGTTCTGAAGACATTCTTGATCAAGCTGGATACTTTCAAGCAGCTCTAAAATTGAAACAACAAACAGACCTCCTCAATGTCCTTCAAAATGCAGGAATCAATCCAGATGGGAAATTCTACAGCATTACCAGTATAACCAAAGCCATAAGAGATTCAACAGGATTTACCCCGGGACTAGAATGCAATGTGGATGCATCGGGTAACACCCAGCTCTACCAAATCTACATTTGCGTCGATACGTCTGGAACCAACTTGATTGAATGCCCTTTGCTGCCAAGAGGAAAGTGCTCGTCAAGAATTGAGTTCCCTATTTTCTAAGTAGTTATGTACACGTAGGAGAGATGTTTCTCTCATTCCTTATCTCTCGTGATTGGCAAACTCTTATAATAAGACTGCCTTGCAGTATGCTTGTAATTTGAATTCTTCTAATACAATTTCCTTAATTGAACTGCGTTGTGAAATACACACTCACTTTGACATTCCTGGAATATAAAATCAGAATTGGATAAAAAAAATTCCCTTTCCCGGGTAGCCAGGTAAGTGCTGCCAAATTTTGTAGGCTGTACTGGTTATGCTTAGTTATACTATATCCGATCCGTCTCTGACTAGGGACACCAGCGCCGCACCAGCGTGGAGATATCTACATCTCGAATATAGACAAATATTTAATTTGTTTACAAGAAACTAAAAATTTATTTTCTATATGTTTAATTTGTTCTTTTTTTTTGTTTTTTTCCCTGGTAGATTTTGTAAATCCTCCTTCTATCTCGTAATAAATACTACTCTTTTTCGAAAAGAAAGAACCGACCTATATGCCTAGAGGTGTAAATTGGGCTGTGCCAACACGAGCACAAAGACCACCAGCCAAGACGCTAAAATTTGAGCAGATGTATTGGTCAAAGACGTGACTTAGCCAAAGACGCAAGACAAAGACGTTAGTTAAATGGGACGTCTTCGGGTTTGACTAATTGGCACAAAGAAGCACAAAGACGCGGCACGGATAAGCACGTGGCTCAAAGACAAAGACAACACGTTAAGAGAGCACGTCATAACATGTACAAATACACCATATAACAAGGCATAATACATCACATTTTTTCTATATTTCACAAAAGAGTCACTATTCTAGCTAGTTTTTAACATTTTATGTTGGCCTATTTATAACAACACATATAATACCTTAATATTTGAAAAATATATTTCAATATCGTTGTTATAATGTCGTCACCTATATTTAACTAGAACATTAATTTAGGGCCATCGTCTAAGAAATCCAAAGCTTTGGAGTTTGCCTGGCTGAAAGACAAGTTTTAAGTTTTCCTCCATACACGGACAGAATCGGTTGTCCGTCCCACTTTTTTAAGTTTCGTTTTTTTTTCTTCCCAACTTACCCTGCAACCCTAGTTAAAAAAATCGGACCATAGTTACTTTAAACCGGGTTGTAATATGGATAGTTTATATGACCGGAATATAGTTATGATGGGAAATTTAACATTTCTCTTTAACAGAAACCCTAGGTATTTTGCAGAGCAGCACCAATCTCCACGAGAATCCAATTGAGTATCGTTAGCAATTGGTGGAGAAACCTTAATTCAATTTTTTAGCTATTGTGATGTTTTTATAGACGAGGATAGCATAAAAATGGATACCGTGTGATTGCTACCGTTTCCAGAATTTAAATTGGAATTTTTTTTCAACCGTTTCCTTGCGGTAAAGTTTATTAATTGTGAGTTGATGTATCCACTGAAGAAAACATTTCTAGTGTGGAGGAAATGAGTTCCTACTTCGTTTCAAAGTCTTAATCACACGGGCAGTGGTAAGCTAATGTTTTTCAATCCTTAATTATTTCTATTGTTGAGTTTTATTCTCTTTGTATATTGTTGTTTTTAGAAACCAATAATCATATTGGAGTAATGCCTCAAATCCAATTACATATTAAAATTGGTTCAATGTATGATGTTAATCAAGGGGGATTTACTGGGGTTTTTGTCAGACTGTTATTGTGTGAGGATTTACATTGGGGTTAGACTAAATTTGGTTTTTGTTTAGGAGTTCATTTGAACAAGAAATTAATGGTACAAAGTTGATGATGGTTTGGTAGTTTTTGACCATGTTTTTTGCCGCAAGGAAACGGTTGAAAAAAATAGCTCGCTTCGCGGCTTAATGGTGACGAGTGGCTGTGATTTTGTAACACTGTCCAATAAAATAAATTGGGTAGTCTTCCACAAATGTCATAAATAATAAACTCGGTATACAATAAATTGATCATATAAAATAAATTGGGTTTATTGGTATATTAATTTATTTGGATTTTGTTGTCGCAGATGACTCATGCGCATTTGCAATTTATGGAGCTCCGTCAAAGACAATTTATGCATGAAACCTATTCATTGAAGTTAAACTCACTTTTAGGCAGGACAGGACGAATGCAACAAAGGTAACAATGCATAAAGTTATTGTGACTAAGACAAGAGCTTTAATTGATCGACATCCATGTCTTAGTCATTGTGAGTGAGTACAAGGATGTGGCGAAAGCCCAGGGATCCTATTCCACGATTCTGGGTAGATGTTGTAAGGTGTATCGTAGGGGTTTTCATTTAGTGCTTTAACGATGATTCTTTGGGCATTACGAGGTAAAATCATACATTCTTAACAATTCAATTTCTACTTTATATCAAGTTCAAATGAATCTTATTAGATACAATTTCTTTGACCATATGCTTGCTGCGTGAGAACAAAAAGGTATGCTTCTTTGGAGGTTTCAAGTTCAAATGAAGCTTATTAGATACAATTTCTTTGACCATATGCTTGCTACTTGTTTTCTTCTTAACTCTGGATTGGCCTTCAAAAATGTTCCGCAATCTCTCCTAATGTTTTAAATGAGAATTTCCTTGTTAAAAAACTTAAAACCTTTTAATCGATAACAATATGCTTGACATAAATTTTGTAACATACCAATCAAGAAAGAGATCGCCAATTCGGGAACTCTGCTCCGGGCATTGTACATTCTTAGCTCATGTGCACGTTTGTTCTAATAATTATATCCATACTCTTTTAAATTTAATACTAATATAAAAAATCACCTTGGTGGAACCGATTTGAGAATCTCTGGGGAGGATTGCACGTCAATTCTGCGATCGCATACCTATCAAAGTTAGACATAGGAGATGAGCAGAACATCCTTTGGAGTTATTATATGACAGCCATTTCAGATATATCCATGAAAATTCTTCACTCATTCATTTTTTCCTTTTGGTAGTTGTTTTCTATTACTCACTTTTAATGTATCACTCCAAGCCTTATAAAGATTAATAACTGATCTTCACAATTTCTTGTAGAAGGCCTTGGTAAATATAATTTGAAACTAAACATACTTTTATGACTATTTTTTTATGTTTTTTTTTTATAATTCCAGTGATGACTCGTCTCCTCCAGTGCATCATTTGTAAGCGTATGAAGGAATGTTATTCATGTTGCGTCGTGAAACCGCATCGCCATGGGGATGGGATCTGGATGAAGTTCTAGGTTGCATGGGATCCGGATGAAGTTCACGAGTTATCTCGCTTTGATATATCATTGAAAAGAGTAACATATGATACAATTACCGCTTTTTTTGGTTTATCACTTAGCACTCATCTTTGTTTTTATTATGTTATTTGGGTATCTTTCTTTGTTCCTAATCACGCTCTGTTAGGCTTCATCTTTTTCGGGATTTCCAGTGTTTACTTGGTGACCGTAGCTGGTGCTCGAGAATGCTTTTTTCTTTGTGTACCTTCAGTAGCCATGTCCTATGATTGGTATGAGTTTATCTCTATCTTTTCGTATTGGTAAAAGGTGCACGCATTTTGGAAAAAAATATCTTTCTCATGAGCAATCAGAATGCTTGGATTGATTGTGCGATTATTTTTGTGGTTTCTGATTCATGACTAACTTTGGAGTTTAAATTTCAGGGTTGGAGGAAAGAGTAGTGACGATGACTACAAAACTAAGTGCCGAGGCATGTCTTCCCTTAATAAACGCAGTGCTAACTGAGATAAATAATGGAACTTATTTTCAAAGATGCTTTCTAAATATTGATATCCCAACAGATGTTGTGCATCATAAGGTGATCTTCAACTCACGGACCCTTGTTTTTATCCTTTTATCATTTTTAAACTACTAGTTCTCTTTCATATACATATATACATATTATGTATATACACATACCTACATTACCACCGTAAAGGTACTAAGACCTTATAAACATGTGTTTTGCCAAAAAGACATTGCCTTCCATGTCATTCCTCATGTTTTTGACAAGGTATGTCAGCGAAGACTTTAGCTATAAGAAATGAATGATTGAATTCATGAATCCTTGTTTTCATTTGCTGGGTATGGCAATCTTCTACTGAACCCAATAGGGTTATAGGGCAACGAGACAGGGTAAAATTATTGTGAATATTGGTTGGGGACAAGTTGTTTCAGAATCACAAGGAGGAAACATGTTATCAACAATGACCATGGAGAATAACTCGACCGTAGGGGAAGAACCAAAAGTCTCCTCAACTCCATCAAAAGAAAATCTTCTCTTCCATACTCGTTTTGTTGCATATTCAAAGAATAGCTTCTTATTCTGTTTTTTAGTAATGGCATTTGTTGTTTTGTATTTTGCGACAATTTGAGTCAACTTTCGTTCATTTTTGGATGATTCGCATCTATTATTATTTGAAACGCCTTTCTATTAAGTTTGCGAGTAACGGGTACCTTTGTGGAATTAATAACATTATTCATGAATATTTCCATTTAAGTTTTCTATTTAGAAAAGCCTATTATATTGGAGTTGTGGGTTCAATCTGAACGCCTGTGACCTTTCATAACAACAAATGCTGCCCGAGAAAAACTCCTGAAAATTGTTCATCTGTTGTTAGACAAAAAGATTGTTACAAAGATAGGAATGAGCCGACTGGGCATTAATGTTTGTTCTAGTTGGATAGCTGGATTAGTATAGTTCTACTAGAATTTAAAAACGCAGACTAGTATTGTCTCACCAAATCACGTGTGACTCGGCTACCCAATTAAATTTATAAGACCGTCTGAAACAAGTACCCACTTTAATTTATAGGACCATAAAATAACATCTTAAGTTTTATTTTATACGACTGTCTTTGTGGGCTACCCAATTAATTTTATACGAGAGAAACCCCGATTTGCAACAGCTACCACCACCTCGATGAGTTTGTAGCTTTGTCGGGTACTCAATTGATTTTATACGAGAGAAACCTAATTTGCAACAGCAGTGTTACCTCCACATCTGTTATATCAGTTCGTAGAATGATTCATGCCTCCCCTTGCCCCACACAATCCGAGCCGTCGAGTTCAAAACAGAACCAATTCATCCATTGCTCCCACCGTAACCAATAGAGTTATTGCATCCACTTGAGTTTCCATTGAAGCTAAGGTTCAAACCCGCCCATATCCAAACTTACAGTTATGGTTTGAATTTGCTCGATTTAATTCCTGATCAAAATTTACACCCGTTCCACCAAATGGCGAAAACACACCTCTATTACCAACAACTGGACAAAAACTATTTGTCTTCACTCCATAACCAGCAAAAGAGATCACTAGATCGGACTGCTTGTGCTACCCGAATTTTAACTATGGTTGGGTTAGTAACTATGGTAAAGGGGTACATATGGAAGAAAACTATGAAACTTATGAAACAAGAACGGACAAACCGATTTGTCCGTCTATGTAGCAAAATCCAAATTTTGTCGGTCTGGCAAGCAAAGTAGAAAAGCTAGGATTTCTCTGAGGTTATCCCATTAATTTACATGACAATAATCCAATTTTATATTTGATGGGCTATTTCTTTTTACTGAATAAACTTGTTAATTTTACTTGAAATAATTTCAAATGATATGTTGTCTAATTAAATTCTTGTGATTTCAAATTGTTTATAACACGTGTGCCAACACGGCACAACACGACACGTTTATTCGTGTGTTGTGCCCGTGGGCTGTGCTGTGCTTAGCTTTTGACTAGTAAAGCACATCACGGCACAACACGTTTAAATCGTTGGCACAGCACAGCACGGCACATGGCACGTGAAGCACGCGACTTCGTGTGCCGGGCTGTGCCGGGCCGGCACGTTTTACACCTCTATATATGCCCCTAACCAAAAAAAAAAAAAAAAAAATAGCTTCGATAGATTCACTTAACCGAAAATACTTACCAGAATACTTACCAGACTTGAGGGCAACCAAGCTTTCAATGTACAAATCTTCGTCGAACTTTCCCAATCCACGAATGACGGGATTTCTAGTACTTCCATCCTCTGGGTCATAAAAAACTAGCCCCGTGAATACTCTAGGAACAGATCTCATATTGCGTCTATGAACACGATACTTGAATAGAAACTCGCCATTCTGTAAAGACCAAATAAGCCTCAACTTCATAATGTCCTCTGGAGCATGAATAATGCTCTCCGAGGTAATGGTATAACGTTTAGTCCAAGACTCTGGAACTCCATAATCCTGCATTACCCATACTTGGAAAGCTCCCTAACCATTAACAAGTACACAAAGGCACCCTTCCAACACTCCAACACTCATGAACCTGTGTTTGTTCTTTAAAGATTCTTCTGGTAGTTGCATATCTTTGAATATCTCTCCACTAAAATCCAAAGAGACTAGAACTGTTGGAAAGTCTTGGGCTCTGGTTTCGCATAACCAGTGAAAAGCGCCATTGACAAACACTCCTCGTGATTCCCCAAGGCCAGGTCTACAAGAGATCTTTTGACTATTAGTTCTCCATGTATCTGATCCTAATGTGTAAACCTCGACCACATAATCCTCCTTGTCGTTGTTAACGTCCACAATGATTACCAACTTGTAATCATCGTATGCAATCATAACAAAGGAAAATAAGTCCAAGGAGAAATGCTTCTTAGTTGGTGATTTGGATATTTGTTTGTACTCTTTGGTCGCTGGGTTCCATAGATAGAAGCAGGTAAAAAATATATTCCATATAAGCAAACCAAACCATCACAAGTACCAATCAATTGAGTTTGATGATTTCTATAAAATTGAAAGAAATCCAATTCGACATTTTCAAGCACATTCGTGGATGATGATAATAATGAATCATAATTGACGGAATAGAGTTGGTAGCATGGACTTTTGCTCTCACCACCTTTAACTAACAGATTCAAAAAGTTTTTCTGAGTACTAAGATCAAGGTGCTTTCTAACAAAATTATGACTAGAGATTAGAGAATACCAAGTTTTGCAAACACACTTACATATGAATGTGAATTTCACCGGTACCCTCAGCAGAATTTCGAAGTAGACATCTTCTGGAATACTTGACAAGTTTTGCAAACGCCATAGACATGCTATTTCATAAGGGAATGGTTTTAGATAATAACTGCATTATGTGTGGAAACTATGAAGAATCTGCCAATCATCTTCTTCTTCATTTCAAGGTAGCGTACAAGGTTTGGTTAAGTTTGATTCCCTCTGGTTGGTGCCGGATTTGTCCACAGTCTTTATACGATTTAGGTAAGTCCTAGCAACATGATTCCTGCAGCTGTAGTGTGGGTTGTTTTGGGAGAAAGAAATGCGCGTACCTTTGAAGAAAAGCATATTTTTAAAACTGATTTGGATCTGATCATTGCAGCCAAATCCTTAGTTACTGCATGGGCTTCAGCTTTTGGTCATCAAAATGCTTCAGTAGGGAACAATTGGGACGCAAATTTTTTCTAATTGTTTTTTAGTTTTCTCTGTTTCACTTTGCTACTTCTTGTAGCTTGTTTGTACATTCCTCTCTTTTTAATAAAAACTCTCCCTTTCTATCCAAAAAAAAAAAAAAAAAAACATTATACAACTACTCATCTTTAGGCGGCTAGAAAAACATACCCGAAAAACATACCATACGTTTGAACGATAAAATTGTAGGAAGAAGATGATGTAGAGCAAAAGGATGGTGTAAGCCTGAAAGGCCACATATCTGGTGGTTCGCTAGGAAGTCCAGATCCGGTGGGTTCGTCGTGTGGTAATCAGGGATAATAATGGTTTATGGTTTGGTAATATGGCGTGGCATCTGTTGACGACTCTCGATTAGTTATGCAATGGGATGCGTTCCCATTTTCCTTCCTACAGATTTCGATAATTTGTAACACGATCAGTACAAGTGAAGTGAATAAAGTAAAATAAATAACCACAAAAGGGCATGCGATGTTATGACAACACTCGACACTGAAGAAAAACTAAATGTTGCATATACTTATACTATACTTTTAAAGATTAAACATCTCTGTTTCTCCTATTCATGATCTACCACTACGGGAAAAATAGTGATTAACTACCCCGGAAAACAGTTGTCGTATAATATACGACGACGTTTATCTATAGGTTGCACAAGGGGGGGGTTGTAGAAGGTCCTCAATTCTTTGCAACTCTTCAATAATAGTTGTAAACACGGTTGTCGTTCCATTTTCTACCACGTTTGGCTCAGTTGTCAATGTCTTTCGAAATTTCTTTTTTATGCCTAACACAACTCCTACTTTAGTTGTGAAAATAACTCCTACACTACACTTGTTGGGATTGTAGAAAATTAGTTTACAACTATGGTTAGAGTTGTATGTGAATTATTTGACAACTATGCTTATAGTTGTATGTCATTTCTTTGATAACTTTTGTTTGAGTTGTAAGTCGTCGTTACATGAAAAATACACATTTTCACAACCTTTGTTTAGTGTAGTCATAATCTCTAACACAACATCCTTAAAGGTTGTAATATTTGAAGTAACAACTTCTTTTTTTAGTAGATGAATGTGTAACTACAACATTTGTTACGAGTTGTACATAAAATTATTTTGAAAAAAAAATTAGAGCTGAAACCTAATGAAACGAAACCTGCATTCATAAATCCAAATGACCATTTATTTAAAAATCAATATTCATTGTACAATGCATAACTTAATTCATCAATTCATTGTAATCTTTGAAATGACCATTTGTGATTGCAAGCTTCGAGATCCAATGGTAGAATATCTCGTAAAACACAAGTGAAAACTTAATTGAGTATACCAAGATACAAACCAAATTTGGATAGTAAAGAGTTACATAATACATAATGACTCTAAAACAGGCACATGTTGCAAAGCGGCCCGATAATAAGAAAATGGTATAACACTATAATCTATCTCCCGCACTTAACCGACATAACTACATATTACACCCTAGGCCACAAGAAGTCTAGGTACACTTACTAGGCCTCGTATTCTCAAAAGCTTTAACCATTATGTCAAAGTGTGCGTCATTGTGCTTTAACCTAAACCCCAATAAACATACCCCACACCCCTATTTAAACCCATCACCCACATTCATCCATGAATCAACCAATAAAATCACATATAAATCCAACCATTCATAGGTTCTGATCTTTCCAATACTAACTAACGTAACATGCCACCAACCGAGCTAAATAGTGCAAAGTAAAATTACTATAGCTTTATGCATGACTTACATTAAGAACAAGAAGAGATTGATATGCCAAAAACTTGGTGTTCGCAACACTCTCCACAATACCCGATATGATGCGATAGTTCAGGTGGCGAGGAATGAGCATTTCGGCAACACCGACATTATAAGCGGGAACAAATATGACCTACGCAAAGCAAAAACAGATTGCGGGTGAGTATAGGCCTGTACGCAAGAAGTCTCTGAGAAAGTAAAAAGTTGTATCTTTGTATCCAAGCAACTCGGTTGATGGCATGTATGAGTAAGCTCACATTACCTTCAAAAGATCTCATATTTCAAAAATCACGATTTATTGTAGCTCCAACGCCGCGATGAATTTCACAATCCTTTTAGCTTGTAATTTTAGAAGATTATAATTTTAGACTGGTTCTTGAGATCGCAATATCTATTCGAGACGCCTCTGTTTTTCCATTGCTGCACCATTTCAACATGCTGCTGTAAGACACACCAACATACATATATATCATAAGAATTAAGACCTTTATTCATAAACACACCCCATCAAGTTTAGATAAGACACAACATAAATCAAACCCTGCTCAAGAACCACTTTTCAAGTGACAGAATACTTAATTCTCACCGAGTAATGGACTTGTTTAAAGCAAGCTCGTCAATATTCTCAATGTTAACTGAATAAAGCTTAACTAGCAAATCGGCAGACAATTTTAACCACTTCCTTGGGCCAAGTTTCAGTGTACATCAAAGATCCGGCGGCGGAGGTATCTCATTAACAATTTTCCGAATCTCAGCTCAAAACCCATGTCCAACATCCTGTCCGGCTCATCAAACACAAGGTAGGAAACCCGACGGAGGCTGATTTTCTCATCTCCAGGAGTCAAGATCATTCGGACGTCCAGAGTCGCAACAACTATATCACATTCGTGTTCAATCTCTCTAAGCCGGGACCTTTTGGTGCTCCACCATACCCTCAATCTCTGTATGTTTCCGCTTCCATTTCTTGACTGATACTGAAAATCAACAGTAAACTTCAGTTAGCCAGCAAACTTAATCAATCTATTCCATATTAATGTCAACTCAATCACCATCTCAAGCTCCAAATAAGATCCAAATCACATATCTTAAATCAAATTTAATAAGAAAAACACATAACAACTGAAAATCAATCTAAAAACCCTAAAAAGAGATTGAAATGATTCGAAGGAGTTTCAGACCTTCCTGCTTTATCAACGTTAGTGTTTACATCATCTGAGCATGCGAATTACAGAGCTGAGATTTCTCGAAAGCGGAGATTCGGAAAACAAGGAGTTTGCTGAATACTTAATAAAGGTATGCATAATCCATTGTGAGTCATATTCAACATGCTCCTAATTTTGTAGTCCCTGAAGGATATCATAAAAGGCAAAGCAAGTGACTATACATTTCTTAATTAATCTGTTGGTAGAACATTCTCCCGGAGGACTGAACATTAAACGTTAAATCTATGTGGTTACAGGTGGGAGAGGATCCAGAGCCGAGAATTCAACTACCGTCTTCAATGAAAAGATGTAAAGATCTAAAAGATCCGATATCGATTTGTATATCCTGGAATTGAGGACATGGGCATCCCGACACCGAGCTATATGACCGAACGAACGATTTTGTGCCCCGTAACGATGATGTAACGGTAATCAACCAATTGATACTACAAAGTTATCGAGGCAAATACCACTCATACGGCCGAGACAAGCGGGAGGAGAATTTGGACGAGAGATCCGCCGATTCAATGAACAATTCCACTAATTATGCAACTGAAACATTGAACCAGCAGAATCCCCCCGGATTGCCACCGTTTAAGTTGGACCTGAAAGTTGGATGACCTGAAAGTTTCAGACCTTCCCTTCTTGTTCAAAGCTTCAAAGCAACACAATCAAACCCTTAAATCTTCACTTCATCTCAAGTTTCAAACCCTTGTTTCTTGAAATCTCACAAACATCAATTTCCCAATTCCATTACAGATTCATCTTCTACAACATCAATGAGAACTGCTTCTTCTATTTTCTCGGTTCAAACAAAATTCAAGGAAAACCCACTTCATAGATCCATCACAAAGAACCAAAAATTCCTTCTTGAAGCATCAATTCTTCCCTCTTTTCTCGATCGCAGCAAAAGACAAACATTGTCGAATATGAAATAGAGATATTTTTAGATCAGGAGAGGTAGGGAATGATCTAGTAGTGTCTGTTAGAGGTTGTGTTAATACGAGTATGCAATTTGATTCAGAACAATAAGAAAAGGTAAATCCGATGAAAGAAGTTAGGGTTTTGGGGATGAGTTCAAGATGAATTAAAATAGAGAAATCAGCGATGAAATTAAGGGTTTCTACTTGAACTAAAGATAGGGTTTGTGAGGATTCAGTATGAAATCGAAAAGATAATTAGGGATTTGGGAAATCATTAACCTAGGGTTTCGTGGAATTGTTCAGAGAATATGTAGAAGATGAAATTGAGAGTCTTCGGGGAAGATTAGAGATGGGTGTTACTGAAATATAAAGATGGAAGAATTAAGTTTTGTGATGAAGATTTGAATCAATGGAAGCTAACGAAACTTGGGTTAGGGTTTCACGAACTGCAGAGTGCAAGAAAAGAGAGCGAGAAGCGAGAAGAGAGTGAAACGAGGAGAATGAGTGGTGGTTTTCTCTCTCTTATAATATAGATAAGGTAAATATTATGATTTGAACCGTAGATAAGGAGGTCATACGGATTGCAAACATTATGAACGGTATAGATTTAAGTTAAGAGTGTCATACGGATCAAGGAAAGTGTGTTTTCTTTGTGCTTTCTCTTTGTGTTAATACGAACTCATGTTTTCGGTTTAATTATCAATCTTCGACATGAAAAAAAATCCCAAAAAAATATTAATAAATTTAGGGAATAGTTATCGACATTCTTATATAAAAAAATCCAAAAAATGTATAAGAATGAATCGGGAAAATGAAAAATGAATTCGATAATTGGTGTGTTTCTTTGTGCTTTCTCTTTGTGTTTTTGTGTTTTCTCTTTGTGCTTCGGGTTTGAATTTCGACTAGTCGCATAGGTCATGAAGTATCTTTAGTTCACACTTGTAAAACTCAGGTTATAAGATTACTAGAGATGGACCAAAAAATTCAGGATGGTTCCGAGTTCAAACTTATTTGGATACATCATCAAAATCGATAAATATGAAGCTCAGTGTTGATTTGAACTTCAAATGTGGTATAACAACATACAAACTATGAGCCAAGAAGCTTCGGGAGGGTTCAGACTTCAAACTTAGCATGATACATCATCGAAATCGATAAATATGAAGCTCAGTGTTGATTCGAACTTCAAATGTGGTATAACAACATAGAAATTATGAACCAAGAAGCTTCGGGAGGGTTCTGACTTCAAACGTAGAAGGACACATCATCGATAAATATGAAGCTCAGTGTTGATTCGAACTTCAAATGTGGTATAACGACATAGAAATTATGAACCAAGAAGCTTCGGGAGGGTTCTGACTTCAAACATAGAAGGATACATCATTGAAATCGATAAATATGAAGCTCAGTGTTGATTCGAACTTCAAATGTGGTATAACGACATAGAAATTATGAACCAAGAAGCTTCGGGAGGGTTCTGACTTCAAACATAGAAGGATACATCATTGAAATCGATAAATATGAAGCTCGGTGTTGATTCGAACTTCAAATGTGGTATGACGACATACAAATTGTGAACAGCTTCGGGAGGGTTTCTGACTTCAAACTTAGAAGGATACATCATTGAAATCGATAAATATGAATCTCAGTGTCGATTCGAACTTTAAATATGGTATAACGGCATGTTGTATGCAAACCCTGGCTCCGAGATCGAAACATGTCCGTGATTGGATTACTATAAGTCGGAAACTTGGTAAGAACGATGAATCCATCCATTTACAGGTAAGATTCCTTTGGAATATTCCCTGAAACCTTAAACAAACCATATTCTGGCATATTATACGCATATCCTGGCTCCGAGATCGAAACCTGGCCGTGATTGGACTACTCTAAGTCCGAAACTTCATAAGAACGATGAATTCATCCATTTACAGGTAAGATTCCTTCGAAATATTCCCTGAAACCTTAAACAAACCATATTCTGGCATAATGTACGCATATCCTGGCCCGAGATCGAAACAGCCGTGATTGGACTACTCTAAGTCGAAACTTCGTAAGAACGATGAATACATCTATTTACGGGTAAGATTCCTTCGAAATATTCCTGAAACCTTAAACAAACCATATTCTGGCATATTGTACGCATATCCTGGCTCCGAGATCGAAACTTGGCCGTGATTGGACTACTCTAAGTCAGAAACTTGGTAAGAACGATGAATACATCCATTTACACGTAAGATTCCTTCGGAATATTCCCTGAAACCTTAAACAAACCATATTCTGGCATAATGTACGCATATCCAGGCTCCGAGATCGAAACCTGGCCGTGATTGGACTACTCTAAGTCCGAAACGTCATAAGAACGATGAATTCATCCATTTACTGGTAAGATTCCTTCGAAATATTCCCCCAAACCTTAAACAAACCATATTCCTCGGCATAATGTACGCATATCCCGGCCCGAGATCGAAACCCGGCCGTGATTGGACTACTCTAAGTCGAAACTTGGTAAGAACGATGAATACATCCATTTACAGTAAGATTCCTTCGAAATATTCCTGAAACCTTAAACAAACCATATTCGGCATATTGTACGCATATCCCGGCTCCGAGATCGAAACCGGCCGTGATTGGACTACTCTAAGTCGAAACTTGGTAAGAACGATGAATACATCCATTTACACGTAAGATTCCTTGGGAATATTCCCGAAACCTTAAACAAACCCTATTCGGCATATTGTATGTGTACCTTCGCTCCGAGATCGAAACCACGGTCGGAAGTGGACTATTATAATTCGGAAACTTAGTAAGAACGATGAATACATCCATTTACACGTAAGATTCCTTGGAATATTCCCGAAACCTTAAACAAACCATATTCTAGCATAATGTACGCATACCTTGGCTCGAGATCGAAACCTCGGCCGTGATTGGACTACTTCTAAGTCGAAACTTCGTAAGAACGATGAATACATCCATTTACTGTAAGATTCCTTGAAATAATCCCGAAACCTTAAACAAACCATATTTTGGCATAATGTACGCATACTTTGGAATATTCCCTGAAACCTTTAACAAACCATATTCTGGCATAATGTACGCATACCTTGGCTCCGAGATCGAAACCTGGCCGTGATTGGACTACTCTAAGTCAGAAACTTGGTAAGAACGATGAATACATCCATTTAGGCAAGATTCCTTGAAATATTCCCGAAACCTTAAACAAACCATATTCGGCATATTGTACGCATATCCCGGCTCCGAGATCGAAACACGGCCGTGATTGGACTACTCTAAGTCGAAACTTGTAAGAACGATGAATACATCCATTTACACGTAAGATTCCTTCGGAATATTCCCCGAAACCTTAAACAAACCCTATTCTCGGCATATTGTATGTGTAACTTCGCTCCGAGATCGAAACACTGGCTCGGAAGTGGACTATTATAATTCGGAAACTTAGTAAGAGCGATGAATACATCCATTTACACGTAAGATTCCTTGAATATTCCCCTAAACCTTAAACAAACCATATTCTAGCATAATGTACGCATACCTTGGCTCGAGATCGAAACTGGCCGTGATTGGACTACACTAAGTCGAAACTTCGTAGAACGATGAATACATCCATTTCTGGTAAGATTCCTTGAAATATTCCGAAACCTTAAACAAACCATATTTTGGCATAATGTACGCATACTTTGGAATATTCCCTGAAACCTTTAACAAACCATATTCTGGCATAATGTACGCATACCTTGGCTCCGAGATCGAAACACGGCCGTGATTGGACTACTTCTAAGTCGAAACTTGGTAAGAACGATGAATACATCCATTTACTGTAAGATTCCTTCGAAATATTCCACGAAACCTTAAACAAACCATATTACGGCATAATGTACGCATACCCCGCTCTGAGATCGAAACTTGGCCGTGATTGGACTACTCTAAGTCCGAAATTTCATAAGAACGAAGAATCCATCCATTTACAGGTAAGATTCCTTTGGAATATTCCACAAAACATTAAACCAACCATATTAGGCATATTGTATGCAAACCACAGCTCCGAGATTGAAACCTGGCCGTGAGTGGACTACTATAAGTCGGAAACTTCGTAAGAACGATGAATCCATCCATTTACAGATAAGATTCCTTCGGAATATTCTCCGAAACCTTAAAGAAACCAAATTCTGGCATATCGTATGCATACCCTGGCTCCGAGATCGAAACTTCGAGAGTGGACTATTATAAGTCGGAAACTTGGTAAGAACGATGAATCCATCCATTTACGTGTGTAAGATTCCTTGAATATTCCTGAAACATTAAACAAACCATATTCTAGCATATTGTATGCAAACCACAGCTCGAGATCGAAACACAGCCGTGAGTGGACTACTATAAGCCTGAAACTTCGTAATAATGATGAATCCATCCATTTATAGGTAAGATTCCTTGGAATATTCTAAATATTAAAGAAACCATATTCTAGCATATTGTATGCAAACCCTAGCTCCGAGATCGAAACCTGGCCATAAGTGGACTACTATAATTCGGAAACTTCATAAGAACGATGAATCCATCCATTTACAGGTAAGATTTCTTCAAAATATGAATAAAATTTAGCAGAACAGTTTATACCTCTACGACAACTCTAATAAAGGTTGTCAATAGTGATGACAATTTTTTTTAGCATAAGTGAGAAGTTTTTACTGTAAGTGAATAAAATTTAGCGAAGTGAGAAAAATTTAGCGAAGTTGGATTTTTTTTTGCAAAAGTGATAAAAATTTAGAAGAAGTTTTATACCTCTATGACGACTCTTAAGGGGTTGTAGAAGGTGTATTTATCCTTTTCTATAAAAGTAAATGTAAAATAAAGCGGACATGTAAATGAGGAAGGGTGGTTAGAATCTAAGTCTTAGACAGGGAGGTTTAGGTTCGATTCACCTTAGCCTCATTTTTTTCAATGTCAATTTTTCATTTTACAACCCTTGTAAAGGTTGTGAATATATTGATCATAAAAAAAAAGCACAAAATGACAATATTGAGAAACCGGAAGGATGGTTGATGACTTATGCTAACACACATTAGGTGTGGGTTCGAATCTCTCAAAGAACATTATTCAAAATCATTTTTTTTATCTTCAACAACTCTTATGCGTGTTGTTATACAGTTATTCACTACCTTTAAGATATGAGTTGTAAATTCTAAAGGTGGTCACTTCTCTCTGCAACCCTTTTCACACAACAAGTTGTGGTTCTGATTCTCGTCACTACTCTTAGGAACTCATTGGTCCTAAGAGTTGGACATATTTTACTTTGACAACTTTTGTTTGGAAAAGGTTGTAAAACATGCCACCTTTTACAACTTTTAATTTACGAGTTGTCAATCTACAGTTGTAGATTACTATTTTTCCCGTAGTGTACCCACTATTAGCAT